>KV425882.1:199721-544081 GCA_001632375.1 Exidia glandulosa HHB12029 | reverse complement strand
GGCGCACCGACGCAGCATTCGATGATGAGGTCGCGCGTATCTTTGGCGACCGAGACGTCGTTCGGCAGGAACTCTGCATCGCGCAAGGTTTCAGTCAAGACAGCGAGCAAGCAGGCGGGGGCGCACCAGAGATCATCTTCTGTACGGTAGCCTTGGGCAGCGAGAGCTCCTCGTCCTGGGGCGGCGCGCCGCCGATGGGCCCGCGCTCGTCGTCAGACATGAGGCTGGAAAGGAAGGGAAGGGAAGACGCGCGCGCGCTCGCTGAGGCGGAGTTCCCGCGTCTTGAGTCGAACCTTGTCGCCACCGTCATGTCTGGAGTGCGTCCCCGTCGCCGCTGCCGTTCTGCTCACTAATCCGCGCGCGCGCGCAGGTGCAGCCCGTGAACCCGAAACCGTTCCTGCAGGATCTGACGGGCAAGAGCGTCTGGGTCCGTCTCAAGTGGGGACTCGAGTACCGCGGCTTCCTCGTCTCTACGGACGGCTACATGAACCTCCAGGTGCGTTCTGAACAACGTCGGAAACGCGCCCACGCTCATGACGACGTCCAGCTGGCAAACGCGGAGGAGTACCAGGACGGCAAGAGCAACGGCACGCTCGGCGAGATCTTTATACGGTGCAACAACGTGCTGTATATTCGGTGCGCGTTTTCGGTGCGAGTGATTCGTGATGCTCACATGGTTTCAACTTTTCAGTGAAGATAAAGAGGCGCGTTAACCGCCCTACGCGTCGCGCTCTGCTTTCCGGACGATGTATCAAAATGTACCAGCGCACTTGGCACCAATTTCACGCTTTCTTGCATCGACTCGAGCCATCTTGCTCGCTGGGCAAGCGTGTGCGTGCATCAATCAATTCCTGAACGGCGTTTCACAACTACGATGTGACAGGCGTCGCTTTTGCGTCCAGATTCCAGGGAGTCGCGAATGTCTCTATTACTACGCGTTCCGTTGCACTTGCTTGACGCGCGGGTCTCCGCGGTCTGCGCGTTTCTTCAGCTTGTCTTGTCTTTTGCTCGTCGCCTGGGCCGGAGCTGCTTCCTCCTCGGGGAGTGCAGGTCCACGCGACCCGCCGCCGAATCCAAGCATCGGTCCCGCGAAGCCCCAGAGCTTGTAGACCGCGTATACGGGTATCTATTTGCGCGCGTCTC
Organism: Exidia glandulosa HHB12029; assembly: GCA_001632375.1. Lineage (NCBI taxonomy): Eukaryota > Fungi > Basidiomycota > Agaricomycetes > Auriculariales > Exidiaceae > Exidia > Exidia glandulosa. The sequence goes on along the minus strand of KV425882.1, from coordinate 542,938 downwards.
AGAGACAGTCGAGCTGCGAACAAGTGCACATACAACTAGATAGAGATACCAGAACCATTCGCCCAGTGCGGCGCTGCCCAGTTGGCATATCCAAGTGACGTAGACGACGTCCCACGCGTATTCCGTGAGACCGCCGGCCTCGAGGTCGTCGCCGGGAGAGATGAGCTCTCCGCGCGCATCGCGTCGCGGCGTGCCAATGCTCACGAGAAAGCGATATATGGCGAGCGAGGGGAGCGCGGTGGACGCGGCAAGAATGAGGCCGCCCTTGGTCGTGCGCTTGAGCAGGAAGCGGAGCGCGACGGCGAGCGCGTAGACGGCGAGCGTCCGTGTGCGCAACTGGCGCAGCGACGCCTCGTTCTGGGCTGCTGTTTTCTTTGCGGACGCGTTGGCCATTAGTCCAGGTTAAGGGCGTAACTCCGCGCTTGTCTAACTTGGCTCCACTAGTCAACCATCCAGCCATGGCCGCGCCGAGCGTGCGCTCTGCAGACTCTTGTGAGTCTCTTCGATGCTGGCGACGGCAGTGGCGGGCGTTGTGAGCTCGTCGCGGGTTGCACCCGGTGTCAGCGTCACCCCAACGTGCTCAGTGACACGCTCCGCCCCACTGCCGTCGCGCGTCGCCCGTTCGCCTCTCCCTTGCTGACTTTCTCTCGCCAGCAATGGAGGCCTTGTACCAGAGCAAGCTGCTCAGAGCTCTTCGCAGCGGTGCGTAACGTCGAGATCGGCGTCGCAGGCGTTTGGACCCTGACTTCGCGCAGGCGACCCAAGCGTCATCCACCCGTTCCTCATCGACCTCAGCGAGCGCGCACAGACCCCAGACGGAGGCGCGATAGACCTTGCAGCGTCCGCGCTCCATCTCGCGATAAGATGCGCGTCATGTACGCATCATCCAGCCCAAGGCTTCTCGCGATGCGCTCAGCCACTGACGCACTGCGCCAGACGACACCGTCAAGCTCCTGCTCTCCAACCGCGCCATAAATCCTAATGGCGTGCACCCACCGGCATCGGGCACGACCGCGTTGCACCTCGCCGCGTCGCTTGGGCGTGAAGAGATCGTCGCTCTGTTGCTCGAGCAGCCCGGCATTGACGACACCGCTCGCGACGCGAACGGCAAGACGTGCAAGGACGTCGCGCGCGGCAAAGACACCGTCGCTGCCATCCAACGTGCGTTGCTGCCCCTCAGTTCCCCTCCTCTGCACGATCTATTTCTGACACACGTTTCTTCCGGCAGAGTCGCGCGCCATCCTCGACGCGAGGTTTCTATCGCTACTCCATACATACGTGCTATCACAGGCACCTGCCCCTCCACCACCGGAGCTCATCGCTATACTCGAAAGCCCGCGCGCGAGATTGCTTGATCTGGCACAACAGGAACAGACGAGCGGCACGACACTGTTGCACGAGGCCGCGCGGAGAAAAGACCTCCGCCTGGTCGAGCTTGCGATACGTGCTGGTGCAGACGTCTTCTGCCGTGATCGCAAGGGAAGAAGTATCAACGATGTGGCCGGGAAGGATGACCGCGTCAAGGTGTTCCTGCGACAATGTGCGTCTTAGTCATCGCGTTGATACCCATGTGCTGAACGCTTAGCAGACACCAATCGCAACGCCGCCTTGATTGAGCCCCAGCCCATGGGCGAGCCTGGTGTCATGAAGGGGTATCTGAACAAGTGGACCAACGTCGCGAAAGGGTACAGCACCCGGTGGTTCGTCCTCAAGGATGGCGTTTTGAGCTGTACGCCGCTCAGGTGTTTGACGTTGGCATAACGCGCTAACGGACACTAAACAGACTACCGCAATCAGGCGGACGAAGGCATCGCGAGTCGCGGGTCCATTTCGATGAAGGCAGCCAGCGTCAAGACCTCATCCGCGGCAGACAAGCTCCGTTTTGAGGTCCATTCGCACCTGGCAGGACGTCCAAGCTCCTCATCAACGACTGGTGTCGACGGTAGCGTGCAGAAGTGGTACTTGAAGGCGAACCACTATGTTGAGCTCACGCGCTGGACGAACGCGTTGAAGGCGAGCATCGAGTGGAGTCACCAGAACGCTTCGCCCGTGCGCGGCGGTCACTCGCAGCAAGCGTCAAGCATCAACGACTCGTCCGACGCCCTTAGCCATCGCCCTCCCAGCCTGGACGGTTCGAGCCTGCGAACCCACGGCAGTTTGGCCAAACGCCGAACCGTGACGCCGTACCAGCAGCAGGACTCGAGGAGACGAAGTGTCGGCAGTCTGCAGGACGAAGACGAAGCCGGACCGGATGCGCATGCACACGAGGACGACGAGGACTCGTTTGAGAGCTCCTCTCGTTCTGCGCAGTCTGGGAACGTCCCACCTCATACCGGGATCGTGGAGGTCCACTCGAATGCCACTGCAACTCAGCTCGACAGCACGGCTTCTCTTATTTCCGCTCTCCTTGCAAACCACAGCGCGGGATTGAGCAGGAAGCAGTTGGAGATCCATAAAGAGCTTACAGATTCGATTGCGACGGCGCAGGAGATGTTCCAGACCTACAAACGCATGATCGACGAACGCGAGGAGTGGTGGAAGGAGAAGATTGACAAGGAGCGCGAGCGTGCTGGTGTGTGGGAGGAGAGCCTGCAGATTGCGGCCAAAGAGGGCGAGGAGCTCGAGCAGGAGCTGCGTAAGCGTGGACGCGGACGCGGCAGACGGCGCTCCATGTCTGCCTCGGCGTGGACATTCGCTGACGGCGGCGGCGGCTCGACTATCCGCGTACCCAAGGGCAGCAAACGCCCGGATATGCCTCCTGTGCAAGCATCGTATGACGGTCTACCGGAGTCGAAGGCTCCACCTGCTGCCTCCCTCTTGTTGTCGCTGTCGGAGCCTGCGCCGCCACCCGTGGCTAATACCGACGGCGCTGGCAGTCCTCTGCCGTCTCCTGGGTCCAAGATCATGGTACCACCCGCCAGCATCTTCGCGTCGCAGGGCGGCGTGCCAACGCCTACTGATGAAGACGTCGACACAGACGAGGAGGACGAGTTCTTCGACGCCATTGAGTCGAACACTCTCCCTGTTGTCGTACCGGCAACGATGGAAGAGTCGCCCGTCAAGGCGTCGGACCTTCCAGCAGGTCTCGACATTGCGGTGTATGCGTCGTACTCGCATTTGCGCGAGCGTCTACCTATCTCCGCGGACAACCGTCCGCCGGTCAGTCTCTGGGCGGTGCTGAAGAATAGCATCGGCAAGGACTTGACCAAGATCTCGTTCCCCGTGTTCTTCAACGAGCCGACGAGCATGCTGCAGCGCATGGCAGAGGACATGGAGTTCTCGCAGTGTCTCGATGCCGCGGCGGTGGAGCCGGACCAGTACAAGCGCATTGCCTTCGTCGCCGCGTTCGCGATGAGCAACTACTCCAGCACGATCGGCCGTATTGCGAAGCCGTTTAACCCCATGCTCGGCGAGACGTTCGAATACGTTCGGCACGACAGGAGATATCGCTATGTGAGCGAACAGGTCAGCCACCATCCACCGATGTCTGCGTGCTGGGCCGAGTCGCCGCTTTGGAATTACTATGGCGAGGTTCGTCTGCCTGACTTGAGTTCCTGAAACTGCATACTAATGGTTTACTGCGTTTAGGTCGATGCACAGAACAAGTTTATGGGCAAGAGCTTCGAGATCCGGCCTACCGGTGTTGCCCACGCGGAGATCAAGCTTCCCGACGCGTCGTATGAGGGCAGAGGACCTGTCGGCAAGATCACCGAGCACTATACGTGGAAGAAAGTCACGACATGCGTATCCGGTTTCATTCTTGGCTCCCCAACCATTGACCACTACGGTGAAATGACGGTACGGCACCTTATGCATCCTCAATGGCTGCTGTCTCACTGTAAGATTTCGTAGATCACGAATCACCAGACGGGCGACAAATGTATGCTCACGTTCAAGCCGCGTGGCTGGCGCGGCAAGGACGCATTCGAAATCGCGGGTCGCGTGGTCGACGCATCTGGGAAAGTTCGTCTGGACATTGCCGGTCGCTGGAACAGCCAATTGGTGGCACGTACGGCTGGCACTGGAGACGGTGACCTCCTGCCGGACGTCGCTGTCGACCACGACGCATCTCCAACGACGCCGACCCAGTACTTCTTGCTCTGGCGCAATACGCCGAAGCCGCCCATGCCCTTCAACCTGACTCCGTTCGCCATCACCCTGAACGACTGCCCGGACGACTTGAAACCCTACATCGCCCCGACTGACTGCCGCCTCCGCCCTGACCAGCGGGCGTTTGAGAATGGCGAGTACGAGCGCGCGAACACCTTGAAGCAGATGCAAGAAGAATTCCAGCGTGCCACGCGACGTAAACGCGAAGGTGGCCAGCTTCCGGCCCACAAACCTCGTTGGTTTGAGGCCAGGACGGACGGTGACACAGGCGAACGTGTCTGGATGCCGCACCGCTCGGGTGGCGATGAGCTGGAGTACTGGACTGAGCGGGAGCGTGTGTTCAAGGCCGCCGGCAAGGAGAAGTGGAGGAATGTGGAGGAGATTTTCATTCACGACGAAGATGCTTGATGTCCCTCATGTGCCGTATCCCGTACAGATCGAACAGTTTCCGGGCCACGACTTTGCTTCATGTAGTACATATCCCTACTTCGAGCGCATTCCGATGGGATAATATCATCTCTGTAACGACAGTTGTGGCGGATGTTTGGTGCGAGGTTGGCAGGCACCGCATTACGGAACCTGAAAATCTCAAAAGTCTAATCCTCTTCCAGAAGCCATTCGCTGGCAGAGGCGCATCATGTCGGATCCTCCATCGACGAACGCTGCCTCGAACGCTGACGACGATCCCGCGTTCACTGACCCGGACTTGGGTTTTCGAGACTCCGAGCTCTTCTGGTACCACCATTACGACTTTTTCGGCAAGAGAGGCTACATCCTCCGCGACCGGTACAAGCCTGGCGTCTTATCCAAGTGGATTCTCGACTGGCGCGCGGGCATCCCCTTGCGTCCACCATGGGATAGGATCGAAGCTATCACTACCAGAACAGTGCGTGCAGTCAGCAGTACCTGAATTTCGCGCGGCGTTGACTAAGGCTGCCGCATCCAGGCAGACCCCAACCAGACGAACTCTGGTATCGACGCTGTGCGCATCAAAGACGGCACACCGGTCTTCATCAAGTGCTTGACCTCCGCACGCAATGCCCCAGCTCAGGAGGAGGTCCTCATTAACGAATTCCTGTCGTCCGGCGCTCGGAAGACTGATCCACGAAACGCCTGTGCGCCTCTGCTCGACACATTCGCTGGTAACGCGGGCTCGCATAGACATACCTTCATGGTCTTCCCATTCCTGCGCAACATTCGCATGTCCCCGTTCAGGCTCGTGGTCGAAGTATTGACGCTTGCGAAGCAGTTACTTGAGGTGCGTCGCTCGCAGACTCAACCGCGTCACGGCTAACCGTTTGACAGGCAGTAGTCTTCTTGCACGAACATAATATTGCACACAGGTAGCGTGTTTCTCGATTCTACGTGGCGTGACGAACTTAGTGTATGATGCAGAGACATTCATATCGGAAACGTGGTCATGGACACGACGGCGCTGTGGCCCCGGGGTGTTCGACCGCTCCGAGCCTCCACCGCGCAGTTCGACGTCGCCGAAGAACGTCCAGAGCATGATCGCATTGATGTCAATGTATCCTACAAGATCATCGATCTCGGGCTCGCGACAAGGTTCAAGGACAGGCATTTGGTCACATTTGACGCTGGCGTCTGCGTCCCTCCAGAATGTTTTGAAGGACGCAACCTCAGCCGTCAAGAGATTATCGACTTGATGTACTTCTTGCAGTTCGAAGACCACATACCCCCAGGGATTCCTGAGCGCACGCGGCCATACGACGCCTTCAAGGTTAGCTACGATTTCCCATCGAGCGGGATACATGCATTTGCTGACACGTATCCTAGGCCGATGTATTCCAACTCGGCATGTTACTCTTGAAGCTCTTCTGCGACGTGAGTTTGCGTCTTCGTTGCGAATATGAGGGAGCTGAAATGTCTTCACTCTCAGAGAGCACCCGTACTTCGGCCGCTACTCGACGCCATGACTGACTCTGACCCAGAAAAACGTCCAACTGCAACAGAGTGCCTGGAGACCTTTACCGCTCTGACGAAGAATATGTCTGGCTTGCAGTTACTGTGGCCCGCAAGCGACATCTCCTACGAGTGGGAATACAGCGGACTGTGGGGGGCTTACTTTAAAACAAAGGCGTTCACTCGACATTGGTTCACTTGGTCGCGCCTAGTAGTGAAGGCGTTGGTATATAGACAGGGCATGACCATATAATGTACACTACGATTGTACAGACGAGAATACGTCAGAACTAATCGTCCATCAGCGCTCGCACTTTCTTGAGAGTTCTCCAGTTCCTCCCAGTACCCATATTACCGGGGACCATCTTCTCGAACTTGAGCTTGAAGTAAGGCGACTTGCTGATGCCGTTCGGACACCAAACGAACAGCTCTCGCCCGTCGAACATGACCGTCCCTTCACTGTCGCATTCGAAAGGTTCCAGAATCGCTGCCTTTTGTTCCGATTCCGGTTCCTCGTTGAACAAGTGAACGAGGTACTTTGAGTCGTCGTTCGCGATGTCAGAGAGGAGGTTGCGCGCCAGAATGGACTGGAGGTCTTCCTTGGACCGCATGATGCACTCCGGCTCGAGGCCAATCTCGCGCAGTGCAGCGACAAGCGTCGCAGAGACGTGCTCAGCGCCCATATCTTCGGGAGCCGTGAAGACGATGTTTCCGCTCTGGAGATAGTGCTTCGCGTGACCGAACCCAGCGTTCACCACACAGGAGCGCAGTTTGTCCATGCTGACCCGCGCGGCGCTCCCGACGTTGAGCCCGCGAAGGAAGAGTGCCCACTGACGCCCGTTGACGACTTCCTGTTGAACGACTTTAGTACAGGGTGCATTATCTGTTGCGTGTGGACGGACAGAAGTGGATTCCTCTTTCGATGCTTCGGCGTTGTCGGTCCTGGCCTTCTTCTCTGCCGCTCGCTGCGTCGCTGCTTTACGCTTAGGAGCCATGGTAGAGAGCAAATGTGGCGGGCGAGCTCCGACGTCCATCTTGGTCTTAGTGCGGATTTTGGCTTCAATATCATAGTACTTGGTGCTGGGGTCGTACATGCACGCATTCAATGCTCAAGGCGATTGAGAGGGTTTGCCAGGACGGCAGTAGAGAACGCCTCCTCGCCAAGGCGCGTCGTAGATGCATAAGGCTTGAGACCGCACTCCTTGTGGATGACAGCGGCGAAGCAGCTGGACCACGGCCCACGAGGGTACGCGTCGTAAATCGCTTTGAACGTCGCGTTTGACACGAGAGCCTGGTTCTGTCCCGCGTTATCTGCGTCAGGCTCGTCAGCTGGGAATATCGACGACCGACCAGAGACTCACCGAACAAAGTTCCAATGTGAATCAGCATCGTGAGTGCGCTCACAAACCCCCGCTTCCCCACGTCCTGGTGCCGGATGATCGTCTCGCACACACTCTCCGCAACGCCCTGTGCGTATGCAGCATCGACACTATTCTCCGCTGCCGTCTTCAGAATCAGGTCGCGCGCGAGGATACCGCCGTAGTATTCGAAGCTGAGGTGCGTCGAACCAATGTTGGCGTCCGTTGTACCGATGTCATGAAGGAGCGTAGCGAGAAACCAAGGTGTATTGTCTGATGCGAGTGACTTTCCCCACGTGTGGGAGAAGTGGGCGCGGAGCACGGCCATGCCGATATAGTACACCCGCATGGAATGGCGATACGTCTCAGCGTTCAGTTGCTCCTTGGCGTATGAGTGGATCGTCTTCGCTAGAGGAGAATCGGGCGGCGCAAGATCGGAGATGGTGAAAGCGGTCGATGTAGACTGAACATTGAGAGTGCTGAGGACAGCGTCGACGTCACGAGGAACTGCTTCCAGGCCGAAGTGGGACGAAGACGCCATGGTTCGGTAAGTAGCCGGAGGCCAACGTCTTCGTCTTATATACTTGCCCATGCCAGCATCGCTGACTTAAGGCTGACTCAACAGGAGCCATCGCGGGGCATTAGACGGGCAAAGCTGGCCGTGAGCGTCATTCCGGGACACCATCTGGAGGTGCGGCGTTGGAACATCCTGCATGCAGTCGATATTGGGAGCAGCGAGCGTCTAATATGACATCCAAAGAAGGTCTACTGGCACACCTCGAAATCTATAAGCACATTCGTACACCATCCTGGGACAGTATCTATGCCTTCAGGAAGAGATCGTCGTTCGCAAGCGCACTGTATGCGGGTCTATCAAGCGACTTGAGACCAACACGTATGTCCGTCCGAATGTCTTCTATAAGGGCCTCTGCACGGAGGATGAGACAGGCGTGGATGGCTCGGTGAAGAGCACGCACCTCTGGAGATGTAGTTCAGCTCGGGTCGTATGTATCCCAGGACGATGGTCCTGATATCGTGTCCGTAGAAGTCACACGGATAATCGTGCAATATGTGTACCTCCTGCAAGAGATCAGTGTGAGATGGCGTGCCTGCTATAGTGAACATGACTCACGGCAGTGAGCGTCTTGTTCTGATAATACGGATTGAATCCCAGGCTCATGACCATTGGGAAGACTTTGTAATCCTCGTCGCGTAGCGTATTCGATTCGCCTGCGCGGGGAGCGATCTGAGCATAGCCGAAGTAGATGCCAGTCTGTGCGGAGGACGTTATCGGTTCGAGCGCGTTGTCGGGTAGATTAGCTGCAACCGAGTGAGTCTCTCGACGCAATGAGAGTGCGAAGCCACCTGTAGGGAAGCCGAGGTCCTTGCTGCCGCGCTTGAAGCCGTGCTGAACAGGTCCCTGCAGACGGATTGGGAAGGGTGGCTCTGGCACGTCGCCACCGACGATATCGGGTCGCGGTGCGCGCCCAGTGGCGACTGGGGCCTCTGGACGGTGCTCGAGGTCCGCAGTCTCCTGGGCGGTCTGGGTGTGCGTCATCTGATTGTGCCGGCCGCGGGACAAGGAGCTCTCAGCTGCGCGAGCGGACTTTGCGAGCGCGACGGCTGCCGCTCTTGCTCCCAGCCAGCCGCGATGCAGGCCTACCCGCCCACGCCGTACTACCCCAATGCACCCTTCTTCCCGCCGCCCATGCCAGCCGGCGTCGGGCCCATGACTCCTGGCACGCCCATGTTCCCGTCGCTGCCCCAGCGTCCGCCGCAACCAAAGCCGCCCAGCTCGCCGCCGCCGCCTCTCAGACCGCAGGACAAGCGCGCCGTAACGCCAGACACTGCACGAATCGCTCTGCAACGGATTGTCATTGTACAGCTCAAAGCTGCGGGCTTTGATTCAGCACCCACGTCCGTCATGGACGTACTTTGCTCAGAGACCGAAGCCTGTCAGTGCTTCTACAGCGCACGCGTCCAGTGGCTGACATTTCCTACCAGTCATGGAAATGCTGGCAGAACGCGCGCATGATTATGCAAACCTGGCGTCGCGCTCGCGCGCAAACGGGCTAGACATGTTTGAAGCCGTCAGCGAGGTGAAAGGCCTCGACATTGCAGGCATGCGACGTACGAGCAAGAAGCGTAAACGTAGTGCGTTGTGCGATATTGTCGATTCAGTGTGCATATCTGACACGAGCCTCAGCGAAAATGCGTTCAACGGCACTGGTAACTCCCAAATCACCATCGCCACAGCCTGAGTTGCTCGGTTCAGACGACGAAGGCACACAACCACCCATCCCAATGACACTGCGTTGGAACCCGCCGCACATACCAAAGCTGCCGCCCAAGCACACCTATCTTCGTAATACTGTACGTGACTTGTACGCGTCGCAGAAACAGCTTGCTTACGTGCATTGCAGGCCCCAATAACGAAACCGCGAACGCAGGCATCTTCTGCCCTTGACCGAAAGCTTGCAAATGCAGCTCTTGTCCAGGAGTCTTTACGGAACCTCATCGAATCGACAGAAGACAAGGAGGTTTTCGGACGCGATGGCGATATCCTTGGCGGCGTCGTAAACTGGGAGGCTCACGTGCATGCTGGGTATAAGAAGTGGAAGGTGTCATAGAGTGGGCACTGTTGCTTTGGGTCGATGTGTACAGTATACCTACGTCCTCGCTATCGTGCAAGCCGCTTGTTGTCCGTCACGTAGCGTGTCCGTCGGCTATACGTTGGCAGGAAGTGCATGCCGAGGATTTGCAGGCAACTATTACGGAGTCGCCAGCACCAGGTGTGCCATTTCCTGTTCTGTCATCTATCGGGGAACTTGGTCAGCTCTGCAAGGGGATACGTTGGTATATTTAGAGCCTGTTCTACAGTAAGCAGGGCTCTGGGAATCTTGTTAGATGTTGCCTTCTCCGGAGTTCTACAAATGTCCTCGGAGAACGCGGTTGGATCTCCGCGATTGCTTCTCTCCCTCTCTCCGGAACCTCCAAGAAGTTTCAACGAGCTTGGCACATACTTCACGCCAACGCCTAAACTTGTCGTCTGCATTGCGAATGGACTCGCGACACGCTACACTGCGGGGGGAGTCAAGTGCATTTGGTCCCGCTCTTGGATAGGCAGTGATTCGACTTCCATCGGTGGCTTCTCGAATGCCACTGCGCCCGGCGCGACCTCGGGCGTCTTCGGTGCTCGATTCTTTGACGCCTGGCTTCCTAAGTATCCACTATCGGGACCAGATTATTTCAGGATGGTCTCGTGCACCGGATTAGGATTTGCACATGACGCAACCATGCCTCCATGGGCAAGGTCTGCTATCTCAACGCACATTAGGCTACACTCTGCTCCAGCGCGCGTGCAGACAGACCACTTGCCAGGCTGGCAAGCTGCGCATGTCGATTCCGGTCACGGAGAGCCGTCGACTTCCCTAGAAGGGCCGTCCGCGCTCGGGTGCGCGGCAATGACGCTGGGCTGCGAGCCGAGCGTGCTTCTCGACCCCACAACACAATATTAACACAGGTTGGCGCGACGCGGCCGATCCCTTAACTCGCATTCCTCCCTCGTTTCCTTTTACACTTCTCTTTCCCGCATCCGCTCCTCTGCTCGATGCCGTCCGCGTCGTCCCCAAATGCGATATCGAAATCCTCCATAGAACTCGTCGTCCCGCCCTACCTCGCAGTCGACGCACCCGCCACACGGGGATCCGACGCACAGACCTTGCAGCTTTCTGGCCTTGTCCGTCTGCACATCGCGGAGCCCACGACATTCAAGGATATCGGCGTTGAGTTCTCTGGCGCAGTCACTGTCATGCCTATCGCTAAAGGGTATGTTCACCAACGCGACGGTGGCCAATGTGCTGACTCAGCAGCAGACGCGCCTGGCGCCCGGACTCCCGTATTGTGTACATGTCCACACGCTCTCTGCTCGACAAAAAGACCACGCTCAAGCCTGGATCGCACGAGTTTCCTTTCACCATAACCCTCGCACCGGACGTCCCCTGCACGCTCCCCGATATCGGTGGCATGGCCCATGTCACATACACGCTTCGTGGGCGCGCCGTCCGCACGGGGCTGTGGCCAAACTTTACGTGCGAGCGCCCCGTCCACCTTGTGCGCTCCTACCCGCGAGAGAGCGTCGAGTTCCAGAATGTGTACGAAGGTACGTCATTTTCCTCTCACCCCGTGAATCTTGATCCCGACATAGCACCGCAGCGGAAAACGTGTGGCGCGGCAAAGCCATATACTCCATCGCGTTGCCGCACAGGGCGTGGGCGGCGGGAGACACTCTCATGACACTCGTGAAGCTAGTACCGCTGTCGAAGGACGCCATCCCGGCAGAGCTCCGGTTATCGTTGCGCGAGGACGTCCGAATACTGACGACGAACGGGCCAAGAAGCTTCACCCGCCATGTCGCGACGGCCGCACATGTCATACACTTTCCTTCTACGCCATCGCCGGGTATGCACGAGCAGCAAGCTTCCACTAGTACCGCACGTCCGCCTGCGCAAGTGGAAGGGAGTGGTTGGGCTACGCCGAGCGACCCGGGTCCGTTTAGCATGCAGATACCGTCACGAACACTGCCGTCGTACCGAAATACGCTTGTGACAGTGCGGCATCACCTCGACTTGCTTGTCCGCTTCCGCGCGCCGTCTCCGGCATCGTCCCCGGGTTCATCGCCAATATCCTCCGCAGCGTCTACGCAGTCATTTGCACCGGAGGCGTGTAGCCTGTCTCTCGGTATCCGCATCCTATCGAGTCACCTTCTACCATTCGCGCGGCAGGCCACACTTGACAATCGTCGTGCGCTGTTCGGTCTCCTCCCCGAACTTATGGCCATGCGCGAGCAAACACAATCTGGAGAGGACGGCGAAGACGACGAATTCGATCTGCCCAGCTACGCGAACCACGTCCAGGACTCGATTCCGTTCACTCCACTCCCAGTTCTAGACGACCCAGAGGAGTCGAGAAGGAGTAGCGTGGATACGACGCGCAGTCTCGAGTCGCTCGCGGCACGCACGCTGGATATACGCAGGCTAAGTAGAGTACCCGATTACGGCTCTGCCACCGGGCCCAGCGCCGGTGTCGTCCCGCTATCGAGTGTACGAGGCCTTCCGAGCTACGCAGAGGTCGCTCTGCTGCAGCAAACGATGACGATGCAGCTTGCGCGGAGCTGAAGGGTTAACCCAATTGTTGAAACGTCTCTCAAAGCATGGAACGCTGGTATCATTGTTCTGAATCATCGCGCTTTCTTTCTCTCTCATCTGCATGCACCTCGCGCTGTCGCAAATCATCTGTCTATAGGCTATGTATGTCTGGGTAGTCGTGCCAAATGCAATTGTATCTTATACAGCTGGGACTTTCCAAGGTGGTGGGTACAGGACCATACTAAGAGCCGCGTTCGGGCAATACCTCTTTCCTCTGGAACGTGAGTTATTCCTGTTCGGGAGAAGGAGAGGCTCTGGGATCCTCAAGAGGCACCTCCGCCATGCTGCCGCGATGTCGTGTCGATCTACTAGACGACCTCCGAGGCGGCGTAGGCGCGGCCGCTTCGCTGCTCACCGGCTCTGGGGCACGGTAAACTTCCATCCGATATGTGGGCAGCATACCGGGAAGAACGTCTGGCGTGCTGTCTGGCGGCGGCGGTTGCGCAAACCGCCGACTCTCTCTGATGAGTGTATTGTAGCGACCTTTGCACTGCGCGATAGAGTCAGTAAGCACCGGAGTCTAGACATTCAATAATGAGAGAGTGCTTACCGAACCCTCACTGCGTCCGGGGAACTGAGCCGCGACGCCCTTCCACTGGATCGAAGCGTTTATCTTGTGGGTAATGGCCGCCGCCAGTAACCGCGCATCCTCCACGCTCGACCAGCGCTTATATTTTGTAGTCGGAACGTCCTGCGCGACGGATTCTGAGGGTGAAGCTGGGTCGGCGATCGGTTCGTCGTCCTCGTCGCTGAGTAGCTCTCCAAGCGTTGGCCGCCGTCGCGCTTTGCTCTTGCCTTTACCCTTCGCCTTAGTCAGAGTCTGAGGCTGCGCCTGTTCCTTCGTGGCCGACTGTCCGAGAGCGAGGAGTGTTCCGGCTGCTGCAGCCATTGCAGGATCGGCATTGACGGCCACAGATGTAGATGTAGATGCAGGGCGCTGTTCAAGGTCGACGTCCATCGTATCTTCCGGCTCTTCGCTGGCTGTACTACGCCGAGCCGTCGACTTAGCACGGTTTCGTGCGCGCGGGCGACGCCAGGATTCCGTTGGACGACTGGGTCCTGCTTCGACTTCCATCGCATCGTGGGTTGCTGAGACCGCCGCATCGTCATCATCCAAGTCGTCCGCTTCGTCCTCCTCGTCCGGCGCTTCACCGCTGAAAGTGCCCACTCTACGCTCCTCTCGACGTAGTAGCCTCCATCTTCCACGGCACTAAGCGTCATCGCAGTTAGTAGCGTGCACTGGGAGGTATGAGCGAAACACAGTATCTCACAGCACGGTCCCGTTTCCCAAGTGTTTCTGCAATATGCGTCCAGTCGACCTCCGGATTGCTCCTATTCCACTCATGCGCCATCATCTCGCGGAGCTTCTTGTCATCCTCCTCCGCCCATTGCGCCTTCTGCCTTCGCGCGGCAGCGGCCTCACGGCGCACGCCGCTGATGACGAGCCATCGGTCGCGCAGCTGGACGTTCGTACGGCCGGGGATGAGCGGTGCAATCTTCTTCCAAGGGATGGCGGTGGTACTGGTGGACGCGTAGAGTTGGGTTGCCCGACGAAGGGCGTCATCCTCTTCGAGCGTCCACGGTCCGCGCTTGAGGGTTGTGCACACGTTGCGCCAGTGCGCTTCGCATTGCGCGGAGGTGAACTCGCCGTTCATCGCCATCGACACTACATAAAACAAAGGGAAGCCGTTTAGTAAACACATCCAACCTCGCGTGTAGACATACCTAGCTGCCAGTCCTTCGTTCCGTGTTTCTTCACTGCGTCTGCCAAGCGCGCATCGGTCTCTGTATTCCACACCAGAGTCGATTTCTGAGGTTTGGCCTTCACTTTGCCTGGCGGCGGGAAGTGGAAATGCTTCATGCAGTCCAACGCAACTCGCCCATTCTACAGCCGCATTAGACTTGCGGTACGGTGTGGGGAGGTAAAGTAAATCGTACCCCCAGCTGCTCCGCAATGTCTTCCCAATCTGGCGGGTCATCCGTGCTCGCCTTGACCAGGTCTTCCAGTTTCTTGCTTTCTTTGTCGGTCCACTCAGCACGATTGATATTGGGTCGCAAGCCGTCGCGGAAGAACACTTCACATTCAAGCGCCGTCCGCGGGGCGATGGGATAAACCGCGACGTTGAACTGTTGTGTCCATGAGCATTTCCCGACATGCAAGAGTGGCATTGAGATAGTCATACCTCGGCCGCGACGCTGTTCCAGTCGACATCTTCCACATTGTTATCAAGGAACGACGGATCTTGGACATTGTTCAGCGCCTCGAACGGGTTCTCGCCTCTGCAACGTACGTCAGAAGGTCATCATATGGGGCGGACAACACGACGCGACGCGCACCGCTCTTGCGCCCTGGACGCGTGAACGCGCATATTTGCATTGCGAACGGACTTCAGGAGCTCTTCCCGCTCTCGTGGGATGACTGCGACGCGTCAGTGCATGCGTTGGTCGGGTATGAGACGGTTGGCGTACCGTAACGCGGCGTGGTGAAGTTCACGTATTGCTGTCTGCGCTGCGCGTCTGCAAAGAACGGGCTTTTCTGTACGTTGCGTAAGGTACTGAGAGCAAGTGTGTGAGGAAGGACTTACTCGCTCGTCGAATTCCAGGGGGTGAATGTACTGTGGCCCGAGCTTGGCGCCTTCCACGAGAATGACGAGGCGCTCGTCCGCATCTTCCAGCAGGTGCTGGTCGCCTATAGCTTCTGTCGATGACTTGATCGTTCAGAGAATGCGCAAAGAGCGGATGGGGGTGTTAACTCACGATGAGCTCGTCAAGCGCGAGCAGTTCAGCCTGGAGCTTGGCCGCATGCTGAACGAGCTCGTCCTTGAGGATCTTGTTCGCGTTCTGGGCTTCCTGTACGAGCGCGGCCTGTGCGTCGTCGAGCGGCATACTCGTGCTATCTCCAGTGCATGTGGCGCGAGAGTCAAGAAACGCGGCGGGTCCGGCCGATTCGCAACTCATCCACGACCGTTTCACGATGGGCAAAAGCATACGCTCAAAGGCGAAGCGCACTCACCGCCGCACCAAACGCGAGACCGGCGTGTTCGCCGCCCAGGACGCCGCCAGACTGCAGAGGCTCTCGGCAAAGCTGGCAGCGCGCCTGGACGCAGACCCGGAGCCCATCGAAGGAAACGAAGCAGGTCGGTGCAGTGACTTGGATGATTCATTCCTCGCGCTCGGGGTCGTCGACCAGGACGACCTCACGCATTGCTGTTCGTTGCCTGGCCGTGCAGGGCTTCCCGCCGAGTTTTGGCGGGCGCTCGAGCGTGCGGCGCTGCAGTCTCCGTCGCCCTCGTCCTCCTTCATTCTCGACAAGCACGCTGACTCTTCTGATAACAGAGGAGAACGGTGATGCTATGGCGGTCGTACCAGAGGCGGGTGTCACAGCAGGAGCAGGTTCGTCGTCCTCATTGCTCCATGACTCTGATACTAACTGCACATCTGCAGAGAGCATGCAGCTCGACGGGTCCGCAAAAGATAAGGCCGTATCGACGCACGGGCCACGCAACTCTGGCCGCGAGCTGTGGAGAAAATCCAAAGGACTCGCACCGCGGAAAAAGAAGGGCACCAAGGTCAACAAGCAGGGAATTATCGCGTCTACCAAGCGCGCAGGACGTCCCAGTCGGCGTCGGTAGTCTGGTCTCATTTGTATCTTGGTCGTGTAAAAGTATCTCATAATTACCCTGCTGTCGGCCCGCTCGCTCTGCTTTATTTCTATTTGCGCGGCAGTCTTTCTGCCACCGCGACCGCGATGCTACCTACACTGGCGCGTTTATCGCGCTCAGCCTGGAAAGGCGCGTTCAGTCAAAGTCGAGATGACTGGCGCTGCGCTGACTGAGCTGCGCGCTGTAGGCCCGTTCTTCGTCGCGTTCCCGAACTTGAAGGAGGCGGCCGAGTCCAACATTCCCATCTTCACGCGTGCTCGCAGCTGCACAATATTACCGTCATTCGTAGGGTGAGTTTGTCTTTTGCGCTGTGCGTCAGCTGTCCCTGGGACGCGCTGGTCTGGCGACCTACTCGCCGTGTTCATTATACACTACACGTTCTATCCACCCAACTCCTGCGTCACAGTCCTTGAGCCTCCGAGCTCACCCTCTCACACTTCCTTTCTGTCGCACGGTGACGGCGCGTCTTTTGCGCTGTGCGTCGGCTGTCCCTGGAACGCGCTGGTCGGCATGGCTCGCGCGTCTCGCGACCCATACTCTTACATGTCGCGTTCATTATGCACTACACGTTCTACTACCTGCGCCAGTCCTTCCGTCTTCGAGCATCATTCGCTCCCACATTCTTTATCTCGCGCCGCGCCGCCGTCACTCAGCCGCTGACGCTCCTCACGCAGAGTACGCTTCCACGTCCACAACGGCAAGCACTTCATCCCCGTGCAAATCATCCCCGAGATGGTAGGCCACAAGCTCGGCGAGTTCTCTCCCACACGTCGACGAGGCAAGCACCCCGACCCACCCGACCGCAAGCACCCCGGACAAAGAGCCAAAACCGGCGGAGGCATGGGCAAAAAGTAGACTACTTACTCCCTCCGCGTCCATACGACAATTTCTGTATATTCTACATCTACCACGCGCGGTCCTTTACTCTTCGTCGGAATACCCATCGCGCAGCGTCCAGAGCCGTTCGGCCGTCTCGCGGAGGATGTCGAGGTCGATATCGTCGCCCAGTCCGAGCGTACCGCGTACGTCCATCTTGCGCGCGACGACGCGTTCGATGAAGCGGGCATGCGCGCCGAGGAGTACTGCTGGCGCGTCGGACGTGCTCAGCGCCGACAGGGCTTGTGTTTCCGTCGCCGTTTCACCGAGGAGCGGAGGGAAGGTGTGATGCAGCGGATACGCGAACGCGTTCGTCCTGTCGTTCCCAAGTCAAGTAAGCGATACGAGTCAGAGGAGAGAGACACAGAGAGATGCGTACGTCTGAAGGAGGGGATGTGATACCCGCACGGTCTCCCCGAACCACACATCCAGCGCCGCGGCGCCTGGGTCGTCCAGACCTCGAGAGACGTAGCGCGATGCGTATGGTGCCGGCTCTGGGTTTCTTGGAGCTGCTGCTGACCGCGAGAAGTCGTACAGTAGCTTCGGTAAAGCTGGTGCCTTGAACGGTGTCGGGATAGGGAACGCGCCGCAGAGATGTGCGATGCGCGTGTGGCCGCGCCAATTGAGGTGACTGATGAACGAGTGCAAGTCAAACGCGTCGCGAGACCTAGAAAGGCTGGAGATGGGAATGAGTATAGAGAGATACGACGCGTGGACGAACGCACCGTGTAGGTAGGGTGGCGCTTTCGATGTGCGCGGAGAGGAGTGCCGTCGTTTCGTACAGCTTGCTCGTCTGCAGGATAAGCGTTCAGCATTCATTCAGTCATGCTGCATTCGAAGGACGTACGTCCAATGCGACTCCGCCAAGCCAGTTATCCTTCTTCCACGCAAACGGACTCTGGATGGGGATTACGAGGCTCGCAAGCGGGTCGTCCTCTCCCTCCATTCCAGCAATGACAAGGGCATCATTTATAATCTTCCTGCACGCCGCGACATCGTCCACTTGGTCGAGCTCAGGAGCATAGGAAGCGCTGGACAGGATAGGCAATGCAAGTAACGCCGTTTTGCCGTAGTCGTCTTTGATAGCCTGCAAGTGCGATATAGCGAATGAGCCGAAGGACGGAACGTCGAAGGTGCTTTGTATGCCCTGTAAGCGATGATAATCAGGATGCCCACTTCTGCACGATACAGAAGGGTATATGATATTACTTGCCTGGAGAAGATCGCATTCCTCCGCGAGTTCGCGGACGCGTTCCTCGAGGTCCTCATGGACAGACGCGTAGCGTTCGCGTCCTGCGCTCCAGTCACCCCAGGCATTCCCTTCAGCATGAAGCGTATCCCAATCAGGATGTGCGTTGTTGCTTATTGGTAGGAGCGAGCGTTGCGGGTCGTAATCGAGAGGGAGATCGGACCAGGATGCGAGTTCGGCCTGCGCGTCGCTCGGTGGACGAGGGCGCGTTGTATACTTTTCCACACGACCTTCCCTGTACACGCGTGTCAACCTCCACAAGTAGGACTGAGAGATACACTGCGTACCATGTTGGATCCTCTGCGAGGTCGTCTTCTGGCTCTTCGACGACGGGTATGCCACGAAAGTTGTCTGCGTGCAGTCGCTCAGCTGCTGTACGCGCGATGTGCAGTGTTTAGCGCACCTTTGAAGTCAATGACCACTGCGCGTGGAGTAGGCTGTCGAGAGCCTCAGCGTGCATGTGCGTATCGGGAGTGGGGATGGGATGCGTGCGTTTTGTGTGCGTGCATTGCGGAAGGCGACGTCGGGATCGACGGGCGCGTCGTCGTCCGCGTTCTCTGGATAGTACGTGAACTGTGTGCAGAAGAAGTGCGCGCCGAGAAAGTTGGCTGTAGGGCCAGCTTGGAGATAGATCGTCTCGCGCATTGCACAGAGCCAAGTGTGGCACGGCCGGACGCGGTCCGGAGTCGCTCTCTTCAGCATGGCCGACGACTGTGCGACTGGGAACTGCGAGCCACAGACGGCAGCGATTCAGGAGAGCACTCCCCTATCGGCGGACGTGGTGCCGCCAGACGTACTGCCCACGCCGCGGGTAACTATCGAGTTCTGCGACCGCGTACGTACGCGCGCTTCGTTGCAGGTCTAACGCTGAATTCCACACAGTGCAGATGGTAACGTTTCGCGACGTGCAGAGACTCGAGCTCATCGCTGGACAGGCTGCATCGCGCGACGTGGTTCCAGACTGAACTCGCGCTCACATTCCCGCCTCCCGCACTCAAAGCCATCACGCTCATCCCCCAGAACTCGCCAGAGACGGGCGGGCGGTTCCGCGTGTGGCTCACGCATTCCCAGGGCACGTCCCTGTTGTGGGACAGGAAAACAGAAGGCGGCTTCCCGGAGCTCAAAGTGCTGGTGAGATCGTTTTGCCGCATACACCAGCCCCTGCTGATACCGCGACGCAATCAGAAACAGCGCGTGAGGGACGTTGTGCAGCCTGGGCAGTCTCTAGGGCATTCTGACGCGAAGAAGAGAGAGCAGTAAATAGACTTGTAATGAGGTTGTAGAACGTTGATGTCGGACGGCTCCGGTTCGTGTTCTTGAACGTGAACCAGGACATTACATGGCGAGCACGCCAGACGCAAAGTTCGAACAGCTCATCAACCAGGCAAAGTCCCCAGGCGAGTTCAAACCGTCTCCAACGCGCCCCATGTTGCTGAGAAATTCGCGCTCCTAGACGCGGATGTCAAGGTCGAAGCGCTCACCAAGCTTCAGGCCGAGTTCGAGTCTGGCGCAGAGGTGAACCCCAGCGCGCCTGGCCGCTGCTGGACACAGCGCTGAGCCCTCCTGCAGGTGCACGAAACCGATGCGCTGGTCGCCACGCTCAAGACCTGTCTGCGCCTACCCAATCAACACGTCCAGACGGCCGCGCTCGCCGCCATCGCACCCTTCTTTCCGCTGCTCGTGACGTCGTCCCATGCGCCCCTCCCGTCGTCCAACAGCTCTTCCTCGTCCGTAATGGGCGAGGCTGCCACCCTGCGCCACGCTGTGACCGCCTTCCTCGCCCCTGGCGGCGTTCTCGACAGGCTCGGCGACAACAGGGACAAAGCCCGTGAGAAGGCCCGCGAAGCCCTCGTCGCCATCGCCACCGTTGTGTTCAAGCATGGCGGCCAACCCATGCCCGCCGCCGTGGCCGCGCGACTGCAAAAGGCACCCGAGACGCCACTGGCTACGCTCGAGCGTTTCCTACGCGAGGGCGCCTTTGCCTCTAAGACCTGGCGAGTGCGCGAGCAGGTGCGTCTTTCCATTGCTTAAATGCCCAACGCGTTGACTACAGTGCTCAATTTGTGTGCCCGTGTGCGCGTAACAGATGATTATCTCGCTTGTGCAGATCCGGCGCGTGAACCCGGGGTTCCCCTTGCGCCCGTTCCTCCCACACCTCGTCGACGCGCTCGAGGATGCAGACGCCACGGTGCGCGACTGTGCGCGAGAGTCTATCGTCCAGATCTTCAGCAGCGCGAGCGTAACCGACGCCGCGCGTGCAGACCTTAAGAAGGAGATGATCAAGAAGGGCGTGCGCAAGACCATCGTCGACTCCGTCCTGGCGCGCGTACTCAACAGCGGCGCGGTCACGCCGTTGAGCGAGCCTGCAGAGTCGGACGGCGGTCTGGCGCGTCAGCGAAGTGGTACCGGTGTCAGTCGCACCGCGAGCTCGTCGTCAGACGTTGCTGGACAGCCAGCGCCGAATACTGCGCGGCCTAAGAGCAGAGCAGATACTGCGGCTCCAGTTCCTGTGCCAGATGCCGGACCCGTATCTATGGACGACTCGGTGCCGCCAGTATATGTTGCGTCTGCGCGCGATCTCGAGACCGAAATGGCTCAGATGCATCCCCATTTTGAGGGCAAGGAGACGGAGCACAATTGGTTGGCGCGCGACAAGGCCATTTTGCGCTTGCGCGGCATGCTTCGAGGCGACGTGCAGACGCGATATCCCGATGCTTATCTCGCGGGTTTGAAGGCTGGGATGCTTGACAAGTCGTTCAAAACGGTGCGCTATCCCTATGCCGGCGTATGTCACAGACCGTACTTACACCAGTGATAGCTTGTCAGTTTGCGTACGACAGTTGCCGCCAATACGTGCAACTTCTACATCGAACTCATCACGGCGTTTGGCGCGGCCGTCGACCACCATGTAGAGGCGCTCCTCTTGAATCTACTCAAGATGGCCGGCTACACGAAGAAGATCGTTGCTTCGCATACTCAACAAGTCGTCACGACGATCATCGAGCGGACATCGTGCCATCCCAAAATCGCGCTGCACATGTTCGCGTCGTTCACGACGGAGAAGATGGTGCAAACACGTGACTATATGCTCCAGCACATGCGAAGGTACATCGAGGTTCACGGTCACCGTATCAAGCACCAGATCGAGGCGACCGGTGGCCTCGAGCAGATCGAGAAGTGCATCAAGGCTGGAGTGAAGGACTCCAACCCTTCCGTCCGCGAGCAGGCGCGGAAAGCGTTCTGGGTGTTTCATGAGATCTGGCCGTCACAGGCGCAGACGATCATGGGCACGCTCGACGCGACGGGGAAGAAGCAGCTCGAGAAGGCGTGTCCCAATCCCGCCGCGCTCCTCAGCATCAACACCGCGCCGCCTCCCGAGCCCAAAAAGACGAGCGTGGCAGCCGCTATTGCTGCGAGCCGCGCGAAGGCGAAACAGATAGCTGCTGCACCGCCGACGTTGCGACACCAGGCCACGTCCACCGCACATGCCGTGCGCGCGTCGTCTCCGCCGTTGCGGAGCCCATCACGCGGTGGAATACGTCCAGCCTCCCCGGGCGTGGCATCCCCTCCCCGGGGTCGTGCCAGCCCGACTCCGGGTGGCTCGTCGATGCATGCCAGGACTCGATCTGGTTCTGGAGGTGCCGGTCAGAGCAACACCCCGCCCTCGCCCCCTCCGTCTCCTCCTTCGCCCAAGAGCCCGCGGCGACCTGCTGCACCAGTGTCTCCTCTCACTTCTGTGTCTCCTCAGCGTTCTACTGTCGCAAGACCTGCACCGCAGAGCGCACGGACGGCACCCGTCGGGACTGTACGCTCCGTGAGCGGTACACTTCGTGCTGCCGCTGCGCCCGCCCCTCCGGTACACTCGCGATCGCTCTTCACGCAACAGACGCCGCACAAGTCAACGCCTGCGCGGCCGTCCACGGACGACGAGCTCTTACTTGCCACGACAAACCCCATCCCGGATGAATCTGACTCGGACAGCGACGTCGAGCGTGCAGATGTGGTCAGCTTTTCGTCGCCGTACGAGAAGTACGGCGGCGCGCCGCTCACGCCGGCGAGAACAGCACCATCGACGACCCATCAACATGAGCTGTTCGCGTCTCCGCCGCCGCCGTCGGCTATGTTACCCGAGCATGTTGTGGAAGATGCAATGCGCGCCAGAGCTGAACAGGCCGTCAGTGCGGCGGATCGATTGCTTGAGCTCGTTGAGCCGGAGGATGATATGCAGATGTCGCCCTTCCCAGCGTCGCTGCTGAATTCGAATGGCGCGGGGACGAGGCCGTCGCCGGTGCTGAAGAGCCTGGACGCAGTACAGACTGGTATCACGCGCCAGGCGTCACCGCTCACAGTGAACGGTGAGAGCTCGACGCAGCCGCCAAAGCGCTCAGACAAGCGCGAGACGGGCTGGTGGCAGACTCGTATGTCTGGTGAGCCCAGATCCATATCGAGACGCGTCGAGTGTGACTGACGACCATTAGTGCTTGAGGAAAGCCGTAAAGCGCACGCACCGGAGGCCGTACAGGTACAACAACTTCGCGATGTCATGTCGCTCTTGGAGCAAGGCGTTGCGGACCTTGCGGCTCTGAGGACACTGGCGGCGGTGTGCACGAATAACCCGGCTGCACCGCAGTCTCCGACGACTCTGACTTCGCCGCTCTCTCCCAACGGCAATGGCGGACCTATGAGCCCGTCACCTTTAAACGACATGAGCTCGCTGACGCGATCACTGACGAGCGACGTCTGGCTCGGGGGCAAGATGTTCGACAAGGTCTTTCTTGCACTCGTTCGGTTCTTGGACGCCGACACGGTGCGTGAGGTGCGTGACTGTGTCGACTTCTTGTCGTACGTTTCCTTACACCGTGCCAGGCGCCTGATGTCCTAGAACACGGCCTTGTTGTACTTTGGGAAATGCTGGAGCACCAAGCGGCGTATATCGATGGCCATGAAAGCGAGATTTATAGTCTGCTTTTCCGACTGCGTTACGCAAACCGCTTACATGTACGCCTTCCGCCATGACCGGTCACCTTCTTACGGCTGACACTGTCCGAGGTCTTGGAAGGCACGACCGAGATACGCGATCTGCTTGCACAGCGTCTCGATCCCATCTTCGGCTTGATGACGGTCAACGCTGCCCTGAAGGTGTTCCTCGCAGAGCCTCTTCCCGACGGCATTACCGAGAACATGCGAACGTCCTCGCTTGCGTTTGGGTTAATCGCCTTTGCCAAGTTCATCATCAAACTTCCGGGAGAGGTTATCGAGGAGGAGCTGCCTCGATTGAAGAGCATGCTCATCAAGGTACGCCTATTACTGCTATGCGATGCATGATACCAATCCATGCGCAGAGCTTGAACGAGCCCTCTTCTCTCGTGGTACGCGAGTCCGCCACCGTCGCAATCATCGCTGCCCAGCTTGTGCTTCGGGATGAGACACACCTCTTCATGTTGCTCGATGGTCTCGCAAGCGACAAGAAGAACTTGCTCACCTACTTCTTCGATAAGCACGGTGCCCGCGGCGTCATTGAAGGAGTGACGGAGACGACCGGTGGCATGGAGCGTCTGGAGAAGGAGATGCGACGACTTGATACGCGTATGAACACCCCCTCACGACCCACGGCCGCGTAGGCTGACACGGCCTCCGGCATGCCCTTACTTATGCATTGTGTGCTCTGTACTATGTCCCCGTATATAGTGATCATGGTGGTTTGAGTTTTGATTCTTTTGAATGCAAGTCACGTGCATGCGCGAGACGGAAGGAAACACGCGTCGGATGTTTTTCGCAACGAACGGACTCTAAACAACATCCCGCGTGTTTCCTTCCGTCTCCCGTCCACCACTATCCACTATGACCGTCACGCACGACCTTGCGTCCATCGACCACGACGCGCATGCACGGCGCGCGCTCGGCGAGCTCTCCCTGCTCGTCGCCAAGAGCAAGCGAGTCGTCGTTGTGACGGGGGCCGGAATTTCGTGCTCGTCGGGCATCCCTGACTTTCGTTCGTCGGATGGGCTCTACAGCCTCGTCAAGCAACGCTACCCCGACGTGGTCATGAAGGGCCGGGATCTCTTCGACGCGTGTCTCTTCCGCGACCCGGCCTCGACCTCTCTGTTCTACTCGTTCATCGCCGAGCTCAAAATCGCCGTCGACAAGGCCGAGCCAGGCCCAACACATCGTTTTGTCAAGACCCTACATAGCAAGAACAAGCTCCTGCGCAGGTACCGCCTTGTGCGCTCTCAGACAACACGCGCGCTGACTGTCGCATTTCCTTGGTAGCTACACTCAGAACATCGATGGCTTCGAAGCGCGCGAGGGCCTTCTGTGCTCATCGTCGCAGGACGCGCGCTCGACTGGAAAGAGCAAGAACAAGCTGAAGGTCAAGGACGTTAAGAACGTTCAACTGCACGGCGATATTCACCGTGTGCGATGCACTGTATGCTCTGCGGACTACCCCTGCTCGCCGGACTTTCTCGACGTTCTGCGCGAGGGAGACGCACCCGACTGCCCGGAATGTCTTACCCGATGTACGTCGTTTTCTTATCTGCAGCCCGCTACGCTGTCTCATGCCAAATAGCTGCGGATCGCGTTGCTCGGTCTGCCCGATCCATTCGCGTTGGCACGTTGCGCCCAGCAATTGTTCTCTACGACGAGCCACATCCTTACGGCGACGAGATAGGCGCCATGTGCACTGGAGACCTCGCCCGCAAACCTGACCTGCTGATCATCATGGGCACGTCGCTCAAGGTGCACGGCATTAAGAAGCTCGTGAAGGACTTCGCCAAAGCCGTTCACGCACACCCCGCCGCTGCTTCGCCGAAGAACAAGACAGGTGGCGGCAAGGTCATCTTCGTCAACAAGACCGCTCCAGGCTCTGAATGGGCCGGCATCATTGACGTCCACGTCGAGGGCGAGACGGACGCATGGGTTGACAAGGTCATCCGCGATTGGAAGAAGAGCCGCCCGGCAGACTGGGAGATCCAGAAAACCTTGGACTCTACGGAGGACTCGTTCGCCGTCACGAAAAGGGTTGCAGGGAAAGCTGGCAGTACGTGGATCCTTTGGGGTTTCCGGCGACCCTGTTGCTGACTCTCCTCAGAATCCAAGACGAACAAGAGCGACGCGGAGAACATCCCGCCTATCGCGTTCCCGAAACCATCCCAGGCTGCGCCATCATCACCCAGCAAGAGGAGGTCAAACGCCGAAGACGGTGGCAGTCCTCGCAAAAAGCGTATGCAGGTCGAGGTCGAGCTACCGGCAGTCGAACGTGGATTGTTATTCGGTACCAGCAACGCTGCCCGTGTCAGCTGAGCTGTCATTGTGCTTTTGCATGCGTACTATGTCGTGTTTAGTGTTCGCTCTCGTGCTGTCTTCATGTACCGTTTGTGCTGTACTCTCTGCATGCTTCACGTATTTTTCTCTATATATGCTCTTGCCCGTGTCATCGCCGCCACTCCGAGTCTGAGCTGTACCTCTTACGGTGACCGGGAAACGCAGGAGGGCCATCGGAGTACAGTACGCGAGCAGTTACTCCGACACGTGACTCTGTCCATATGGCGAAGGACAATCCCAAGAGAGACAGCGCTGCGCGCTCCTACGACCAGAGCGTGTCGAACCGGGCGCAGAAACACAAGAAACCTCCCCGCCCGCAGGGTGATAAGCCCTCCGCACCTGCCGGCGCTAGCGAACCTGCTCCTAGCAAAGACACTGCCAGAACCCACAAAGACGCAGCGTCTGATCGCAGAGTCGTCTTCAAGTCTACCCTCGATACGCCGTTCAGAGTAGAATGGTGCGTTCCAATCCTCTCCCGGGTCGAAGTACTGATACCAAAGTCGCAGGCCAATCATATCCCCCGCACTCGTCACATCGTTCTTAGATGCCTTCCTCCAGATCGTTAACGACGCGGAAGTCTCCAAATACCAGGCCGCACGCGGTAGACGCGTCGATCGCGGAGACGCTGCGAAAGTCGAGGGTGATCCTTACAGCACCGACTCGCGCAAGAAGAAGCGTAAGCGCGGCAAGAACGACCCAGCCGTGGACGCATCTTCTGAAGGCACGGGATCCGCTGCTAGACACCCCAAGCGTCACCGCGTCGAGGGCGAGGATGCTGCTGCAGGGCCTCCGCCGCCGTTACCGCCTGCGATTCTGTCGCATATCGTCGTCGGTATCAACCACGTCACGAAACGCCTGGAAGGTCGCCTCGAACATCTTTCTGCTAAGAAGAAAGCCGTCGTCGGTGCAGCTCTCGCAGCCGAGGAGCCCTCACCTCCTCCACCACTGAAATACGTCCTTGTTTGTACCGGCGATATCGATCCTCCAGCACTTGTGGCTCACGTTCCTCATCTTGTTGCTGGATGCAATTCGAACTCGACGACAGAAGTTACACGTCTTGTCCCCTTGCATAAAGGCGCGGAGGCGCAGCTAGCTCAAGCATTTGGTTTACCGCGAGCAAGCGTCGTTGGTATTGCGGTATGTTTAACTGTTACCTCCACGCATTAACGTGACCATTCTTGCAGGCGTCCGCTCCGGCAGAAGTTCTCAGTCGTTTGGAGTCTCTGTCCATCAGCTTTCCCCTTGTACGAGCGCCATGGCTTGTGATCCCCTCTCCACCGTCCCGCAAGAGCGAAGCCGAGCACGACGCTATGGACCTGGACCCGTCTCCTGCGAAGAGTACTAGCACTCTTATCCCCACGCATATCAAACAGCTGCGCACGAGTGCCCCACGCAACATGGGAGCAGCCAAACGCGCTCGCAAGGAAGCACGTGCAGCTGTGCGCGCCAAACTCATCACCCGTCCCCAGAGCACCATTGGCGGTGGCAAACCGCTCAAAAAAGCCAGAGTTATCGTCACACCTGTAACGGACTCTACAGCATAGAATCCACGTTTATACGGTGTCTTGGTGTACGGTACGGGACTTTGAAGTGCTTAACCCTTAACGCATGAACCTCCTGTATCCCCGTCGTTTCAACAGCCCGTATGCAACGCCACATGCGACTCCTCCAACGTGAGCTGCTGAATCAAAGTTGAACAAGGACTGCAGCATTGTCAGATCTGCGTGATTTTCAGATCGTGCAAGACTTGCGAACCTTCGGTTGCGTCGCCTGCCAGAGATCAAACGCAAAGAACCCGCCGACCGCAAGCCATGCAGGGACAGGTATTAAGCCGTAAAGATTGAGTGGTGCCTTCGGGAATATGGTGGCAAAGAATCCAAAAACACCCAGGCCGCAGCCTACGCAGGCATAAGCGACTTGCGTACAGGTAATGAGTGGTATGAAGACGGACCACTGGCGCCGAGCGACCACCTGTTTTCCCTAGACGACATTGACGACTTCCACACCAAACTCAACACATTGGCAGCGACGCCGGCTAGCAACGTGAACATCAGCGTGTTTTCTTTTGACAAATGTGGATTGAGAGCGTACTCGCTATGTAGAATGTCATGAACGGTACCGGTCCAAGAAGCTGCAGGACCGTTGGTGCCATCCAGTATATGGCGAGGGAGTTCATGAGGAGGTGAATAGGAGCTTGATGAGAAAAGCAAGATGTGACCAATGTCCAACTGCTGAACGTCAGCCCTGGACGCCAAACGTAGACATGCTTCACTCACTATCGCCCCCCTTGAATATTCTGAACGCTCGACGTGAAGTTCGCGAACATGAAAGCTAACGGTCTCGGGTTTTTCTCGTAGTTCTGCACCAGGGCGTCATCGTAAGGTGCGTGCGAGAGCATGGCGCGCCTTTGAGCTCACATAAGTGTTCTGTGCCATATACCACCCCACGAATACCACGCCATTCACAGCGAGGATGGCGTAAATGAACAGCTTGGCCTTGGACTCAGGATAGCCAGCAGGCCCTCCTCTGTTGGAATTGTCCACGTCATGGCGAGGAATTCGGCGGGCTTTGAGGGAGGTGTCGGTAGAGGCCACGCTCGTGTCTGCTCCGCCTCGCCAATTTGAACGCAGAAGCCGCCAGTCACCAAGGCGTACGCTACTCAGGGATCGCCCCAGTGGCCTTGCTAGCAGGGGCGAGGGACGAAATGTCGCAGCGCGGTAGAGAGGTCGCGCGATGCATGGTCGAGCAATGCGGGGAAGAGCGTGCAACATGATCGACGCAGAGACGCGTTCGACTTGCGGCGGCACCCGATCCGAGTACAGCGCGTAATTCAAGGATGCCGTCAACCTTCCCCCCATTGGGATGATTCTATTCAGTGACATGTCGCTACGAATGTATTCGAGCAGTAGTACCAGACAGGGTAGATAATGACTAGGAGCTCCAAACAGCCACGGTCCCATCTGCGCCTGCACTCAATAACCACGGATGTGCAGGATTCCACTTGACCTCGAGCACGCCCAGTCCATCTTTCGTACGATGTCCACGCAGCACCTTCAGCGGTACAATGAGAGGGTCCGACATCAAGTCCGTGAAAACACGCGAATGGAACACCTGAACGGTTCCGTCGTCCGAAGAAGAGGCAAAAAGGGGGTAGACGGGATGAAACTGAATAGATCTTATTGCGCGTGCATGGTACCTGAGTCGATGTCAGTATGACCGCAACGACGAAGATCACAACCAGAAGTCGTACCGGAGGACCTTGTACGGCTTGGAGCTGAGGTCGAGATCGAACCAACATAACCGACGGTCGTATCCACCGACAATGAGATGATCACCAGACGGATGGATGTCCAGGGAGGAGATCCAACGTATGCCCGGCATGAGCGTTTTTATGAGCTCCTGCGCTGACAGGTCGTATATCCGCACATAACGTTGGGTCTGTAGGTATGGTCGAATTGGCAAGGCAGGATTGAAAACGAGATCCGACGTACGGCGACGAAGAAGTGCGGCTTCAATGGATGGAACGCGACTCGCTGTACGGATCCCTTGACCTTCTTGAACGGTGCCTGCGAATGTCGCTTCGAGGTTTGATGTATCCAAACACTCGTATGGCTCTCGGTTCCCGCTAGCGATGCTTCAGTACTAAGCCGGAGGTGTAAAGCAAAGACGACCCACAGAGAGTTGCGAAGTAATCGCCCCGGCGGTGCCACGCAATCTGCTTGACCAGGCCAGACGACTGCGGGAGTTCGATAGTCAGGAGCGGCTTCTCGTCATCTGCAAGGACGCCGGCCTCTGGAGCTTTCCATTTTATAGGCGATGGCGAGGCAGCCTTCGACTCTGGCGCAACAGACGGAGAAAGAAGGGCGTGCGTCAGACTGGCAATACTCGCTGGTTGATGCGGTGGTGTGAGGAAGTGTAACTGCTCTTCCCTGCACTTCAGTCAGCAAATGGTGTCCAAGGCTGGCTGCTGGACGTACAGTGCAACGACAAAGTAGCAGACATCTTTGCGCGGACACCATTCGAGAGCTCCGACCTTCGACTTGAACTGCCATGTCCTGACAGGGCGGCCGACGAGTGTCTCCCACAGCAGTACCCGCCCTTGCTCGTCCGCCGATATAACCCACAACCCGTCGGGACTAACGCTGATGGCGCGTACTCTGCGGTCTCCGTGCGAAAGTTTGCTCGCGCGGTAGCAAGGGAAGGGCTTGAGCGACGACGGCGAAGGGAGTTGAGGGATAAGAGAGTTCGGGTCGATGTTGAGCTTCTTGCGCTGTACGCGCGGCGCAAGATACAGATCCAATTGTCGGCTGAACCGTTCGTAGATGAAGTCCTTGTACGCAGGAACGAGACGCAGGGCGCCGTACTTCTGCGGCAGGAATTCGCGCTCGCGGTCTTCCCTATCCGCCTCTTCGAATTCCTTCTTCTCTTCCGCGGAGGGCAGGTACTCGGCGGGGGGATTGTACGATTCGGCGTTCGTAGGAAGTTTGACTTTGGGCGCAGGGAGTGGAGGCGGCTGATTAGAGGATGGCGTTCCCCATAGGTCGTAGACTTTTGGTTGGGAAGCCGCCGTTTTGGGATTCTTGGGAACGATGCGTCCCTCGCGAATGGCGCGGATGATTTTCAAGACCTGCAGACAAAACGCGTTCAGCGTCTCATTCATGAATCAATCGCGCTGCGTACCTTCTTCTTCTCCCACTTGCTAGGCACCCATCGACGTTTGGGCTCGGGAGCTGCGGAGAGAGGCATAACCTCTTCTTTGCCCTTGCCCGTAAACCACTCGACGGTAGGCTCGTAAGGATCATAGGTCGCATCGGGATTCTCTCCCGCCTGTAACCTCTTGATGATGTCGAGCTCTTCGGGAGTCAAAGGCTTATCGCTTTGCAGCGACTTGTCGAATGCGCTCGTCCTACGAGGCCGTAAGCAACCGCACACGAAACGCAGTTCAGAATGCGAACCATGAGGTTGGGTCCTCTACTGTCGCAAGGAATTTGTCGAGCTCGTCTCCCTTTGCAGCCTTGAAGACCTTTTGCCCTTCCATGTTGTAGCCTATGTGCGGCATGTCGTCGTACCAGTGCATGGGCACGTTCCCGACGCGATTTGGGTCCTACGCGCAGTGAGAACTTGGAACACGCTGGCCAAAATTCCACGCACATCTTCGGTAGACGAGTCCGAGTCGTAGTCTGGCTCTATCTCTGGATACACGGTCTTTGGGCGTCCAGTAATGTCCGAGATGATAGTTTTGCCCACAGGGCCGACGTGCAACGTCTCGCTCGAGGAAGACGCGTCGCTGGCGTCCTCGTCTTCGTCTGGCGTGTCCGCGTCGTCGCTGTCGCTGCGCGTGTCGATCTCTGGGAACTCGTCCTCGTCGTCGTCGTCGCTCGCGCCGGGGACGAAATCTTCGTCCTCTGAGTCGCTTGCCATGTCTATGGCGTTGCCATTGCCATTGAGCAGCGCGGCCTCGCTGACGGGCCGGTCGTCGTGAGTTGTCTTGCGTTTGAGACTTTTTGCCGTGGCCATTGCTGGTTGTGGCAGAGAGAGGTGCAAGAAATTTGAGCGCCGTGGTGTCGGATCCGGTTCGCGCAACTCTCTTCCCAGCCATGAACTACGGCGGAGGCACGTCCGCCTCGTTCCCGCGCCCTCGCAACAACTCGCTCACGCGTTATTCCAGACGAAGTCCAGGCTCTTGTGCTCGACATCGGCACCGACACAACGCGCGCGGGCTACGCGGGCGACGACGCGCCCAAGGCCGTGTTCTCTACGTCCTATGGCTTCACGGTCCACCCGCCCGCCGAGGGCGAGACCGGCGACGACAAGTCCATGCCGACCAAGCTCTACATCGGCGAGAACGGGCCAAGCATATGGCGTCCGCGCATGGAGGTTTCGAACCCTTTCACGAACGGCCTGAGTGCGTCTAGCCCTCGTCGCCCGGCCGTGCTGGTCTCACGCTGCACGCAGTCAGCGACTTCGCGCCCATCCCTGCTATCGTATCGCACGCTCTTATTCACTCATTGCGTACCAACCCTGCCGAACACCCAGTCCTGGTCACGGAACCCGCTTGGAACACCCCAGCCAACAGAGAGCGAATGGCCGAGATCCTCTTCGAGGAGTTCCAAGTTCCAGCGTTCTACATTGCCAACACAGGTGTTCTGAACGCGTATGTTGCAGAGCGTCTTTGTCTTCCCTGTCGTAACACCAGATCGGTTTAGGTTCGCCGCAGGCAAGGGAACCGCGCTCGTTGTAGACATTGGCAGGAACACTGCAAGCGTCCTGCCAGTCGTGGATGGATTCGTTCTGCGGAAAGGTTAGAAATCCAGTTCGCCACTTCTTCCATGCTTATGGCGTTCGCAGGAGTCACGCAGTCGGCTCTCCCGATGCTCCTGCATGCCAATGCGCATCACATGCTGACGAAACCCACGCCGACACGTCTCGGTATCGACTTGTTGCCCCACCAGCTCGTCAGTCAGAAGCAGGTCTGTCGGGGCAAGTGTGCGGCGTCGCATCTTATTGACTATCGCAGCCCGTCGACGTCAACGCGCCTCCAAACTACGTCCCTCGCCAGGATCGTGTTAGTTATACGACCGACAGCTGGAAGCTCTGGGCGGAAGCTCGCGAAGTAGACGAGTGGGTTTCCGGTGTGGCCGGCGTTCTTGAGCAGGGCTGGAGTGAACAGTCAGTGACCTCACTTCGTGACTCGAACAATCTGCGACTTATCCCCCTCTTTTCGTCTACCACTAGGCATGCCCTGACGAAGCACCCTCGGCCATACGAGTTCCCTACAGGGTACCACACTGTTTTCGGTCCGGAGCGCTTCCTCCCTGGCGAGATCTACTTCAACCACGCACATTTGGCCGTGCGTTAATCGTGTATCGACGCCTACCCTGAACTGACGTCTTGCAGGCGTCGAACCCAACCCTTCCGAAGACATTGCCCACGCTTGTCCAGACTGCGCTGGCCAACTGCGAGCCAGACCTCAGGACGCCCCTCTTGAGCAACATTGTCCTCACCGGTGGCGGCTCGCTTCTGCAGGGGACGGCGGAGCGCTTGAACAATGAACTCATCCGGTCGTTTGGCCCCGTACGCTCGGTTTCTACGCGGTTATTGCAGAAGACTCATCGTCCCTGTAGAAAGTCAAGCTACACGCGGGCGGCAACATCATCGAGCGTCGGTTCGGAGCCTGGATTGGTGGCTCGATATTGGCCAGCCTCGGGACGTTCCATCAACTGTGGATCAGCGCAGAGGAGTGGCAGGTTCGTCCTTGGTGTCACGATCTCGTTGCTGTAGCTCACGATACATCTAGGAGCACGGGAGGGCTATTGTTGGACAGCGGTGCAAGTAAAAACGCAGGGTCCCGCAAGCGAGACGCTGGCTTGGTTCCTCTGTATTCCTTTGCTCTGTGGTCGTGCTCGTCCAGCTGTGTGCAGTGCCTACGCATTGCTGTATTTGCTGCTAGGTGTATAAACTATACTGATGTTGTTGGCAGACTATCGGCGTGTCACCCTCACAACAGACCGATCAAACTAAGTGCGCAACAGTCTGGCCGTGGGTACCGAGCGCGCGTCCCTATGTCATTTCGCGTGAGCGCTGGTGTGGATGGTGATTCGGGCTGCCACCTATAACAGATCCGTCTGCGACCCTTCAGCGGTTGTCTGCGAGCGCTCAGGGTCGAGCTGTCATGGCTTCGCAACAGGCTATAAAGAATGTTGCGCGGTGCACCCTCGTCGCACTCTTACTGCACGTCATGGATGAGTCGCTGTACAAGGATGCCGAGCTCTGCGACGGCGTCGTGTATCACTACTTCGTCTCCCCTCCGGACGGGGGCATGCCTACCTTGCTCTTCTGCCACGGCTGGCCGAGTACATCCTTCGACTGGCGCTTTCAGGTGACATACTTCGTCGAGCGAGGATACGGGGTCATTGCACCGGATATGCTGGGTTACGGCGGAACGCACGCCCCGACCGAGCTGAGGGAATATACGGCGCGCAAATACTGCGAGCAACTAGTGGCGCTTCTCGATCTGGAGGGCGCGGAGAAGGTAGTGGCAATCGGACATGACTGGTACGTAACTTTCCCTCTGGATTCCTGGGCTTCTAGAAGAGGTTTACCCATTACTGACACTGCGACTCGATCATCATCGCACACGCAGGGGCAGCGTGGCTGTATCGAACCTCTCGAACTGGTATCCGGACCGCTTCGTCGCATTCGCGTTCCTCGGGACGCCGTATATCCCGCCGGACAGTTCGACCGTGGGCATGCCGTTGGAGATCATGAACGCTCGCATGCAGTACCTGTACGGCTACGAGCCTCTGGGATTCTGGATGTTCCTGTCCTCAGACGAGGAGCGGCCCGCCGAGGTCCTTGAAGCACACGTGAGCAGCACGTCTCAATCTCCGTACCCACTGCCGTTCATCTCACTGACCATGCGGCGGTACGGACTCTTGGCTCAGCTCGACTCGCTGTACTCGCTCATCTTCAGCGCGGACCCGACGATATGGAAGACGGAGCTGTGTCCCGCGGGTGCGTTGAAGCGGTGGCTTGTCGCGGACCATGTTGCGATGCCGATGTTCTTCATGCACGAGGAGGTCATTGACGATTTGATCTTCGACGACGAAGAAGATGCTGAGGCCCCGCCTCCGCAGATCATCGAGGAGCACCAGCGGCGGTTCAAGAAGGCTGGTATCGCTCCAAGTCTGAACTGGTTCAAGTCTGCGGCGTGCGGGTGAGTTGGTGGACTTCTATCTGTTCGCTTTGTCTGATTTCTGATCCTCCACAGGCTCGACAAGGCAGATTTTACACGTACGTCTAAAAATGAGCATTCGCGGTTGGGGCGAGTGGAACGCTCATGATCGCCAGAACTACCTCCAGAAAACCGTTTCATCAAACAGCCGGTATTCCTGGCTGCATGCACAAGAGACGCAGCAAACCGCGCGGAGCGTGTGGAGGAGTCCACATCGTTTATGGAAAATCCCACCCTTTGCACCTTCGACTGCGGTCACTGGGTGCAGTTGGAAAAGGCAGATGAGTTGAACGCCGCTTTAGAGGAATTTGTACGGGCCCAGTTGTAATTATTATTCAGAGGAATGTACACGACGTTGTCCCTGTGCTTCGGAAATTCAGCGGCCGCCGGACACTAGCCGGATACGCATTCGTCGCAGCGGTCGTCGTTGTCGACATGACCGCGACGCACCATCTGTTCATCGTGTCGCCGACGGACACGCCGCTGTACAGCCTAAGCCACCAGTCGAGCAAGCCTACACAAGGCACAGTCTACCCATTGTCTGCGAACTTGCCGACGTGGTCGACATCCGCGTTCGCGGGGACGCTCACTGCGCTCTCTGGAGCGTCGAGCGTCAGCCAAACGACTGGCGCGGGCAACATTCGCGTCGGGGGTGGGCAGGACAGACACGTTATCCAGATGATTGCGCACGCGTCGCTGGACGTTATTGAAGATGTTGTGAGGACGAACAACGGGATGTGAGGGCCTTGCTTGTCAGTGTGCACGTTCTGAGGCTGTAGCAGGTACCTTAAGGGCGTAGACAAGTTCAACGAATGGACCGTGTCGGCGTTTGTAACCCCTGGGAGTGAGCGCTAGGTTCGAGGCCGATGCGCGGTCAGCTGACGCCGGGCCAGACATCAAGTTCATATTGCTCCACGACGGCAGGAACGACGAGGGAATTCGAGCGTTCTTCAGCGACGTGTGGGAACTGTACGTGAAGGTGAGCTTGAGGCATCATTGACTGCGGGAGGACGCTGGCTGATGGAGTTCAGACGACGCTGAACCCATTCCACATGGTGAACACGGCGATAAAGAGCGGTATATTCGATGTGAGGGTGAAAGCGAGCGCGAAGAAGAATTTGTAGTCTCGGGAGCAATTGAATAATAAGACGGGAGTAGCGGGGCTCGAAGTTGGAGCAAGGCTCTTGCTCTCCTTTCCTCCCGTCCCCGTTTCTTCTCTCGAGCTCGTGCCCGTTTCTGGCTCTCTCGCTGTCTCATATCCACTGCACTAAACGCACAAAAACATTTCCCCCATAATATTCCAAGCCGCCTCCGAGTCGTCCACCACCCGCACCGCACCGGCCACCTCAATACAGACAGACCCTACCGCTCGACCGCTAGCTCAACACTCAGAGCCAGAGCCCTGTCCCTATATTGTGACCTTTTCTTCTATCGGTGCGTCTCTCACAGCTTGCCGTGCCTCGGCCAGGGCTCCTGAATCCCTTCTCGGCCATCAGCTGTATCGCAATCACACAAGCCTCACTGCCCCTCGATTTTCTTGAGCCTACATCAACATGCAATCCAACTCGAACTCGCGCGCATCCCTCCTCTCCGGTCTTCGCACCGGAGGCGTCCGTTCGGCCTCCCAGCCCTCTATTGTGCCCCACACCGCTGCCGTCGGCGGCTCCTTCAACGTCCCGCGCTTCGCCTCCTTTTCACAGCCCCAGTTCCCAGACGACGAGGCTGACGAGCTCGCTGACATGATCAACTACAACATGTCCCTCAACGGGAACCATCGCATGATGCACCAGCAGCCCGTCACGGCGTCCGCCGCTGATGGTGTCGGAAACCGCTTCCAGCAGCAACAGCAGCAGGCCTTCATGCGCCAGATGGCTGCCCAGCGTAACCCGATGAACGGCATGGCCGCCAACATGGAGCTGCAGATGATGCAAATGGAGCTCATGAAGCTGCAGGTTCGTCCCAGCTTTGTCTATTTTGGGTTGATTATTCACGCGCCCTGCAGGCGATCCAGCAGGCGCAGCAGGTCCAGCAATACCAAGCCGAACTCATGGCTCAGGCTCAGCGCGAGCAGCAGCAGCAGCAGCACCGGGCACAGAACCCGAATCAGATTCAGCGTGGCGCTCCTGGCCGTCGCGGCTCTGCTTACAACGAGCCGGCTACCGCAGGCCCCACCAATGTCTCCTTTGACCTTCGTGGCCCAACCCAGAACGGGCGCTCGAATCTCCCCGATCCGTACGGCGCCCATGACGAGATGCAAGTCCCGATGACCGCAGCGCTCGGTGGCAAATTCGGCAGTCGCCCCGTCCTCAGTGCGCTTAACCCGAACGCCAGCGTCTTTACCCTGCGTACCGACAACGATGAGCCTCCCACCCCGAAGACCGCCACCGCCATGGCCCACGGTCGCACTACCGTGATTAGCGGTGGAACTTCTCTCGGAGCCGCGGCTAGCAGTGCTCCTCCTCCTACTCCCACTGCGGCGATGCCTACCAAGTCTGATTCGGCGTCGTCTTGGAGGCGCGGCGGTACCCCCAATGGTGCCGCTGAGCGTAGCACTGCCAGGTCGCCTTCGATCAAGCTCACGCCGCCGGCCAGCAATGACTCCGCGCCTTCGCCGCTCCGCTCGCGTCCTAGCCCTCTCCGCTTTGGCGAGCAAGGTCTTGCTGGCGCTCCTCGCGTTGACGTCGAATCTGGTACTGAGTCTGACGCGGATTCGTACACGTCGGACCTGGCTCAGTACACTGCCGCCAGCGCTAGCGACCAGGAGCGGGACTCGTCCCCAAGCACGCCGCCGAGCGCTGGATCTAGCGCTGGTTCCCTGACGAGGGAGGAGGCTAGCAAGCGCCTCTACGAGGGTCTGGGCATGGGAAAACCCACGACGACGCAGGTTCCGCCGGTCCATGTTCCGGTTAGGGTGCTCAGCAAGGTCCTCCGCCAGCCTAGCGGACCGCCGGCCAGTGTCGACGAGCTCGGCCCCCTCAACTTTGCCCGCCGCCTCCAGCAGCTTGCGGCCGTCAACAGCGACTTTTGAAGAACGAATATTTTTGTGCCGTTTCTCGTAGGCAGTAGAGGCGCACGCCACGGAAGCACACGACGAAGCGTGGGATAGCAGAAGCAAGCCTTCATCTCTTCTCTTTCTTATTCATCATCCCCTCGATCCTGGTCCGATCCCAGTCTCGATGACCACCATCTCGCTCGCTCTTTGCGCAGTGTCGCATCCTTTTGGTTTCGGACTTTGATCCTTTTTTCTGCATTCTCTTTTTCTCTTTCTTCATTATATTGGCTCAACTGCCGCTCGATTGTACTTCGCCGGACCGTTTCCCCTCGTGTGCTTAATCGCGATGGCGGAAATGCATGGTTGTGCATCGGGAGCAGCTGCCGAAAGCTTTGGGAAATGTCGAGTTCTCGCCTCTTTACATGGCGAAGCTGCGTCTGTTGTCATCATCATCGTTCCTTGCAAGCTGTCGCTTTGTGTTATTATGCACTGTTATCCTTCCTGTACGCGTCCACGACGCATTGAACGAATAGACTGAGATAAACCAACGCGAGTTGTCTTCGGCTTTATCGGTGTTCATTGAAGTTTTTCGTGTGGCGCCAACCTGAAATGTGCATCTCGACCGTGACTCGGTCCGACAAGCGCGTTCTGTGCGCGTCTCGCTGGCGGAAAACTAGGAGGTAGTCTAAACTCCTTGCTCACTGCGTTCATGGCGTTCGTGTCTCTGGGTCGACTTACTCGAGGAAGTCTTGCTGTTGTGTCGCGGACGGCTTCCCTGCGACGAGTAGTGCATTCTCGTACTCGGCTGGCCAGCACGTTCAGTCTACCGAGCAAGCCCAGCACCACATACGCCGACATATCACATCCCGAGGACAATGCGCCCGCAGAGGTGCGCAAAGAGATAGAGGACGCGTCTCGCTTTATACTGCCAGTCTATGCCCGCCCGCCCGTAGTACTGGCGTCAGGCAAAGGCAACTATGTCTTCGACTCGCAAGGGCGGAAGTACCTGGACTTTACTGGCGGCATAGCTGTTAATGCGCTTGGCCATTCCGATGAGCAATTCGCGAAGGTGTGTGTCCCGTGCTCGACTGCTTTACGCGTTTCCACTGAACCGTGCACTGCAGGCTATGTATGAGCAGGCGCAGCAGTTCATCCACACGAGCAACGCGTTCTATCATCGCAATGCAGGCGCGCTTGCTGCCGAGATCGTGCGGCAGACGCAGGAGCAAGGCGGTCTGGGTTTCGCGGTAGGGACACCGCCGACGGACGCCCCGTCGCAAAACGATCCTCGCGTCTTCTTCTCCAACTCCGGAACGGAGGCCAATGAAGGAGCGCTGAAAATAGCGCGCAAGGTCGCGAAGGAGCGCTGGATTGCTTCGGGCAAGGATGGCGAGTGCTCCCAATTCCGCGTTGTGTCATTCGCGCATGCCTTCCACGGAAGGTCCATGGGTGCCCTGAGGTGCGTAACAACTTCCACATATCAGCGTCAGATGTGCGCCGAAGCTGACATGGATGCAAAGCGCGACTCCCAACCCGAAGTACCAAGCGCCTTTCGCACCGCTTGTGCCAGGGTTCGACGTCGCACGTCTGAACAACACGGAGGACGTAGAACGTCTCGTAACGCCAGACACTT
The DNA here is from genome assembly GCA_001632375.1 of Exidia glandulosa HHB12029. NCBI lineage: Eukaryota > Fungi > Basidiomycota > Agaricomycetes > Auriculariales > Exidiaceae > Exidia > Exidia glandulosa. Next base: position 503,871 of record KV425882.1, on the reverse strand, counting down.
GCGCAGTAATAGTCGAACCTATCCAGGGAGAAGGCGGTGTATTTGAGGCGGAGGAAGGGTTCCTCAAACTGCTGCGGGAGCGCTGCAACTCGACAGGTGCTGTACTCATTTTCGACGAGATACAGGTACGTGGACCGCCACTCTGTGTGCTTTCCTTCCCACGCACCCACCGGTTGTTGACGACGCGGTATCGCCTACAGTGTGGCCTGTACCGGACCGGCAACCTTTGGGCGCACTCAAAGTTACCTGTCGAATGCCATCCGGATATTGTGACCATGGCAAAACCCCTAGCCAATGGCTATCCAGTCGGGGCCGTGCTGATGCGCGGGAATATCGCGCAGGCCATGACAGTCGGTCAGCGATTTCCTGTCATTCAGGCGGTGGCATGTATTGACTGCGGTGAAACAGGCTCCCATGGAACGACCTTCGGAGGCTCTCCCATGGCCACTGCGCTGGGTCTGCACGTTCTGCGGCGCCTCCAGGCATTGTCGGGTGATGTTCTCGAGACTGGCGCATATCTAGAGGCGCGGCTGTCTCAATTGGCGGCCTGGTATCCGGAGCTCGTGGGACCCGTGCGGGGACGCGGTCTCATTCTGGGATTGCCGTTCAAAGGCGAAGGGACGAATGCCAAAGTAGTGGAGATGGCCCGGCAACGAGGTGTGCTCCTACTGACCGCTGGGAAGGATGTTGTGCGATTCGTGCCGAGTCTTACTGTGACTGGCGCAGAGGTGGATCATGCTGTGGAAGTATTAGAGGGATGCCTTGGCCGGCTTGCATAATGAAGCCGCTGCCAGAATACAGTCTTGCTAGTTGGTAAAAGGGTTTCCGGGTACACCGGCTTGTGATCAAGTCCGGAGCCAATCAGCGGTGAGGCATTTGATGTGTGAGGCGGGTCGCGAATTGGTTTAAGTTCTCTTGCTTTCCACCTGCGACCATGCTGCTGCACTCGCACCCTCCTCTTCCTATGGACATGCTCGCTCGCTTCAAGGCGGCCTGCCCCTTCCTCGCTCGTACCAAGGCCTCCACGCTGCGCTCGCTCTCCACGCACGCGTCGGCCAGAGCCCCCGCGCTCTCCAAGCTCACCTTCAAGGCGACCAAGTGCCCCGTCATGGGCCCGGCCCTGGCTATTCGCACTGCTCAGATCCACAACTCGGCGGCTGGTTACGCTAGCGTGACCAACGCTGCCGACATTGAGCAGCTGCATCGCAACGAGGGCATAGTCTTCCCCGCCGGCCACCCTCTTCCTGCCGCGGGGGCCAGCATGTGCCCTCATGCGAAGGCCGCCCAGGCTGCCGCGAACCTCGCTCAGCAGTTCGCTAAGACCCACAAGAAAGCCCAGCCCGTCGCGACGGCGCCCAAGACCCCTGGCGGCTTCGACTACGAGAAGTTCTACCAGGACGAGCTCGAGAAGAAGCACCAGGACAAGAGCTACAGGTACTTCAACAACATCAACCGTCTCGCCGCTAGGTTCCCTGTCGCGCACACCGGCAGCGTGACCGAGGAGGTCGACGTCTGGTGCAGCAACGACTATCTCGGGATGAGCAAGAATCCCATCGTCCTCGAAACCATGCAGTCAGTACAAGTTTCTCCGCTCATCTCTTACCAGTCTGCTGACCACATTTTATTTAGTCGCACGCTCAATAAGTACGGTGCTGGCGCCGGTGGGACCCGAAACATCGCCGGTAACGGCGCGTTCCATCTCGGTCTCGAGGACGAGCTCGCTTCTCTTCACCGCAAGCCTGCGGCGCTCGCATTCTCTTCGTGCTACGTCGCGAACGATGCTACGCTTGCGACTCTCGGCGCGAAGCTGCCTGGCTGTGTCATATTCTCGGACAGCATGAACCACGCGTCCATGATTCAAGGCATCCGTCACTCTGGAGCGAAGAAGGAGATCTTCAAGCACAACGACATGCACGACCTCGAGGCCAAGCTCGCGAAGTACTCCAAGTCCACCCCCAAGATCATCGCCTTCGAGAGTGTCTACTCGATGTGCGGTAGCGTTGGCCCCATCGCCGAAATTTGCGACCTGGCCGAGGAGTATGGTGCGATTACTTTCCTGGACGAGGTACGCGGCGCTTCGGAGATCATGCGCGTCTCTGATGGGCGATGGTCTGACCGATGCTGACATACTTGTCCGACAGGTTCATGCGGTTGGCATGTACGGCCCCCGCGGCGCCGGTGTTGCGGAACATTTGGACTTCGAGGCGCACCTGCGTGCTGGGCAAAGCGGTGAACCAATCAAGGGCACGGTAATGGACCGCGTTGACATAATCACTGGTTGGTCAAAAACTTCTTTCCATCTGTCGGCGATCCTGACATGTTATCGCGCAGGTACTCTTGGAAAGGCTTACGGTGTCGTTGGCGGCTACATTGCTGGATCGACGGATTTGGTCGATGCTATTCGTTCCTACGCGCCCGGTTTCATCTTCACCACCTCTCTTCCACCGGCTGTCGTCGCAGGCGCTCAGGCCAGCATTGCTTACCAGAAGCAGTACATCGGCGACAGGCGGCTTCAGCAACTCAACACGCGTGAGCTCAAGGCGCGCTTCGCGGCGAACGACATCCCGGTTGTGTACGTGTCGTTGGCCAATTGCAATAGATCTCGACGCTAATATCACGCAGGCCTGGTCCGTCGCACATCGTTCCGGTCCTCGTCGGCGATGCCGCTCTCGCCAAGGCTGCTTCGGACTCGCTCCTCACCGACCACGGTATCTACGTCCAGTCCATCAACTACCCGACCGTCGCCGTAGGCGAGGAACGTCTTCGTATCACGCCTACTCCCGGCCACACCCTCGAGCAGCTCGACCGTCTTGTCGGCGCCGTCAACGAGGTCTTTGACAGGCTCGAGATCAAGCGTCAGAGTGAATGGGTTGCTCTCGGTGGTCGCGCTGGTGTCGGTCTCCCGGCTGAACAGCAGAAGGCTGTCTCTCCCATCTGGAAGGACTCCCACCTCGGCCTCGTCGATGGCACCGCTCCGAAGCTCCTCTCTAACAAGATCAAGAGCTACGTCGACCCCCTCGCGCTCAAGGATGCCCAGCACCGCTTCGACGAACTCCTCGGTCACGCTCCTCGTGCTGCCCCGGTTTCTTCTACTTCCCTTTTCTCTCCCCAGGCCATGAACCCGTCTGCAGCCATGAACGTCCCGAGGGCCGTTGTGGCTGCGGCGTAGAAAAGGTTTAAACCAGTATTATTTCGCTGCGCGCGCATGTTTGTTGGTCAGATGCCGCGAGTGTTGTACTTGGATCATATGTACGGTCGTCTTGCAGCAGGGTCAATACACCTCCATACGTGCTGTTGCGCAATTTCTGGGATGTTTGAGTATTGAGCGTCGCCTCCAACTCGTGCTTCAGCTGCAGCCGTGCTGAACCAGAAGATATCACGTCCTGAGGTCTATTACAGTACTGATCAACGAGAGCCATGTGTCAATCCAGACAGCCGAGTGTGCAGACATGTCTGACTCCTCCATCAGCTCTGCGAGCGCAGTCGGGATTCCACAAGGATGAAGAAACCAGCATGGGCGGCCAAGCACGGGATGATCTCCTTGTGACAGCAGGGGGAACGGCGCATCGGCGTCTTCGCCTGGCAGGCTCAGGGAGTGCGCTGTGCGTGCCACTGAGCGGGTGACATGCTGCTTGAAGAGATTCGTGCGGAGAATTGCTTCTAGGGACGTTGGCGCTCCATCTTGTACGCGTATTCAGCGAAGAGCTAGTCTTCTCGAGGGCCAGCACGCACTGGCGTCATGGGAGGAGAAGTAGAACACAGGGACGGCGAAAGTCGGAGAATACGCAATATACTGCTGAACGGTAACCAAGGTTTGTGTTTGGTCTGGGATAGGAGCTGCGGTCGCGTCGTCGATGTCCTCCTCCTCCACGTCCAAGTCGTTAAAAGAGGCTTCTTCTAATTCGGCATAGTCCTCGCGTCTGACGCGCACATTGACAGTTCGAGCAAGACAGCGGAGAGAAGGCACAGTCTCGTCGTCACTCAGTCCAGAGTTCGTGGGCGGGCGTGATACGATTCAACTCACTGGAGACGTCAGCAGCGTCCAACCCAGGTGTCCTCGCAGGGCTGAGGTTTCATCATTTGAAATCGGTCGCTGGAGAAACGCGTTGCATGCAGCTGCGAATTCATCGCGCGTGAGATGGGAAGAGGACATGCAGCGCAAATTGCCGATACTAGTCAAATGATTCGAGTTCTGCAATAGTAACGGCATACGAAGTACTCGTGAAACCTTGACTCCCCCGCATATCACGATATGCTGTGTGATAGTACAGTGGAACGCATCGCCGTCCCGGTTAACATGACATAGAGAACAACAGAACAAGCTTCGTTCCTCGCCTCGACAGACGTCTTGCAGAAGCTAATGTACACGTACAACAACCGCCAGGTCAATAGATATTGGTCGGACGAACACAGTGATGCAAGTTGAAGCATTGAACGAAAGAGAGTGGACGATCATGGCAGCGGCAGGAGATGGGGGCAATCGGACAACGTCTTCAGTACATATGGGCACGGGCTTGTGGTTGGATCGGGTCGGCCGGGCTCGTCGCGGCAAAGGAACGCCGAATGGATCTAGAGACGGACGAGGAGCTGTTGTAGGTAGCGTAACCCGAGTTGACATCTTGCGAGCTGCTGTTGTTGGTGGCGAAACCCAACTCGGAGTCGGCCGAGAAGCTGGAGACTGGTCGGAGGGGGTGTTGGCTGTCGAATGACTGCGACTGAGCGTGTCCGTCAAACGTGCTTTCTGCGTCGCGCGAAGGTGGGCGCAAGGGCAACTTGCCACGGAGCTGGGACAGCGACTGCCGCTCTTCCATGCACGCGCCCGCTTGAACATCCCGAAGACGTGGAGGCGGAAGCGGCAGCACTTCTTCAGACGCTGCGGCGACACCTGCAGCGCTGTATGGATGCGGAGTCGTGGTTCTAGCAGGTGTCCAGCTTGGTGGCGGACCAGCGGTAGGAATTGGCGCAGGCGTGTTCTGATATCTCGCAGCCAACATCACCTTCTCCTCGCGTGCCGAGCGATAGGGCATCTGCGACGTCGATGCCACGGAGGCAGTACCAACAGCAGGAGGTGCCGGCGGCAGATCCTTGTCCTGCTGATAATACGACGGTGCCAACATCATCTGCGACCCCGGGCTCATTGGGAATCCCGAGGTAGCGACGGAGCTGGTCTGCCCGATTGGAAACGTCATGGCAGAGCGCGGGGTAGCAGCCGCTCCGTATCCCGCCTTGCTAAAGCGCGTAACGGGCGGTGTGTACGACACTCCTGCCATCTCCGGAAGAGGAGGTTGCGGTTGTGCTTCTGCGCCAGGCAGCGGGTCGAGTTGATACGGCGTCAACGTCGGGACATGCGATTCCTTCTCGATATCCTTGGGCTTGAGAACCTCTGCCCATATCATCCACACCTTCGGCTGCGTTCCGAAGACGAGAAAGACTACGATACCCACTATAGCCGCAAAGATTAACATGTGGACAGAGACCCTGGCTGTGGGACGTACTTGTAGCAAATACCACGTCCGGGACTGGGCTTGTCGGGGCCGCGATGGAGAGCAAGCTCAGAGATAGGCCAATGAGGATGTAGACCCCAAAGATGGCAACGCGCAGGGCGAATTGGAGATCTTCAGGCTTCATTCTCCTCTTGTCTGTGTCAATACCGCCGAGTGGCCGCGGGGCATTCTTTTTGAGGTAGCGGTTGTTCCGGTAGACAGTGATGCCCACCCACACCTCGAGGATCGTCGTAATGACGAGGAGAAAGGCGGCGAACAGGGCGACAATGTTCGAGCTGAGTAGACGGGCATCAGTACGCGGCGGAGTAGCCAGAACGGGCACGTACAACATCTCGTGGTTGATTGAGCAGTAGAAGAAGCGCCTTTCCCGACTAACTCTCGTTGGTTCTCGTGAAGCAATCTGTGCAAACGTCAGATCGTGGCTGAGGGATTTAATGCTATGCATACCATGGCGCCAACAGCAGAGAAGCTGAAGTATACCACATAGGGCAGGACGACAATCTGGTGTAGACGTCAGCGTTTGTGCTGAAGATGAAGCCAGTATGCGACCTACGATGGACAGTACGACTCCTCTCGTCTTTTCGCCGGGGCGCCAGACAAGATTATTCCAGACCTGAAACACGAGAGCGAGGATAGATGTGGCCACCCTGAGATCGGCATGATGAGATCATTGGATGACTACGGAGACGGCGAGGAGCTGTGCTCACATAGGAGGGACGGCGTAGAGCAGGCTCGCCTGTGATATGCAGACCATGGTTGGGGGCTCGGGGCCAGTTTGGTGCCCTGAGTAGAGCCTGGACGAGTGATGAGGAGCGGTGACAGGGGCCGCGTCGCGCGAGACTCACAGGATGCACGACACAAGGCCGGTGATGATCCATGTGATGCACGCGTTGACAAGAAGAACATTGCGCCGTGCTCGTGCGAGGAGTAGAGTGATGACGAGCAGCGGCAGAAAGAAATGTGACGGTGCAAGATTGAGGATGAGATAGAACGTCAGGACACCGTTCCCTGCACGAAGCGTGAGAAACCCCGTAGAGACGACAGAAGAAAGCGCACCAGGGTTTCCTACGCGGCTCTCTGTCGCGTTCGAGCGCTCTGGAAGACGGGGAGGTGAGTTCGGGCGTGGTGACGAGCGAGAAAACGGAGACGCACGCGCCAGCAACGGCCAAGCTTCGTCCATGTGCGAAGTCATATCGAATGTAATAAGTGATGCGAATTAATATATAACCAGTGAAAGAAAGTGGTAGAAAAACGCCCTGGCCAGCAAGGGCGACGACCGCGGGCGGGTTGCAGCGACAAGGAACCTGGGACGAGGAAGACCCGAGATCACGGTTAGAAACCGTGATCGCCCTGTTTTCCTCTGCCCACAACCGCCGGAACAGCGTCCAGCACAGTTCCAGTCACTGGCTACCCACGGGAACGAGCTTGGTCTCCGTCGTGCTAGACAGTTCACGGGAGACTCGCACAGACATACAAGCACGGCAACTCTCCTCCCATCTCCCGGACGTTGCTGTCTCTCGGTCCGGAAGCGCGAACGCTGCCATACAGCGCCTCACACATGTCATCCATCCATCATATCTCTTCTGGAACGGTCTGTGTGTCGTGGACTTGCTACTGCTGTGTGCTTGGATGTGTCTTCGCGATCGCCTCTCGGCTCAACCTCCAGCGAACTCTCTGCAGCGAGGACGTGGATCTGCCCTTACATAAATGCCTCACGTATCAATGCCTTGAGAGCCAAAGTCATCACACCAAGTCCCTACCTGTCGCTATAGATTGTGTTGTTTGGGCAACGCGACGGCTGCTGCTGTACGTCCGGATCCATGTTCTTCGACAAATGGTAGACAAACAGCTTCGCACGTATCTACGTCAGGGATTGGCAGTGCGGTCATGCACAGCTCGCGGAGCAACACTTCGGTGTTCACTTTGTGTCGGTCCGATTTCAGGATTTGAAGCTGGACCAAATGCGAATGAGCTTGCATTTGCCAGAGTCACGTCGCCGTGCCTCCCTTGGCGCCGTTACGCGATCGTATCCGAGTTACGATGAAAGGTCCATCGTCAGTGGCCCCACTTCCCGACGCAACCCGCGAGCTCGATCCGTTGTCTGAGAGCCACCTATAAAGCATTTCCTCGTCGCTTCTATGGGACAGTACGACTTTACGACCCCTCACGACATGCATCCGAAAACGCTTCTCGCTTTGTCTGCACTGATCGGTGCTTCGAGTGCCGCCGCGGTGCAAGCGAAGACCGTGACGAAGACTACGACGAAGACGAAAACAACGACCGAAACGACTACCAAAACGGCCACGCACACTTCGACAGTGAGCGTCTGTGCGAGCCCCATGACAAACATCTACGCCAGCTTCTCGTCCACGACGAATCTTGTACCTACCGCACCTCCGACGAACTCAATCTCAGCGCCCCCGACGGTCTCAGCTCCTGTGACGACCTCCACCCGCAGCAGCTCGACGGTCCGGTCAGCGTCGACATCTACTCGCTCGGCTTCGACGTCTACGCTGTTGAGCACGACGAAGGTGCCGACCACCACCGTTAGCACGGCTTTTCCCACCGCCACCGGCACTCGCAGTGGCAAAATTGCGCTTGCCTGGGCAAATGGAGAGCGTAACTCCATCGGGAACTTTGTCAACAAGAACGTCTCTATGTGAGGAGCTACTTCCGTCGTGATCTACCGCCTATTAATGCAACTTGTAGGGTGTACACGTGGAGTCCCTATTGCCCTCCTCAAGCACCAGCCCTCAATTTGCTCTGCTGTATGTAGAGGCATATCTATATCGCTGCATCTGCTGATCTCTGTGTCAGGCCCCATGTTGTGGGGACCGCAGAAGTTGACGGCATTCCAGTCCACCGTGAAGCCTGGCTATTCGACTTGCGTGGCAGGGTTTAACGAGTGAGCTATTATCTCAATTATGTTTTAACTTTACTCATCTATCAATCACAGGCCCATGGTCTCAGGCCAGTCGAATATGACGCCGTCGGCGGCCGCAGACCTCTGGATGTCGGCCATCCACCCCTTGACGACCCAAGGCTACAACACCGTTATCAGCCCCGCTATGATTACAAGTACCACAGGTATTAACTGGATGACTTCTTTCGTCAAGCTCTGCCCGCAGTGCTACAAAGACGTATGTGCACTCGCAGGACGATTTGACGTGAGCTGACCGCTGTTGCAGATTGACATTATCGCCGTCCACACATACAACATCAACGCGACTAAAGCAATTGCCAACTACGTAAGTACGTAGCTACTCGCACATTCGCATACCTGACTCTTTTGCAGAACACGGTTCACAGTCTTTTCCCTGAGAAGAAGATAGCTATCACTGAGTTCGCTTGCCAGGTAAATTGTCATGGCCTTGTGTACTTCATCTCTCACGCATGCGCAGAGCTTCTACTCCGGCGATCCCTACCACAACTGCACCGTCGATCAGGCCAAGGCGTTCATGCTCGCGATCATGAAGTTCGTCGAGAAGACGCCTTGGATCGTTTGGGCTGCCTACTTCGGTAATTTCCTATCATCGCCACACTCTTACAATTTCTGACCCAGGCGTAGGCATGTTCAAGGAGAACGAGATTGGCGGAGGAGTGTACAAGACTAACGCCATGATTGGAGATGACGGCATGCCAAACATTCTCGGCAAAGCGTACCTTAGCAGCTAGATGTATAAACTGAATAACCCCTAATGTACCAATGATAATATCAGTCATTACGTCCGCTTTCATTCACGATTTCTTCTACTTCAAGTCCATTTGCGGACTGTCATAATTGAGCGGAACCGGAACGCCGCGCCGGTCTTTCGGCAACATGATCAGCACCCCAGCTTGCCGCTCACCATGGCCTCGATCAAGCTCACCCCGGTGCTGAAGACACTCCTGACGCTGAAACGGCCGCAGCCTGTCGCGTGTCCTCCACTCGCCAAACTCCATGCTCTGTTTGACGCGACGCTCGCAGAGGCGCAGCAACACAACGCGCCGCGCGGTTGGCTCGTCCTCTCCGTACGCGCCTACCCTCTGTACACGACGTTCGCGTCACGAGTACCCTGTAGACCTCCGCGCTAGTGTCGTCCAACGTGCCGGAAGGAGTGTCGCAGCTATACCGCTACACCACCGCAAACAAGCCCTTCCCAGAACGCGTCGAGGATGCAGAGCTCATGCGCGAGGCTGCACTCAAGTGCATCGAGTTTATTGGTGCACCACGCGTATGTAGTGCAATAGTTACGCACTCATGCTCTGACGAATATGTACAGTCTATTATCAGCTTGACAAGCCTGCACGGCGCAATCGAGGACGAAGTCAAGACGGGCTTGAGGACGAAATCCTTGCGGTAAGCTGTTACAGCTACCGTTCTATTGCTGTACTCATAATATACCATAGGACTATAGATGCGAACACCTATCAGAAGTTCACCGACATGGGCAGGCAACTCTGGGATTCTGTCTACGAGCCGCACCAAGACAAGCTGCTCGCGAAACTAGGCTCTTTCCACCCTGACTTCCCTGGTGAGCTATATGCAAGCGACTGTTTTATCATACTCGCTCTGAAGGAGCGTATCTCTAGCTTTCATCATCCAAAGCTACGGCAATTTGCTCGCGCCTGTGGGAACAGCGCGCGAGGTTCCCGGAACGTTGGGTCGTGCTCTGACTTCGGTCCTGGGCGCTGCAGCTCTCCGCGCAGAAGAGGGCGTAGGCCCTCAGCTTGTCAGCCACGTGTTCGGTCTGCTGAAAGCGCGAGGCTGGCCTGGAGAGACTGAGGAAGACAAGTGGCTCACAAGCGACGAGGGCGCGGAGTGGGTTCTGCGTACGACCGACCGTATCACCGAGCTGGTTCGCGGTGGAGACGTCGATATACGCGCAAAGTTGTGAACGTGATGGCAGTGGCAGTTGGGCGAGTCGTTTTATTGCAAGAAGGGGAGCTCGTGTTGTACATACATGCAGGGCAGGTGCAACATGCGCGGAGAAGTTTTGACGTAGGGAGCAAGGGGTGATACAGGACTGATGATACACTCGGACTGGGAGGAGTTGGGCTCGCGGATCGCCTGGCGCGAGCCGCGGGCCCGGAGTGGACGGGATTCACATGTTGTACATCGCGCAGTAGCGGAAGAGCATGCAGGTGACTATCACCGAGTTCATGAAGGGAGGATGCATCTGTGATCCACGCCGGTCAGCCGAGGTGCAGCACAATAATTGAGGTTTGGCGCCTACCACAGTGCCAGATCCAGCTCCTTCCACGAAGTGGAGTTCGCCGTGAACGTCGCCGATGTTGGTGCGGACGGGACGAACGGTTCTGTAGAATGCGACAACGACACCAGTGTGGTCGTAGAGCTGTAAGGTGTAAGAATTCGTGCCGGCTTGCAGAGTTCATAGCACTCACGAGGAGATCGCCGTTGGGGTGAGGGCGCCAGCGGTACAAGTTGCCGTCCGGGGCGGGGAACATCCTAGCGCCAAGGAAGATCAGCACGGCGAGTATCCGGAGGGGTGGTGGCGACGAACCTCGAGTAGTAGTTGTCAGCAGGGTCAGGGCGGCAAAGGTCAAGCATCGAGATTTGTTGCTGCACGTGGCATTAGGCAGGCGTCGCCGGGCACCTGGGTCTGGGACACACCTTTCCCATGATCACGCGGCCAAGGCCGCCGTTGGGCTTCCACTCGTAGCGGGCGACGCGCTCCTCCTTACGCGCACCGGTGCGCATGAGCGTCGTGACGTTGGAACCGCGACCATCGGACTCCGTCTGTAGTAAAGGAAATCAGCATCGAATGCGCGACGATCCACAGGGGGAGTGTACTGACCACAAAGCGGTAAGCCGCGCCCTAGGGAATGGGAATGTTAGCGAGAGCATGAAGGAGATGGCTGTAAAAGGCACTATTCACCCTACGCCGTGGCGTCAGCGATGGGTGCAAACGTCACACGGAGCAAGTACGAACCAGGTGGAGTTGAACAACGTCGACTGACGCGGGTCAACAGAAGTCCAAGAGAAGACAGATTGAGACATGTCGGTGGTGGATGAGGCTGGTAGTGGCACTGAGTAAACGGGAGCTGCAGTGGTGAGGAGGCACCGTCCTCAGCATTCGTCTTTTTATATGCAGCTCGGAGTGCTATGACCACAGCATCTCAGATGAGGAGCAGGTTGTTCTGAGCACGGAAAACAACTGGACTTCCAATCTCGGAGCGCACATCGTTGTGACCGACGACAGAACTCTCCTTGAGACGCTTGGCAATACAGCAAGAAGGCATGGTTTCTCCCTGTTACGACCGAGAAACAACAAGCACGGGGTGAGCTGAGACGCTCCTCGGGCAACAGCGAAACGCAGTCATAGTCGCCACAACGGCCGGGTGCATCTAGACGGTCGGCTTGCAAGTGCCACCAGATTCGAGAGCCTTGTGAGCTCAGATCCGGGCTCGGAGACGTTGTTTTTTCCTGGGTAGCTGCTGATGGCAGAAGCAGGGTTCTGCCCGCGAAGCGCACGCACGATGAGGTTGTGTGAAACGGGGGTTTCCAGCGTATCGATCGGCAGCCCCGAGATCTGCACGATCATGAGCAGCAGGGTTGTGCGGACGCTCGTTGTCAGCGTTTTGGAGCCATTGCAACAAGGACAGGTGCCCAGGATACACATGCGCACACCTCCTGCGCGGACAAGGGGGCCGACCCGAAAAGGCAGGAGCGAGCCAGCGAAGTGGTATATTGAGACCGAGCGTCTTCGCGTCGACAGAAACCACAAGCAATCGCGAACTGAGTCGACTCGGTGAACAAGCACACAGACGACGACGCGGAATGGTCGGGAGGGCGTTTGACCCGCCGAACGGCAGAACGTTGAAAGTTGGCGTTCTCAATGGGTCGCCGTTCAGAGACAACGAACGGGGACAAACGCGTGCAGTTGCCAGGGCTGGCTGGCAGTGCGCATGTGTGGGAAGAAGAGTGTAACATTCAGGGTATGACCCGGATGCCCATGGAACGAGCAGAGCCCACTACAGTGCGTGCTATCGACTCGAGCGGAAGATGTCGCAAGTGGTCGTCCGTCGCCTTGACTTTGGCGATCTCGTATATGTGCTTCATGCTTATCGACGCGATCCAGTCGTGGCCGGGCTTCGCGGTGCCCTTGTCGATGCCCGTCGCCTTTTTCAAAAAGTACGCGACGGGCGGCGTTTTGGTGACGAACGAGAATGTGCGGTCTGGCTGGACGGTGATCAACGTCGGCACGGGCACGCCAGGCTCTATGTGCGCCGTGCGCGCGTTGAACTCCTTGCAGAAGTCCATGGACTTGACGCCGCGCGCGCCGAGTGCTGGGCCGATGGGCGGGCTGGGCGTCGCCTTCCCCGCACCTACGACGATGCGCTGGGAACGGGCGTGTCCTCAGCTGAGGTCTGCGTGACTCTGACTCTGTGTGACTTACGACAATCTGAGCGCGCGCTGCCGCCTTGGACATTTTCGAAGCGAAAGCGCTGTGAACGCGCCGGACGTTTCCGAACGACCCTCAAACCTCGAAATGTCGTCTGAAGTGACCGCCCGAGAGTCGCGTGCTGCACACGTCCAGACCGCTCAATCGTTGCAGCTCCATGGCGCTATTAACGTCAGCCGCAGTCCTTCTGGCGCCCCAGTCTCAGGCTCACGCGTCAATCTATAGGGAGGGCTCGAAGGCGGCCTCGTTGGCGTAAGCAGCGTCTCCTGAAACACGCTCCAGCCCCAGCCCCAGCCTGACTCGCAACGTGTCCAGCTTCTATTCGCGGGCGTAGCCCACCATACATGGAACGCGTTCAGGTACCCGTCGCCTACTTCGTGCTTACCGCACCGTCATCGCTTACACCCTCCGCCCCCAAAGGCGGAAGACTTTCCAGTTCAAGGTCTTCGTTGTTCTTGGCTGTGTGTTTTCATATCCCCCCTCGTGTGCTCCAGCACAGCTCACCTCTGGTCGCAGTCACCATGGCCGGCTTCGTGTTCGGCGCAGAGTCCGCTCTCGTTCAATTCGAGCGTGCTCAAAGACTACACGAGAACAACTTGCGACGTCGCGCCCAAGCCGCCCTTACCAGTCGTGGCATTCACCCGACAGAAGCGGCGATTCAGGCATGGAAGAACGAGCAGGCCGCACAGTTAGACCAACAGCAACAGCAGAGCAAGAGCCCATGATCCAAGTCGCATATTCGCTGGCAGTGTAAATAATGCAGTCTTCTCTCCGCAAGCAATGCACATCTGCATGTCTGTTGGAGGCGCATGCGCATCTAGAGAAGTGTTAACGACACGATAATCTACATCAATGCACGGCGAGCTGGAGCAGGTGAAACTGTGAGGATACTAATGGTGACGTGAAGGAACAGACTGGGTGACACGACATTGACGCGGACTTGTTTGCGAGACTTTCAGAGCAGCACGACAAAGACGATGTAGACAGACGACAGAGCACAACAATGATGAGGAGATCGAACAAGTCCAAATACGTTGACGTTGACTTATCACTGCCACTGTTGCTGTGGTGGTGGCGGTGGTGGTGGGTACGATGAGAATGACGAGGTAGGCATCCATTGCTGCCCCGGCGGAGGCGGAGGAGGTCCAGGCTGATATGACTGGAAATGCGGCGGCGGCGGGGGTGCCGCCTGCTGCTGCTGCTGATAGAAAGAGGGCGGCGGCGGTGGAGGCGACACCGGAGGTAGCGGCGCCGCAGGAGGAAGGACTAACGCGCCTGGGGGTGGAGGAGGGAGGGGCGGTCGCTGCTGCGTCTGCGTCTGCGCGCCTGGAGGACCGAACGATGCGCTAGAGCTGTGCGGCACGTACTGCTGCTGCTGCTGCTGCTGCTGTGGGGGCGGCGGAGGTGGGGGCAGCGGCGAGTACTGCGGGTTCGTAGGTTGAAGCGGTGGAGGCGGCGGAGGCGTCTGGAAGTTGGGAGTATGCGGTTGGAAGTTCGGAGGAGGTGGCGGTGGGTGCTGGAACGACGAGGGCGGCGGTTGTTGGAAGGATGGCGGCGGCGGTACCGGTGAATTTTGGTATTGCCCAACGGGTGGCGGAGGAGGCAAAGGACTCCCATGCCCCGGAGGAGCAAGCGAAGCATTGTGTTGCGAACTCGGAGACGATCCAGACGACACATAGCCTTGAGACGGCGGCGCCGACCACTGTCCCTGCTGTTGCTGGAAAGGCGGTGGGGGCGGCGGACCCGGCGTTGGCTGCGGCGGGAAAGGCGGAGGCGGTAGACCGTTCTGGGAAGGATACGAGGGCATCTGCGGTGGTTGGGGCGTTTGAGAGGGATAGTAATTCTGTTGAGAAGGAGCGTTGTAGTCGCCAGGATACTGGTACTGTGGCATTGGCGTGTGCGACGGCTGTGGTGCGCCGTAGTGTCCTGGAGGAGGAGGAAGATGTGAGGTGGATTGGGGTGGCGGCTGCGTCAAGTCCTGCTGACTACCAGACGAGGACGGTGGTAGACCGTACGCAGGCTGGTGAGTCGGCGATGGGGACGAGTGTATTTGTCCGGAATAGCCGTTCGTCTGCGCGTACTGTGGTAATGTCGGGGCAGAGTTCGCGTGCTGTAACCCCGGCGTATAAATATGTGACGGTGCTGGTCCTGGTCCAGGCGGCGCCGAGGCTGGAGGCGGGGGAAACGTGCTAGGATGTCCGTAGGGCTGAGCGGGCGGGTAGGTCGCCGTGTGCGAGACAAATCCAGAAGGCGTAGGGGTGGCTCCAATCCGCGGGGGTGTAAGACCGCCTGGTTGAGGGAATGGTGTAGCACCTGGCCTTTGAACAAAGCCTGAAGACATGGGGAGCGGCGTCGCGCTCTGTGGAGGTGCGATGAAGCCGGAACTCTGGTACGGCGACTGGTACCCCGAAGCGTATGGTGCGGGCTCTGGTATTGACGATAACGACTCTCGGTGATATGACGAAGGTCGTGGCGTCTGTGGCGACTGTGGATTCACAAAGCCGGAAGACTGCATGAAACCCGACGACGCGGACGGGATACTGTGAATCGACGACACAGAACCAATGGAGCTGTGGCTGCTGATCGTAGACTGTGGGTACATCCCGTGAATTGGCTGAGGCAGAGCGTGAGTTGCATATATAGAGTGAATGTCGTACTCACCGGGAAGCTTTCTCGTCGACGCGGGTTGACGCCTAAGCCGAACTCGGACATCTGACTCGTGAGCGTATCCATGTTCGAGCCCGTGGAGACACGCGACTTGCGGTCGTAATCGGGGTTGTACAGACTCAGTGTCGCCAGAGAACTCGACGGCCGCAACGAGTCCGGTAGCGAGTCCTGCCGCAACGTTCCACCGCGTCCTTGGGATGATACAGAGCTGGAACTGCTCTGTCGAGGATGATTGGACTTAGACGGCTCAAAGACGCCAGAACCACCGTAATGAGGGTTCATGACTGAGGTCGTGGTGGGTTGCGGCTTCGGCGGTGGCGCCTGTATACAAACGTGTGTGAGCGTTGACAGTGACAGCGAAACGAGCCGCGCACATTAGACCAGAAAGTCATTTCCAGGTAGACCTCGCCAGCATATCTGTCCTTGTAAGACAAAGAGAACCATTCTGCGCGTGGTGTTGGCTCAGGGGTATACGTATGTCTGAACGATGCGTACCATCGACTTCGCCGTCACGCAGCGCCTTGCCTAGATCGACGATGACATCGCCGATGAGGTCTGGCTCTCGCGGGTCGTCTGCGTAGCATGCTACGCGCATGGTCTTGCCGCCCTTGAAGTTGGGCATGGCGGGCTTCTTGTCGCCCTTGGGCGGCGGTGGAGGGGGCTTGTCGTCGCCTGCGGCACTGCGCGCCAGCTCATCCTCTGCGTCTTCGAAGACCTCGAATCTAAGCTCTTCATCCCACTCTGGGTGCTGTCCGCCGCGCTTGACGGCCTTGGTGCGCTTCGTCTCGTCGTTGAGCCGGATGGTGCAGTATGGATCCTGCTTGCCAACGTGCCGCTTGTTGGGCAGGTTTTTCTGTGCCAGCCAGAGTCAGCGAGCCACAGAGCGCGCAGACGCGTCCAGCACGCACGGCTTTAAGCACGACGATGACGAGCGTGCCGATCGACGCGGGCGACGAGTCCATTGCGTGAGGTGGCCGGGCAAGCTTAGACTAACTCGCCGTTTTGAAACGCGCTACTCCGCAGTTACTACGACCTCATTTACAGGCTCCTTTCACAGCACTCCCACTGCCACACTACTGTACGGCATCCCACTGCATTCGGCGCTCTTGCATCGAAAGACTTATCAATCTCCGGTCAGCGTATGCGCTCATTCATCCCAGCGCAAGAAATACAGCGTAGATTCCTACTACTTAAACCCCCATCCTAAATCCGACGCAACACTCGTTGTAAGATCAGTCCTGTAAGCGATAGGGCTTGGAATCCTTCAGGATCAAGTGGGGTTTGCGTTCCGCAAGATCCAAGACCATCTCCGCGAAGTAGCTGTCATCCAACGTTCAGCATAGAGCTCAGATAAATGCTCTGACTCACGAGTTCGCCCAGGCAAACCAGCTGCGCGTGTACTGGTGGTTGTTGTAGATGTTCACGCTCTCGTGAATAAGACCAAGACCGGCCGTATTCTGCGGATACACGTCGGCTGGCTGAAGCGGCTATAAGGAGGTACGCACGTTCAGAATGGTCTCAAGCATGTCAGTAATCTCCTTGTCGTTATCCGTGCCATAGATGGACGAAATGAGCGACATTGGCCACGGGTCCCAGGCGTCGACGTGTGGTCTGTCAATAGGCTCAGCTTCACACGTATCACCCGATCGGCAGGACTGCCATACCCGCCAACACCGAAGAACTGCTTTCCGCGGGAATAGTACGGGTTTCCTCTGGATAGAAGCAGCTTGCGCGTCGCGACATAAGCCGGGTGCTTCTTGTCTGCACAGCGGGTTCAGCTTAGGATACGCGCAAACAGCTCAGGTAGGTTGTTTGTGACGCACCGAGGAAACCGAGGTAGGGCAGCGACAGGAGGGATGGAACATTCGCATCGTCCATGACATATCGTCCGCCGAAGCCTATGCACAGTGAGCGGCCGGAATCCTTCACAGAGAAGGAGAGGAACGCATACCGTTCGTCTCATATGCGAAAATGTTGTCAACAACCTGTGGGAGCGTGTAAGAAGTCGTGCAACGTGCTCTAACAGGTTCCCTACCGTGTGCTTCCACACAGCGTCGGAAATGCGCTTGCTGAGTGCACGCGCGTTATCTGCGACGTCCTCCTGGACCTTGGCCTTATTGAACACGTCTGCTAGATGCTTGAGCTCGACCGAGAGCATAGCATTTGCTGGCGTCAGGAAGGCTGCGTGGACGTCAGCGGAACATCTTCATAAACTGTCGGGATTACACACCGAAAGTGGCAAGATCATCGGACGGGCGGTGGTGCGTCTTGACCATGCCGGTGTACCTGCAGTGGCGTCGGATACCCGTGAAGCAGTGTAGGTAAGTAACACGTACGCGTTGGGCTCGTTGTTGCCGTGGTTGTTCACCATAGGGCTGAGCGCGCCGTTCCCTCCAGACCAGCTATACTGTTCACTCGTCAGCGACCACGATGTCTACACCACCTCGGGAACACTCACGTAGCTGAGCAAGTTGAAGTCCTCGTCAAAGGTCGGCTGGGACTGCTCCTCAATGACCTTGAAGATCTGCTTGACAGCCGCATTCCAGTCGTCGTTGATGAAGGACGAATCGTTCGTGTTCTGGAAGTATGCCCGCGACAGCTTGAGGAAACCGCAGAGCGAGTCGAGTTCGTACTTGCACTCGAATACAATGTTCGTGTTGATTGGTCTAACAGAGCAGGGTCAGAGAGAGGAGAGGCATTGGTAGTGCGAGAGTATACGCACGGGTTGATAGTCACCCCATCGTTCCAGTCATTGTGCGTTGGGCTCAAGCCGCTCTCCGGCGGTGGTTGGAAAGCACCACAGTAAGGATACTGCTTGATGTACCGCGCCTCGTTGTTAATGACGGCTTTGACCAAGGCCTTGAGCTCTGGGTCTTTTGGCAGTAACGCTTGATAATGCGCAAACTTCAAGAATTATGAGCATGAACTACAGAACGACGCGACTTGCGCACCTGGTTCGCCGTGTCTCGCAACCACTGGGCTCTGGACAGGCACGAATAAGTACTATTTTTTGATTACCGCACTTGTCGAGACCAAACCAACGTTATGTCCTATGTGCAGGTTGGTCAACGCGCGATGCAATAGTTGAGTACGCCAATACGTACTCCGGTGATGATGAACGCGAGGTTTTGCTCCTGCACGAATTGCAGTCAGACACAGCATACAAGCGTGAAGACGTGAACTCGCCTTGTTGAAGTACTTGACGGTCGTGTCTGCAGCCCGAGCGTGTCAGTCACCGGCTACATGTCCGATGCGCACACTGACCGAGAGTCTGCGTACAGCGCCCAAATCAGCAAGCGCAACGCGATGGCGAAACCAAGCACGTACATTAGGGAACGTATTCTCGAACAGGCGTGCGAGGTCAGGGTTCTTCAACTTCGCCTTCATGTCTGCAATAACTTGCTATGCGTCGAGCTAGTTAGCACGCGGGTCTTTAAGCTCGCGTGAACGGCACACCTCGACCGCGGGACTCTTGAATGTTCTGCACTCCTCCGCGGGACGCATGAACGGCAGACCGAGCGGGCCCAGGGACGCGTTCCCTTGCGGCGACATCGAGAACGAGCTGTAGTCCGGGCAGCTGGCCGCGCGCACGGACGCGGCGGCTGCAAGCACAGCGACAGCGGGCCCAAGCATGGTGGGGAGAAGTCAAGGAAGAGAGCGTGCGGGAACTAGCGCTGGCGCTGCCAGCTGTGCGGAATCCCCGGTATAAAAGGGCAAGAGGTTGGCGTGGCGCTTCCGCCCACATGTGACCACCTCCGCAGGCAACTGCATGTGCTCGAACTTCATCTCAATGACACACAACGCGCATGCACATCAGGGTCTGAGCGCGTCAGAACCAAAAACGCTTCGATGCATGCAATGCTAATAGTAGTAATACACGGTCACATGTGCGAAATTATGAGGGGAGTATCACTGCTGCGAACAACTGCGAACGACAGATCATCTCAAAGCGTCCAACTCGTCGTCATGCATCATCCCCAAAACCCGGGCCCTGCTTCTTGGGGGTGCGGTCGACATGAGAGCGCGCGTCGAGGGGGACCATTGGCGGCGTCTTCGGGCTCTGCTCGTCACTGTGCATCTTGGGAGTGGACGCAGGAGTCGTGTCGTGCGGTAGTTTCGCGATGGTCGCGAGGTCAGGTTTGGGTGTCGCGTCTACTGGAGTCGAGGGTTCCTCAAGCTTAGGCGTGTTGAGCGGGATGGGAGACTCTTCAAGTATGTCTTCAGGAGACTTGATGACGACGTCAACGTCCGAGCAGTCGTCTTCGGCAGTCTCATGCGTCCAGTCGTCCGTCAGCGGGCCGGTCTTCCAGCTCGGCGCCGTCCTTTCGCTCCTCGGCTTGCCGATGGCCATCGTGCTGCCCGTGATGGAGCCGTTGAGGATTGGTCCGCTCCAGTCGCTGCGAGTACTCTCCCAACTTGGCCGGCGTTCGCTGCGCGGTCGCAGGGCGCGAACACTGGCGTCGACGTCTTCGTATGGCTGTGTGTCTTCCACGAACTGCGAGACCGACTCGTCACCCGCGAAGACGTGCGACACGGAGTCGGCCTCCCCAGCCTGCCAGGGAGGAACGCGACCGGTCTGGGCATACGCGGACGATGCGAGGGTGAGCATCGACGCGTTGTCTGGCGGGGGCGATGACGGGCGAGGGTTGTTGCGCGGATGATGTGCGGTGTGTACGGGAGCCTGAACAGCTTGTGTCGGTTGCGGGTGCGGCGCGAGCGAGGGCGGACGAGAAGACGATGGGCTCACTGCAAGCGGGGAGAACGCGACAGACAACGACGCATTGGGCGAATGTGTGGGTCTGGCGACACGTGTCGTGGGCGTGGCGGGTGCTTGCGCGATGTGGGCCATCGTGTTGCCGCCGACGTCAATCGAAAGCACCGTCGTCGGCTTTGTGCTGGCGGCGATGCTTCTGAACGTGCGGGGGTCCGAAAGATACGAAGAAGATGAGCGAGAGGGCGCCGGCGAGGGCGGTGAAGTTGGCGGGAGCGGTCGCGTCGATGCATCGTCGTCCGCTTCGACAGGGTTGGTAGGCGACCAGATAGAACCCGGCGCGAGCGACGACGAGTGCCGCGACACGGCCGTGGGGCTGCCTGGGGCGGAGCCTACGTCGATAGAGATGTTGCGAGCGTTGCGCAGTTCACCGAGGCTGACAACGCGGCGGCTGGTGCTGGGTGTCTTGCGCGACGCCCTGACGGTGCCAGCGATCTTCTTCTGAAGCCAGTTCAGGATGGGCTTGCTGCCAGCTGGTTGCTTGATCTTTTTCGACTGCTGGGACTCTGTCTTGCTCAGCGCGGCTGAAGGCATCGCGGGTTGGGAATGGTTCGAGGGAGAGACGCTAAGCGAGCGGAGCTCGCAGTAGGGCACCTCTCACTCTCCCGGCACCGCTCACCGTCCGCTTTCAGAACAGCCAGGGAGTTGACCCTCGTTGCCTGGGCACAGCCAGGACATTTGTTCAGGAGTACAACAGTCTTCAGACCAGTGTTCGCATCTAGAACCTGTAGGGAGATGTCCAACGTTGTTGTGGAACCACGCAGCAATGGTCTGTGGCTGGCGCTTCATTCAAGTGTATACAAGCGTACACGTCCGCGGAGTCGGAACGGGAGTTGTCGCATTGTTCCTCCACCACCGTCACTTTCACCGTCGTCTATCATGTCCAACATCTTCAACGACGCGCAGCTGCGCTTTCTCGAAGACGAGTTCCAGCGTTCGCGCCGTAGAGGAGAGTGCGTATCCTTGCCGTCACCTAGCTATCCTCTAAATCCTAATCGTGGCGCAGAAAGCGCCCGCCGAAACGCGACAGCCTAAGGCTTCGTTTCCCAATCTCGCGTCTAGGAGACTCCTTGATCTCCAGTCAGGAAGTCGGCAGGTAATGTCGTGTGGACTTCTTCCCGCGAGGATCGACTGCAACTGACATTCGGTGGCGCGCCTGCTAGGTGGTTCGCGAACCGTTCCAAACAGGAAGACGGTCAGCCTCGAGCCAAGGCAAAGACACCAGAGCAGCTAGCTATTCTGGAAGAATCCTTCGCGCGCGATCCGTATCCGGACTGTGCGTATTGCTTCTTGGATCGTGGCCCTCCACTTGCTGACCTTGAACACCTAGTCAACGAACGCGCGCGTTTGGTCCTTGCTACGCTGCTGACAAAGTCGCAAGTCGACGCTTGGCTTGGCAGGCAGCGCCAGCGTCGCCCCGAGGAGGTCTACGCCGCGGGTTATCCGCCCGGTACGCCTTTGCCAGGTTTCGAAAAGTCTGAGCAAGGAACCAGAACATTCTGGAAGGAGATCGAAGCCGAGCGAAAGCGCTTAGAGCAGGAGGAGCATGCGGCGCTCCAGGAAGGAAACGACGAGTATCTGGCTGCAGAGGACGAGGAGATGGCTTGATGCTACATTATCGGGCACATCATTACTGATTCACTATTATGTACACTTGGATATCGTGGCGCTTGTCAAATTCCCTTGTTGCCAAATGAACCGTCATCGCGTGGTCGGCTGAGTCTCAAAGCGCGTTGTCTTGCCTCGGCATTATCCCGACAGGTTCAACACACCTTGTCCTCCTCCCATTCCGCCATGTCGTCCAAAGTGTTCAACGAGGCTCAACTCAAGATTCTTGAAGAAGAGTTTCAGAAGATAAGAGCAGCTGGACTGTGCGTAGACATTCCCATTATCCCTGTCTAGACTAATGCATGGCAATTGTAGCCCGCGCCCGACTAAGAAGGCGCGCGCCGCCATCGCCACCGCATTATCACCCCTCGGAACCTCGACGGTGACGCGTCAGGATATCGGAAAGTGAGCCCTTTTCTTGTTCGCGGCGGCGCTCGATGGTCTCAACCATGTGACCACCCAGGTGGTTTGGCCGTCGCGCCCGGAAAGCGGATGGAGTGAAGCTTCTCCAGCCCAAGTCGACCGAACAAACGGCCATGCTCAAGGAATCCTTCGACCGCAACCCGTATCCTGATGGTGCGCACCACACTTCCCCCGAGGCCCCGTCCATTCGCTGCGAACGCTCTAACGTCCCGCTCTTCGAACATAACGTACTGGCAACAGACGAAGAGCAGAAGCGGCTGATCTTTGCCACGCTTCTGACCAAGCGCCAGATTTCCGACTGGTTCAAGAAACAGCGCAGCTTGCGCTCGGACGAACTGCGGGCACGAGGATATCCAGCGCGTGCGTGGGGCGAACCGGGTCCCACGAACTCAGCGGCTTTGAAGAAGATGTGGAACGGCGTCGAAGTCGAGCGTGTCGCGCTCCAGAACAAGAAAGTCGCGGAGGGTAAGGAGGCGAACAAGAAACGTTTGCCATTCACGGACATCACGAACGAGTTTTTCGAGGCAGATTGAGAACGTGCCGTCTCCCAGCTTGATGTATTTTGTATCTGTGATCTATAGTCCTTCTTGGTTTTCATAATGGAATGTCACAGCTTTGGTCTAGTGTCGGATGTTAAAAGCGCGTTTTGCATCCGGATACGGGGAATCTTCTTGACTTCCTCGCTTCTCAAAAACCTCTCCTGATCCACTTACTTGATGAGCGACTCTCATTTCAACGAGGCACAACTCGCCAAGCTTGAAGACGAGTTCCAGTTTTATCGGATGCGTGGGGAGTACGTGTATAAAGGTGGTGGAATTCTTCAGGGCTAACGCTACAGAGCAGTCCGCGACCACCAGCCAGCCGGTCACACATGATATCCCTCATTGTATCCGACCTGGGACCGGAGGTCACCAGTCAGAATGTGGGCAGCTGGTTTGCGAAACGCGCAAAGCGCGAGGCGGGCCAGCCGCGGATGACGCGCAAGACGCCGGAGCAGCTGGCGATATTGGACGAGTCCTTCGCGCGCTATGCGTATCCAGGCAGTAAGTTACGCTTACCATTCGCTATAGTAGTGCTGCGGGGATCTAGATCTGACGCGAAGCAGATGAGGAGCTCATTCGCCTCATCCGTACCACGCTCCTGTCTAAACGACAGATCGACGCGTGGTTTTGTCACCAGCGCAAAAAGTTTCCCCAGCTCATCGAAGCACGAGAAATACAGAAGTACGTATCTGCGTTGGAGGCGGCAGCAGCGTTGCAGCCGGGGGAGAAGCCGAAAGGGTTGAACACGCATCCGTTGGAGAAGATGTGGAAGGAGGTCGAGGCAGAGCGACAGCAGACGCTCGCGAGGCCGAGTCACTCATAAGTGCTCTCACGAGATTCCCGCATCATCCATCCTCATCCACGTAATAGTAGTCTACTCCCGCCACTGCTTAATGTGATCAGATCCTCTTAAGAATCTCAGCAGCAACTTCGTTCGTGCCCGACCGTCCTCCCAGGTCAGGGGTCAACACGCTCCCGTCGCGTACGACCGCGTCTACAGCAGCGTCGATTCTGTCTGCGCCGTCGGAGAAGCCCATGTAGCGCAGCATGAGCGCCGCGGAACGGATGGCCGCAATGGGGTTCGCTTTGTTCTGGCCTGCGATATCGGGCGCGGAGCCGTGCACGCTAAAGTGGGTGGTTTGAATCGGAGAGGGGTGGAGGAGGAAGGGACAAGGCGTACGGTTCACCCATGACGAAGGTGTCGCCTGCGTTCACGGAGGGTACGACGCCGAGGGAGCCGACGAGAGCTGCTGCTGCGTCCCTAGATGAGAGAAATATCAGGCCGTGCGCCGAACCATTGGCGAACCGGGACGCACGAGAGAATGTCACCGTAAAGGTTCGGCGCTACCATCACGTCGTAAATTCTGAAGCAGACCTTCCGTCAGTATGTCTACATCTCTCCACCACACAGACAGCGTACTCTGGTTCACGGAACAAACTAGACGGCAGAATGTCAGCGTATGACCTGAGACTGAGGACTTGGCGCATCCACGCACCGGTACACTGCACTGTCGACAATCTGGTGCGCGACCGTCACATCTGCGTACTTGTCATGCTGCGAAGGGATAGCCTTGACGGTATCGCGGAACAGGCCGTCCGTGACGCTGAGGACGTTCGACTTGTGTATGATCGTCAGGTGCTGCGTGTAATCAGTCAATCAGCGAGGGAAGGACGCATGAAGAGGGAGGTCGGACCTTGCGCGGCCTTGCGAGCGCAATCTCGAATGCCTTCAATCCGATACGACGCGAGGCGCGTTCGGTTATGAGACGCGTCGCGCGGGCCTCGCGGCCGTCCGGGCCGAAGGTCAATGTTTCCTGCTTCACATACTGTAGTGCGATTGATTAACAAGAGCAACGCATAGAAGAAGGGCACACACGAGGCATTCGGTGTTCTCGCGCACGACGACGAGGTCAACGGACGGCTTTTCGTTCGGGTCTTTTGGCACCTGGCGACACGGTGAGCAGTGAACCTGACGACACGAGAATGGACTGTGCGCATACAGCAAGCACTGGACGGATATTGGCGTAGAGGTCGAGAGCTTTGCGAAGCGCGACGATGGGCGACGAGTAGCCGGCGACTTTGTTGGACGGCGAGCTGTCGGCCGAAGTAAGCATATACGCAGAAATTTTTGGTAGAGGATATGAATACCTAACAGCGCCGAACAGTGCACCATCGCATTCTTGCTGGAGGGCGCTGTGGAATGTACATAGTGAGCGCAAGCACGACGATGACGGGAAGACGACGCACTGGACGGTCTCGTCTGGCAAAGCCTCGCCGTGACGCGTAAAGTACTCAAATCCGGCGTCGAGCGTGACGAACTCGGTCTTTGGGAGGGCCGAACCGAGTGCGAGGATCGCATCGCGTGCCGCCTGAGACAGGGGTCAGACTTGAGGAATTCTACGAGGCCAAGTGCTCACTGGAATGACTTCCCCGCCTATACCGTCTGCGGGGATGAGACCAATCTTGAGTACGCCAGGATTTTTGAGGGCGGGGGCAGTTGCAGAGGTGGAAAGCGAGCGGGTGGCAGCACGTGCTGCTGCGCGGGACGCGGTGGCCAGCATCATGTCTGGCGCGTTTGGCCGTGTTTGGCACGCTCATCACACTCTCGACTCGCAATGCTCGGCCAGCGCACGCCCTTCCGCGACGCGTCCAACGCTCCCGCGCCCAGAACAGGCAAGAAGAGGAACCCGTTCGCACAAGGAGGGACCCCGTTCAAGAAGCAAAAACTCTCCCCAGCACCCGGGAACGCGCCCGTGCCCCCGGCGAAGCCCGCGCCCAGAGAGCTCTCTACACATGTGTACAGGGACTCCTTGGCACGCGGCGCGTCTATACGCGCTCTGCGTCGGCCAGGGGCGCGTCGTCGACCTGTTCCGCGTGCGTACTCTCACGCAGCTTCACCCTCGTACCTGACGCGTATCTCGCAGCGAGCTCCATGCCCAGTCTCGAATCATTCGTCTCGTCCAAGTTATCCGACTCGTATCCAGCCTTCTGTCTCGCCTCGCGTGCTCTCTCCCTTTCCTACTCGAACGGCATGTCCCCCAAACTCATATGCTCGTAACCCCGCTCACACCAGCATGTCCCTCCAGAGGCGAAGAATGGCGGCCCTCCCACCATCGCTGCAGGCACTGTAGACGGCAAAATCTGTATCTGGCAACCCCGCAAGCGCGAGGTCCTCGAATTCGGTGTGTGACCCTTCCTCCTCGCATTACGAGTTGTTCTCATCGCGGTTTGGCAGCCCCGCAACAGCATGTTTTCAAAGTGCACTCCAATATGATTCGCGACTTGCGCTGGTCTCCGGACGATCAATACCTCGCCTCAGCAAGCGCGGACCAGTTCGCGGCTGTAACGAATGCCACCACGGGTCAAGTCACGTACGGCCTCGCCCACAATGTGAATGTGCATGTCGTGGCATGGGATCCGAATCACCAATGTGAGCATCCTCGATTCGTGTCATGGCCGCCTCTCATATGCTGCAGCGATACTTGCAACGGTTGCGAAAGATCACCAAGTGCGCATTTGGGATTTGCGGGACAAGGGCCTGCCTAAAGTCGCTATTAGCCCTCCCATGCCCTCCGTATGCTCATTTCAATTGTCGCACGCTGTCCATGACTGACAGACTACTACAGGGGAGCGTCAACATTACCTCTGCCGTCTTCCTCCCGCACGAGCCGCACCGCATTGTCACGTCCTGGTCCGCAGACGGCATGCTGAAGAAATGGGACATCCGGTATCATGCCAGCGCTTCCCAGGACGCCTCCCCTCATATTATTTCACTCCCCTGCGAAGAGACGACGCTCGACCCCACAGTCGCTCCTGGCTCGCGCCCGCGCGGCATCTCCAACTTGCTGTGGAACGAGCGCGCCGCCGCGATACTGGGTCTATCTGTGAACGGACGCATCTACGGCTACCCGACCTTCTTCCCCTCGCAACCGTCCTTCCGTCCGCTCACGCTCGGCGGCCCAGGAAGCGGCAAGAGCAGCTTCTTCGTCCGTATGGCGCAGAGTCCGTGCGGCCGGTGGGTTGCGGCCGGAAGCACGCTGGGCGTCGTGCATGCGTATGATATCGCCAGCGGAGGGGGCGTTGTGCTGCAGAAGCACAAGGACGAGGTGCATGGGATTGATTGGGCGAGCGACGGTCTTGCGTTGGCGTCGGATGATATGACGGTCAGCGTGTGGAGGCACGATCCTGAAGTTGCGCAGACGTGCAGGGAGGATCCGGAGACGATGGCGTGGAAGTGGCATTGGGCGCGTCGCGAGGTGTGAAGACGAGCTCCCTTTCAATGACTATGGTAGATGGCTCTAGGTTTCTCTCTGTCTCTTCCCCCGCGCTGCTGAGTCCGTTCTGGTTGTTGCTTGCCTCTGTCCCGTGTTCGTTGCTCGTTATTGCTGTGCCTGCGTTTCTGGAATACTTGCTGTATCAAATAACACTTCTGCTTAGTTCCTACCCCTGTGCGAGCGACGAGCGCGTATGCAGTACTTATGTGCAAGCCCGTGGTATAATCGAGGGAGTATGGCTACAATCAAGAGATGCGTGCTGTTGGGTCCAGAGCACCCGGCAGGCAGAGTCGAAATCTACTTGTGTTGCTGAATGACGTTCACCAGCCTGTGAATTGGCCTAAGTGATGTGTACGTGCATCGAAACGCACGACGACGCACCAATCCAAACCCTCTTCGAGACCATCGCCCTTTATGGCACAGCTCCCGCGCACACTCCACTCGCGCCCCGTCTCGCCGCCTGCAAGACCGAGCGCGTCGGATATCTCGCCGGGCTTGAGCGCGCCGTCTACGTCCTGCTTGTTGGCGAAGACGAGGAGGGGTACGCCCCGCAGCTCCTCTTCGTCGTCGGAGAGCATCGTGAGCAGCTCTGAGCGCGACGTTTGTAACTGTGCAAAGGCTTGAGTGGGCGCATGAAGAGGAAGCGGTGGAACGTACGCGGTCGTGGTCGGAGGCGTCGATCACGTAGATGATTGCTGCAGTGTTTGGGAAGTAACAGCGCCAGTACGGTCTGCGAGACTGGTCAGAAGACTCCAATGTCCTGGAAGCGAAAGCAAGCCGACCGTATGCTGGTTTGTCCTGTAACGGTGTCGCGTGCTCAGGCGAATGGAGGACACGCGCAAGTGGACGTAAACGCACCTCCAAGATCCCAGACCTGGAATTTGATGTTCTTATACTGCAGAGAGAGGTTAGAAGATGTGCGGTAGTGTTTCGTTGCCGCTACTGACTTGTACAGTCTCGACGTTGAACCCAATCGCTGACAACGGGCCGTCAGCGAATGCGCTGGCGTGCAAACGACGCGAACGCACTTGGTATTGTCGCTACGACTTCGCCTATCTGCAGGCTACTTGAGTATACGCCGAGCGCGAGCGTGTTTAGCTAACCTGGAGCTGTTGCGAGTCGTCAGTACGTGTGGCGCGCAAGTAAACTGCACGCACTTTATAGAGAATTGTGGTCTTGCCAGCCGAGTCGAGGCCGAGCATGAGAATGCGGGTCTCCTTGTCCTTGCTCCAGTTTGCGAGGGAGGCGATGGAGTTGAAGAGGGACGAGATGGACAGACCCATGGTCACGGTGCTGAATAAAGGGGAAGGGCCGGATTCACCCGTCTCTCTCCTCTTTCCGCCATGGGCAGCACTAAGGACGAAAAGAAAGCAAAGAAGCGCAAGCAGCTCGACGACGACGCGTCCGCGACCACTCCTGTTGCCGATGATGACAAGCCGAAGAAGAAGAAACGACGCGAGTCTGCTGTCGACGCGCCGGGCGATGTCAACGGCGAGAAGAGCAAAGCTCGTGACGTCGAGCAAGCCGAAACCGAGATCGCCGCGGTCGACGTACCCAAGAAGAAGAAGAAAGGCAAGACGCGCGACGTTGACGCGGACGACGACGCGTCGGTCGAGCAGTCGCCTGCGGACAACGCGCCAAAGCAGAAGAAGAAGCACAAATCGCGCGCCGTCGACGCAGAGGAGGGAGAAACTGCCCCGGAGACACTCGACGCCGATGCAGACAAGAAACAGAAGAAGCGCAAGGAGAAGGACGACAAGGACGAGACGCGCAAAAGCAAGAAGAAATCGAAATCCAAGTATCCTGACCCAAGCGAGGACGAGACACTCAGCGAACAGGCTCGCAAAGGTGCGTTTCCTCACTCAGTACGCTCACATTCCTGATGAGGAGCAGGTCTCGAATACGCCTACTCGTACGCGTGCGCGAACGATTGGAAGTTCAATAAGGCGAGGCAAAACTGGCTCATAAAGCACGTCTGGGACGCAGAATTGGTATGGCGTTCCCTTGTGTTCTCTGCCTCGCGCTCATGACGCTCAGGTGCCCGACCCGTACGTCGACACCGTATTCAAGTACCTAAAAGGCGCCAAAGGTCAAGCTATAGAGGTATGTGCTTGCTGTATCTCCTTGCTCGTTTCTCAAGCTTCAGTAGCATATGCGGAAGACTTGTCAAGAATTGACGACAACTGCGCCGACCACGACGCCAGAGGGCGACGTTGAAGGTCAAGCCGATGCCTCCACCACCGTATCCGAGGTTCAGCTTGCCAGAGCAGCAGCTTTGCTCAAAGTGCTGCCAGCTGCCGACGCAACTGCAGTCGAATGACTGTCACTATTTTCCGCGGGCGAGGGTTACGCACACATCCTCGCCACTATTTTACAAGTACTTCTGCATATACTCCTTGACCTTCTCCAACGGCAAAGCCTCCACAGTCTTCCCGCGTACTCCTGTCATGGTTTCTCCCATGCACAGTGCGTTGTATATCGCCTCCTCCGTCGCGTCGGCCGTGGCCTCGAACAAACCGTTGATCGAGTGGTCGTCGAGCACCTGTACATTCAGCGGTGTGGGCTCCCAGCGGTCGACCTCATGCTGCACTGGGATCTCGTTCGCCGTGCTGAACGCGAGGAAGATATCGCCCGACGGGTTATGTGCGTTGCCGCCGACACGCGCGAGGCCCATGGTGCAGCGCTTCGCGAGACGCTGCAGCTGCAGCGGATGGAGCGGAGCGTCGGTCGCCAGGATGATGATAATCGACCCGTCTTTCTTGTCTTTGTGCGCCTGGATCGCAGCGACATCCTCCGCACGCTCCTTGTCCGCTTTCTTCTCCTGCTCTTCGACGTACAGTCGTCCCACGGGTGCGCCGCCGATGCGCAGGTCCTGCATGCGCCCGTAGTTCGCTTGCACGAGAACGCCAACGGTGTAGCTCGTGCCATTAGGACCTGGAACGACGCGCGACGAGGACCCCGTGCCGCCCTTGAACCAGTGGCAGATCATGCCCGTCCCGCCACCCGTATTGCCCTCCGGCACCGGCGCATCGCTGACATTCTCCATGCCGTGCACGATATGCGCCGGCGTAACCTTCAGCGCACCGATATCGTTCAGAAAACCATCAAACGTCTCCCCGACGACGGGGAGCATGAACCAGTCGATCTCGCCGCCGGGCGCCTTGTGCCGCGGGATGCAGTACTCGTAGATGCCTTGGTACGCGGCACCGACGGAGAACGAGTTGGTGAGGATGATGGGCGAGTGCAGTAGCCCGGTCTCCTCGATCCAGTGCGAGCCCGTGAGCTCGCCGGAGCCATTGAGCCGGAAGATGCCCGCGTAGCACGCCTTGCCAAAGAATTCGCGGCGCGGGAGGATGGTAGTCACGCCTGTGTTGACGGGCCCGTGCGACTCGTTCGGCGCCTCGTGGATGGATTGGACGTGCACGAGTACACCCCCAACGTCCGTCAGCGAGTTTTTAGGACCTGTGGGGAAGCGACCGAGGTAGAGCGTGGGCAGGAGCTCGCGGATACGGCAGCGCGGCGTAGTGGCAGACATGTCGAGACGAGTTCGCAAATCCTATGCGTGCTGACAATCCGGAGTCTATCGCGCGCACGTTGTTATATGTCGTCCTGATCGGGACCGCGATGCGTCCCACTTGACTCGCCATCACACAAGATTCGCGCCGGAGTCAAGGCTCCACAAGTAGCATGCCGTTACTATTGCGAATAATCTGAAGGATTTGTAGGCTCGTAACCAGCCGCTTCCGCACGTCCGCTTCCGGCCGGCCGGCCTCCGTGCTAGAGCCGCGGTGCGTTCTCACGTCTGGTTACTCCTACCTTATCGGCAATTTGCGCTGCATGTCCTCTTCCCATCTCACGCGCGATGAATTCGCAGCTGCATGCAACGCGTTTCTCCAGCGACCGATTTCAAATGACGAAACCTCGGCTCTACGAGGACACCTGGGCTGGACGCTGCTGACGTCTCCAGTGAGCTGAATCGTATCACGCCCGCCCACAAACTTTGGTCTGAGTGACGGCGAGACTGTGTCTTCCCTCCGCTGCCTTGCTCGAACTGTGAATGTGCGCGTCATACGCGAGGACGATACCGAATCGGACGAAGCCTCATTGAACGACTTGGACGTGGAAGAGGAGGACATCGACGACGCGACCGCAGCTCCCATCTCAGACCAAACACCAACAACCTTCGTTACTGTTCAGCAGTACATTGCGTATTCTCCGACTTTCGCAGTCCCTGTGTTCTACTTCTCCTCCCATGACGCCAGTGCGTGCTGGCCCTCGAGAAGACTAGCTCTTCGCTGAATACGCGTACAAGATGGAGCGCCAACGTCCCTGGAAGCAATTCTCCGCACGAATCTCTTTAAGCAGCATGTCACCCGCTCAGTGACTCGCACAGCGCACTCCCTGAGCTTGCCAGGCGAAGACGCTGGTGCGCCGTTCCCCCTGCTGTCTCAAGGAGATCATCCCGTGCTTGGCCGCCCATGCTGGTTTCTTCATCCTTGTGGAATCCCCACTGCCATGGCAGAGCTGATGGAGGAGCCAGACATGTCTACACACTCGGCTGCTTGGATTGACACTTGGCTCGCGTTGATCAGTACTGTGATAGACTTAAGGACGTAACATCTTTGTATCATAAGTACAGGACAAGATGACTCGGAGAGTTCGAGGGGTGGCAAGAGCTCGCAAGACACTCACAGCCCCATGACACAGAGTGAATATTACTTCCCTTTCTTGCCAGACTTCGAGTCCTTGAAGATGTTGTCCAGACTCTTGTGCAGCAAGTGCTGCGGCAAGCAGCGCACGATTTCGCCCACTTGAGCCGTGAGCACATCGAGCGCCCCCTCCGACATCGCAGCATCCTCCGCGATCTTGAAGACGGCGAGGAATGCGAGCGTGATGTGCGTTTGGTGCTTCGCTAGTGACGAACCCAAGGGCATGGCGGCCACAAGAGGACTTGACTGGTGCTCGGACCCAGGCGAGAACGGGCCTGCCCTGTCGCTCCGGACGAGGCGCAGAACGATCTCCAAAACGTTTCTCACGTTGCTCATGTGCGTAGCAACGAAGGCCTGGCGGTCAGGCTGCGTGCCGACGTTGGAGCTATGCACCCAAACGTCCAGAACAGAATGTATGTTTGGCGGCTGCTGTGACATCAGTCGCGGCGCATTGAAGCAGAGGAAGTGGCGTACCGGATCCGGGTCCACGACTTCAATGCGACCGATCCAGCTGTCTTCACCCGGTACTGCCGCCTGCTTACCAAGGACAGAACGTAACCAGTCTTGCAAGTCACCGCTCTTAACCCACTTGGGAGCCGACAGAGGCTTCTCACGATCCAGATACACGACCAACGACGCTTCAGGAGCGGACAGCACTGTGAGCGGAGGATGCAAAGGATCTGCCGGGTTCGCGCCTTGGTCGCTCAGCGGTACTGGCGTGTACTCCTGACCAACAGGGTCGGTAAGAGTCTCGAGCTGACGCTCGTACGTTAGCGAGGTCTAGGTGCAGGAGCAACGTTAGACTCACAACGATGCCCTTGGTACCGCCGCTCTCGTGCTTCGTCACATTCAACGAGATCTCAATCCTCCCCTCGGCACGGAAGATCTTTAACTTCGGCACAATAGCAGAGTCCACGAGCAACCTGCGAGTACCACCAGCATACGCGATGGAGAGTCTACTCCAGCCAATAGTCGACTCGTCGTCCACAATGCCAGCAGGATCGACATGCAGCGACGAGTCCGCAACAGATGCAGCGTCATCCATGTGCGACGACGGCGAGAAAGCGTGCGACGCATCGGCAGCGTAGTCATGGGCCGCGACGTCAGAACCGTCGAAACCAGCGGCAGTAGAATATGCGTCATGCTCTTCTTGGGGAAGCAGCGATGCAGTGGGCGCGTCCTGAGCATCAGGACCAGGACCATCGCTGGCCACCGTGCTAGCGACCGAAGACGTCTTGGACAAGAGGGTAGCAGAAGCAGACGAAAGGGACGAATCAGCGAGAGAAACCGCGGCGTCATGCTCCACCAGCTTGTCTTCGCCGCTGCCGCCAACGGCGGCGGACGACGAGGATGGGTCGCCGTCGTCGTATAGACTGGCAATAGCAGAGGTCTGGGCAGCACCATCGTCTGCGCCATGGGCAGCATGCTCGATCATGTCGATATCTCCGCTCGCCTGTGCGTCGTTACGCACAGAATCGTGCAGCGGAACAGCAGGG
Organism: Exidia glandulosa HHB12029; assembly: GCA_001632375.1. Lineage (NCBI taxonomy): Eukaryota > Fungi > Basidiomycota > Agaricomycetes > Auriculariales > Exidiaceae > Exidia > Exidia glandulosa. Next base: position 470,471 of record KV425882.1, on the reverse strand, counting down.
CCAACAACCGCAGACGAATCCGCAAGGTCTCCAGAAACAGCCCCGTCATCGCCGGCAAGCAAAGAGGCGTCAACTGCACCAGCAGGTGCAACGCCATTTTCGGCAGGCAGAGAGGGCTCGCCGGCAGAGGCGCCGGCGCCTTCAGCCATCGCAGCCATGAGCCAATCCTCCTCTGGCTCCTCGGTGCCAGCAACGCTGGCACGCATGGCCGACTCGGCGTCGCCATCACCAAAGAGGCTGCCGCGCAAACTCGGACTGCCAGACTCTGCGAAAGAATGCTCCTGCTTTAGAGCCAAGCCAGGCGGAGGACGTTGGCGTGCACGGCGCTCGTTCTCGAACTCGGCATCGTCCTCATCGTCATCAACCTTTTTCCTTTTGCCTGTACGGGCGACGGGAGAGTTATTAGACTGTCCTGCGCCTACCTGGCCATCACCGTCTATCTTCGGATTATGAAAGTAGATTCGAATTCGACACGCGTTCGGATTCTGTGGAGGCGGGATTATTGTCGACGACGTACTGAAGGACGGTTACCGTTAATGCGGCTATGAACGGCACAAAGCTGAAAGAGGACGCACGTAGAAGCATCGACCTGCTTGAGGGTCTCCGTCGATGACGTCTCGGCAGGGTCGGATTCCTCGATGGCAGACTCTGTGTCCCTGTCAGCTTGACGTTCTTTGGCTTGCATAATACGTACCCGGTACTGTACCCCAGTGCCAACCGAGGTTCTTGATCTGCATCCCAACGATCTTGAAGTCGTTGAACGTACGGCGCGGCTCGTTCTGCTTCGTGTTTTGGGTCGAAGACTTACTCGCGCCATTTTGCTGCACGTTGGACGCTTGGTTGCCGTTTTGTTCGCGCCCCGAACCTTGCGGCTTCCCACCGCGGCCCTGGTTGGACTGCATGGGACGTTGGTTCTGATGTTGCTTCGCCCCGCCATGCTGCTGATTCTGACGGCGGTTCATCATCGGACCAGGGCCTCGAGCCATACCACGCATCGGTGCGCTGATGGGAGGCGGTCCAAGTCGCGCACCGCCGCCGAACGCGCCGCCGCCGCGGCCACGCATCCCGAGACGCGCACCATTGGCCATCGGTCCACCGCGCATAGGACCTCCGCCGCGAGGACCGTTGTTGCGCCCGCCGATGTTGGCATGCAAGAATGAGCTCCCAGGTCCGCCTCCGCGACCTCCACCGAGCGGCGTCTGGTTCACGCCTGGGCCAGACTGCTGCTGCTGCTGTTGCTGCTGCTGTTGCTGCATGGGACCTGGTCCGCCGCGATTGGGTGGACCAGCAGGCGGAGGAGGAGGGTGAAAGCGCTGCTGCTGCTGGGGAGGCGGACCATCGAATCGCTGACGCTTAGCTGGGGGCAGACTGGGAGGCGGAGGTTGGTGCACAGGCGGCGGCGGAGGAGGCGGACGGTTATAGAGACCAGGCGGGCCACCAGGCTGAGCAGGATGGTACTGAGCCTGCTGGGGCACATACGGCGGCGGAGGAGCAATGACCTGCGGAGCGGTAGGCGTGTAGGCACTGGCAAACGGGATCGGGATGCCCTGCTGCTGGTGCTGTTGCTGCTGGTGTTGCGGCGGAGGCTGCGCTGCCTGCTGCGCTGCCTGTTGAGCCTGCCAGTTCAGATTATGCTGGTGCTGGGCCCCGTAGCCGTAGTTGGCGTAGAGCGCAGCGTGATCAGCAGACGGTGCAGGTGGAGCAGGTGCAGGTGCGGCGGGCTGAGGAGGAGCCCACTGAGGCTGAGGCTGAGCCTGGTACTGCTGGGGTTGCGCCCAGTAGCCTGTATAAGCGTAAGGCTGAGCAGGAGCTTGGGCGGCCGGCTGCGCCGTCGGCGTGTATGGCGCATGCGCGGCCGGCGGAGGAGCTGGCGGGTAGAAAGGATTATTGCGCTTGTTCATCGCGCAGAACGACGTTCGTTATGGTAGAGCACGAAGAGCGAGGGCTGAGGGTCGCTCAAGGCTGCCGCGCGTAGGTATCGTGATGGCGAAATCTAAGACAGCGCGGCGGATATCACGGACTCAGAAACAGGGTTCAAAATGTTTGAGCTCCGGCTTCCGGACTTCCGCACCGACACTTTAAATTTCGTCCGTATGGCTAAGTACATGGAGCGGAGCGGCCAGATCATATCGTTACATAGTGCTACATTTTTTTCGAGCTTACAGTTGGTCCACGACATGATGAATCGTCATAATTCGCTCTCAGGCCATCTCCAGCTTTCCTGCCTCGAGCGAGTTCCCACTGTCGTACCGCGTCTGCGTAAGCGTACTGATGCGCACACCCTCCGGTTCTGCGTCAGCCGTGACGGTTGGTTTGAAAAACGGACGACGCCAATGACCGATGCTCTCGATCCTGCCAGCCGAGGAATGAATGTACACCGGGCTGCTGGACTCCTGGAGGCGCACGACGAGCCGCGTCGCGGCAATCGTCGAGACAGTCGCGGCCGGCACGGCTGTAATGACGTTCATGACCGGATTAAGGTTCAGAAGGTTGAGCGTCGCCGGGACGAGGTTCGAGCAGAACGTGACCAAGAAATAGACGATGCCGTCGCGGAAGAGCAGCTGCCAGAGCGAGGAACGCGACGAGGACATGAGCAAGCCCATGCATGTCGTGCAAAGAATGACAAAGTCGAAGGACATCGCTGATTCGCGAGTTAGCGAACAGCCGATGTCACAACGCCAGGACTACGTACTGTAGAAATAAACGATGTTGAGCATGGTGGGCGAGTTTCCAGTAACCACGCAAGTGTTCGCAGCGGGAACCCATGTCGCCCTGACGCTCACGACGGCTGGCGGACCATCAGACCAAGGACAAGACTAGAGCAAACGAGGACGTACAGTGAAGCAGAATGGCCCACTGGCCTAAGTGGAGCGCCACCAGAGGCAGCACGACGATGAGCTTCCTCTCCCAGACGGCGATTCTACAATGCAGTCAGCGGGCGCAATGTAAGCTAGCGAGCACCAGACGTACGTCCGGAGCATGAGACATAATGAGGCCGTAGCTATCGAGGTGTTGCCCGCCCACTGGATGAACGTGTACAAGGTCTAGAAGTACGCGTCAGTCACGTCTTTACGCGCGCACATGGCGGCCTAGCATACCTGGCAGTCAATCTAGAAGGACGATACGAATCCGTGAGACGGGAACGTGGTGTTGTTGGACGGTCCATACCTGTGTCCTGACGGACAGCGTAATGATCCTGTCAGAAGCGAGTGCTTGTCAGCGCGTGCCCCGATGCGAGTAAAGATAGCGACGCACAGGCCGAGCAGCGCGAAGAACAAGCTGTATCGCAAGAGGAAGTAGAAGACTGCCTAACGATGAGTAAAGCGTCGCCAATGAGAGCAGATAGGGCTGACCCTGCGGTGAATGACGGGTCAGCTATATGCTTGGCAGAATTCTTCGAAAGCCGACGCACCAGCGGCCACTGGAACCTCTTGCTGCCGTTCAGGATGCTGAGCTCGAAGCGCATCGTCGTCAACATCTCCCAGACGTAGAGCCTGTACGCGTTATCGTCAGTAATCAAGCCATCCAAGAAGGTCAGAGCGTACATACCCGAACAGCGCAAACATGAGCTTGGAGAACGCGTCCGCGTCGCGCGCGATTTCCTCGGGGGACATCCAGTCGACCATGGCGGGCGCAGCAGTAGCAAGAACACAAGGAGGTGAAGCCGAAGCCCTTGAGATGTTTGCCGGAGCAGGCAACGCAACTTATACCCTCAATAGCTCCACCGCAACACATAAATCTCACAGAGTTGCACGGCCGAGAAGATACGACGCGAGCTAGATCGAAAAGCGCGATGGCATCCAGGGCGCAAAAGTGGAAATGCAGGAAAGTTCTTGACAGCCGTTTGCTCGGGCGGCGTGACAACACAGGCACGCCATGCCGGTCGCGGGAGGTGTCGAGTACAGTAAGCCTCGCAACGGCGAAGAGCGTGACCTTCTAGGATCCAGCACGTTGCAGAGCAGCAGTCTGCTGTCCAGCTCGTCTGGAATTTCTGTGTTGCGCGCGCCGAGAGAGCGAGCCGAAGAGTGTGCATTAGGGTAAATAACCGTGCTGGACAGAGGGGCTGTCAACTCAGTGCGGAGACTACAATCCAGACTGGTTAGGTCGCACTGAGATGACAGGTGTGTCTTGTTCGTGACAAGACGGGTGCAGAGGTATTAGACGGTAGGATGGATGAATACCGAGTCTTCTAGGGCGGGCTGCTGTAGAAGCAAGGTATAAACGCACGGAAAAGGTCGAGTTCCGGGGTTGGACAGATAAAGGGATACTGGAATGGCACGTGACGTTCAGAATCAAGTATATGGGCGCAGAACTGAGGCAAATGAGACAGGTCTAGAATGAGCACTCGACGTTGAACAGGGAGAGCACCAGAAGCGCCGGCGGCAAATACCGAACGAATTCCACGTCGCTCTCTCGTTCACTCGTCGTTCCAGTCCTTACTTCGCGGCCGTCTCCCTACCCACTTGCATTACTCGAAATGGCCGAGAAGATCCGCGAAATAGCAGAGATCCCGCGCGAGTTCATCCACGACGGCAACCAGGTCCGTCGCCGTTGCTCATGTCGCCAGCGCACATCCTGAAGCTGTATAGTTCCTCGCGCGCTGCACCAAGCCCTCGCAGAAGGGTGCGCTATACTCTTGACAATGTCGACGTTGTTGCTCATGCCGGTACAGAGTTCGTGCAGATTTGCAAAGCCGTCGCTGTCGGCTTCGCCGTGATGGGCTTCATTGGCTACTTCGTCAAGCTCATACATATCCCCATGTGCGCCTCGTCTCTAAGCCAGTATCTAGGGTTTCGTGCTGACGTCGTGCCTCGTCCCCCTATAGCAACAACATCCTGGTGTGCGTCTTGTGCAACCCTACTTGCCGCGCTATCCATCTCGCTGACACTCGTTCATCCTTGCAGGGGAGGCGCATGAACGGTTGTGCTGTTGCGCTCGCTGCGTGTGTGCTGTGGCTTCGTCACTGTGTGTACCTAAAAGCGGGCTCGTCCTGCCTACTCTTTCACTAGCGCCGCGTATCTATTTGCTTTCACCGGGACCTCTATCCCTGCTCGACGGCGGCAGTGTCAGTCTCCTCTCACGCAACGCTGCAAGTTCTGCCTCGTGAACTGTGCAATGTCGGCGCCGTGCACGCCATTCCACGGCTTATTCCGCCACTCTGCCACGTACTCGAAACTTTTCACTCATGGAGCGCAGCGCGTTGGCGGACGCGTTCGACCCTGAGGGATCCGATACAGACGTCGAGAACGATGTCTTTCCTGCGCAAAACCCCACGACAAAGTTGCAAGTCCAAGAGCTCTCGTTTCCGCCGCACACCGTTAAGCTGTGGATCGACGCGTCGCCCGGCTGTGGCGGTATTGCCTGGCCCGCGGGCGAGGTTGGTCATCTTGGGTCTGCTGCGTGCGCTGGCTGACGCAATGCGGACAGGTACTCTCACGATACCTGATCTCGACGCGATCACACACGTTACGCGGCAAGCGCGTCGTCGAGCTCGGCAGCGGCACAGGTCTCGTCGGGCTCATCGCGGGCTTCCTCGGCGCAGACGTGGCCGTGACGGACCAAGCGTGCGTGCCCGTCGTGTTCGCGGTCGCAGCACGCCCGTCGAGCCTTGTCTTGTCCGTCGTTTAGACAGCTCCTGCCGCTGATGCGCAAGAACGTCGCTCTAAACGGACTGGAAGAGAACGTGCGCGTGACAGAACTCGACTGGTATGTGGCCTTTCTCGTGACAGTACATAGGAGCTGAACGAGTAACCGCAGGGCGAATCCTGTGCCAAAGGACATGCACGATCCGGACTTGCTCTTGGCCGCGGACTGCGTCTACTTCGAGCCGGCCTTTCCGCTTCTGTGCGCGACGCTACGCAACATTGCAACGCAGCGGACAGAAATCCTCTTTTGCTACAAGAAACGGCGCAAGGTGCGTTCACCACTGTGTAGCACCGTCGATGCTCACAGACGCTTGCGCTGTAGGCCGACAAGCGCTTCTTCGCGTTGTTGAAGAAAGATTTCGATTGGGTGCATGTGCGTCATGTCCTGCCGCGACGCGACGCGGTGAATGCTGAGTAATTGCTTCTCCAGGTCGACGACGACGCCAACCAGGAAACTTACGGCAAGGAGGCCATCTACCTCTTGCGTCTGATGAAGAAACGCGCCTAGCGTCTGAATCACGATGTGGGTGCGCGGGCGACGCGTCTAGTATATTATTCTGCTGTAGTTTTCAACTGTATTTGTCGCCTCAGTTGGGATGCGAGGATGAATGCGGAGGACGCGTACCTGTAGTCCATGAATGTCTTTGATGTCCTCCTTGAGCGTCTCGTTCACGAGTCGGTGTTGCTGTACAATGGACAGGTCTTTGAACGCGGAGCTCGTTATGGATATCGCGTAGAACGTCCCGCAGCCACCTAAACAGGCACGTTCAGCTAGATTTTCTTGCGTTGCATGCATAAATGCGACGCGCCTGAGACATCTTGCACCTGGACGTTGGACGGGCTGAAGCGCGTTCTCAACTTTTGCTCTATTGCGCGCTCTCCATCCAGTTGCGGCGCTGCGGCAGACGAGTTGAATCTGAGAGTGACGGCGCGAGCGAGAAGAGTGCGCGTTCTGGCCAGACTCTGCATGACGCGCGTTGAAGTCCAGATCTCGAGCCCGCCGGCTACGAGCGGTTTTCTTCCCGTCTTCAACTTTTCCAGAATCTAAGTCCTTACAGGCTTATGGTCGCGGTGCGCAATGGCTGCTTCACCGCAGCTGGGCTCTTCACGCGCGCACTGCGCCCCCAGCCAGCGCTGAGACGGCCGCTCGCGCTCACCGCAGGCTTTGCAGCGCGTCCCATTGGCACACCGGCAGCTCGGCGCTTCCTCTCTGTCTTGCCTGCGCGCACTCCAGCCAAGGTCGGCGTCGCGCGACGCTTCTTCAGCCCGAACTCGGTGCTGTCTGCCCCGCGCTTCTTCTCGGCGAACGCGGCGCTCGCGGACGACGGCGTGCTCGCGGGCGAGGCCGCAGAGCCGGCCATCGCGCCTAGCTCCGTCGGATGGTGGCTCCTCGCGTCGGCCGGGCTGGTCTACGCTATCGTCGTCGTGGGCGGTCTCACGCGCCTCACCGAGTCTGGCTTGAGCATCACGGAGTGGAAGCCCGTCACCGGTATCGTGCCTCCGCTGTCCGACGCAGCATGGGAGGAAGAGTTTGCCAAGTACAAAAACTCGCCAGAATTCGTGCAGTGCGTTACTTTCATCCGAGTCAAACGTGTGCCATTACATGTGCTGAAACACGCGTGCGCGTCGTAGACTCAACAGTCGGATGAACGTCGACGACTTCAAGCGCATATTCTTCATGGAATGGACGCACCGTCTACTCGGACGACTCAGCGGCGTCGCCCTGCTCCTTCCTTACGGTTATTTTCTCGCCCGCGGTCGTCTCCCGCGGCCGTTACCTGGGATGATCGGTGGATTCGTCGCCCTCATCGGCGCGCAGGGCGCACTAGGCTGGTACATGGTCAAGTCAGGTCTACACGAAGACCTCTTCGAGCCAGGAGCTGTTCCGCGCGTATCCCAGTATAGACTCGCAGCGCATCTCGGTCTCGCAGTCGCGCTGTATGCGGGGATGCTTCACGCTGGTCTTCGTGTGCTTTGGGACAACAAGTTTGTGCGGACTGGCGTCTGGAGCGGCGTTAGCGGCAAAGCCTTGCCCCTGGCTTTGAGCGCACTGAACGAGCCACGACTCAAAGCCTTCCGCCGGAACGTCTGGTTCGTGACAGGCATGGTGCTCGTAACTGCGATTTCGGGTAGGTCAGGCAGTGTGCTGTTGTGCGGGCCCTAATACTTGAGTTTCAGGTGCATTCGTTGCAGGACTTGATGCGGGTCTCGTCTACAACGAATTCCCAACGATGGGCGGGCGTCTGGCACCCCCGACAGACGAGCTGTTTTCTCTCAATTACGCGAAGAACGAGAACAAGAGCGACATTTGGCGCAACATGTTCGAGAACCCGACGACAGTGCAGTTCAATCACCGCGTGCTCGTGAGTGTCTTTGCTCACCCCATGACTACCGTGTGTCTCTGACGACGTTTCCGCAGGCGATGTCGACGTACACCGCCGCGTGTGCATTGTACTTCACTTCACACCGAACGTCCATCCGAGTTTTACTTCCTCCTCTAGCGAGGAAGCTTGCCAGCGGCATGTTCTTCGTTGCAAACGCGCAAGTTTTACTCGGCATAGGGACGCTGTTGTACCTCGTCCCAGTGCACCTTGCTGCCACACATCAAGCTGGCAGTGTCGCGCTCTTGTCGACTGTGCTCGCGCTGGGCATGGCATTGCGTTCACCCAGCGCTGCAGCGATGATATTGCGGCGTGGTCTGCGGTGACGAGCGCGGGCCGTACGCTATTTCTACTGTATTCTCACGACTGTAATGGCTAGACTGAAACAAAGCCCTCCCCCGCTGACTTCGAACAACTGGGACCGTCTGTAGCAAAGCTTTGCTCTGCCCTGCGTGCTATTTCGGTGTGAGGCATTCAGTGCAAGCAAGCAAAGTCCATTGTAGCAGATATAGTGCTTCAGATTGATACCGCGGCCCGCGAGACTGACTTCTATGTAGGACGGCCCTTGACAGGCTTATTTTTGTGCGACTGTACTGCGAGCACGAAGTCCGACGACGAGGAGTTTCATCGGCGCTTTCCTTACACTGATCTCGCCCTCTGCCCTTTCCTCTCTGGTCTGTGCGCGCACTGCAGTCATGTGCATGATGCCGTGACGCTGAGGCTTCCTTGCGCAATACGGGGCAACACCTCTGCGCGTTGCGCTTCGAATTGGAGTTCTGAACACGGATCTAGTCACCTGGACAGTTTTTGCGCCTTCTTGCGTCGCCCTCTCGTTTGCTTTCGCCAGACATCACGATGCTTCCTGCTCGACGTCGTGAAGTATAACCTAGCGGCCCGCCGCCCCGCCCTGCCGTTGCTCGTTCTTGCTCGCTGCAGGTCTGCTCATGATACACGTCGAGCTCGAGTCGGTCGGACGACGGGCGAATACCCAGCCACCCACCTCAGGCCTCAGATCTCCTGCATGCCGAACGGCGAAGTAGAAGAGACGCCGCGAGGTGCAGCCACGGCTTTTGCGCTTCCCTGCGCGTTTGAAATTCACTGTCGTCACTCGAAAATCTGGGATCTTGGTTACTCTGCGACAGCCGCGTACGAGAACGAGCATGCTGTCAACGCACGGGCATTTGTCGGTCTGGCCGCTGCTCGTGTTCTCTATTCGAGCTGCAGGCGACCCTCGCGCAACTGCTTCGCTCGTAGCGAGCCATTCGTCGCTCGTGACCAGATGGCGCACCGCCGGCCGGTGGAGGTACCGCCTCCTCGTATTGGTGTGGCTGCCACATCATAGTCGTACTTGCGCTCATGGGGAAACTCACGATCATTCGCACGACCTGCGAATTGAGCGGCGGCGTGGACCCGCGGCCCGGGAGGGGTGGTGATCAATCGTACACTCCTTTGACGTCTTCGTAAACTGCGCCACTTTGTTTCGTGCAGAGCGTGTTGACGAAACTCTGTGACAACGACAGAACTCACAATACAAGGCCCGCCGGCCCGCGTGGGGTGGCTGGTGCTTGTGTTGTTCTCGAGGCGAGCAACGTCGCAGCGATGACCCGAGAGATTCTCCGAGCGGTTTCTCGAGCGTATAAAAGGTCTGTGTGTGTCGAGGTAGAGAGGTCAGGTCAGCTCCACTGGTCATCAGGCATACGCAAAAGTCATGAAGTTCTTCTCGCTCATCGCATTCGCCGCCCTCGCCCTGGTTCGTCATGGACACTGTGCAGAATGCGACACTGACTTGGACCATAGGCCAGCCCGCTTGAGAAGCGCGCGTCGGTCTCAGACGTCGCAACTCTTGGCTACGGTTCGTTGTCGAGGCTGGCTGACACCTTGATCTGAACTGGGCATCTCTTCAGCCACGCTCAACGGTGGAACGACCGGCGGCAGCGGCGGATCGTCTACTACGGTCACCACTCTCGCTGCGCTCACTTCCGCTGTCACCGGTGGCGCGAAGAAGATCGTCATCATCAGCGGTTCGTATACTCATCAAGATTTTGCACGTCCAAGTCCTGACGAACCATTGTAGGCACCATCACCGGAAACACTGTTGTGCGTGTCGGCTCCAACACGACTGTCATCGGTCAGAAGGGCTCTTGTAAGTCTTCCTCATTCAGTCGCATGACCCGATACTCAATTACTCTTTTAAGCTCTCGTCGGCGTTGGCCTTCGTGTAATTGGACCCGTGCACATGGGGTGAACGCTCGCTCACAGTTCGTTCAGGTTCTCAACGAGAAGAACGTCATCCTCCGCAACATCAAAATCAGCAAGGTGCTGGCTGAGGCCGGTGACGCCATCGGCATTCAGGCGTCTTCGCAAGTTTGGGTTGATCACGCCGACCTGAGCAGCGACCGTGACCACGACAAGGTACGCACTCCGTTTTGCAATTGGTCATAGTACTTACGTGATTCCAGGACTTCTACGATGGTATGTAGCTTCCAGTCCCAGCGTGCATTGAGCTAATATCGTAAAGGTCTCCTCGATCTCACTCACGGAGTCACCGGTATCACGGTCACGAACACCAAGCTGTCGAACCACTGGAAGGCCTCCCTCGTCGGCCACTCCGACAGCAACGGCGCCGAAGGTCAGCAACACCCTTAACGCCTTTTGAAACAAGCCCTCATAGTATAACTATCAGACACTGCGATCACCGTCACCTACGCCAACAACTACTGGACCAACCTCAACTCGTTAGTCATCGTTCCCTTTGTGCTCCAGGTATCTGACAATATTTTCAGCCGCACGCCCAGCTTCCGCTTCGGCCACGGCCACATCTTCAACAACTACTTGTAAGCTTCCCACCACGTTCGGTCTTGTTCACGTTGCTCATCGTTTCGTAGCGAGAACAACGGTGACGGCATCAACACCCGCGACGGCGCTCAACTCCTCGTCGAGAACAATGTCTTCAGCGGCGACAAGGACTCCCTCTACTCCACCGACGGCGGCTTCGCTGTTGCCCGCGGCAACGAGTGCGTATCGTCATGCTCATGACATTATAACTGACATTGTCTTCTCTTTCTCGAAGCTTCGGCAACACTACGAACGAGGCGCCGACGGGTACCTTCACCTCTGCCCCCTACTCGTACAGCCTTCTCGCTGTCGGCAGCGTCAAGGCCTCGGTGGTCGCAAACGCCGGCCAGACCCTCACCTTCTAAGCGGGAACAGAAAACTCGTGTACATTACTGTAAAGTCGGCCGCGTCAGGTTGCTCTCGAGTGACATGCAATGTACATTCTCGTCGACAATGCCCGGCAATTTGGAAGTTGTACAACGCAAGGTTCACAAGTAGGGAGCTACATTGTCCATGGTGATATTACCGCTATAGCTACAAAACGAGGAACAGCCCTGACTGCAGTCATTGGTGATGCTCTACAGCGATGCTATACTCGACCACAAGGCTCTGCTTACGTGATCCGGGGTCGCTGAACTCAAATTCCGACTCCTCTGTCGAGTACGCCTCGTGTCGCGGGCCACCTAGTAGTTGTCCCCAGTGCTGCCACCACAGCTCCGCCTCGCCGAGCGCGTCATGTAAGAAAGTGGGGGCACCGTCCTGCCAATCATACGTCCCTTGCGAGAACCCTTCCTGTAGATCATCGGGGGTCGATGCTGGAGGCTGCATATCAGTGCTTCCGGGGTTTCCAACCATCAGCTGTCGCTGGATGGTCTCGCGACCTGTGACAACGAGTGAGCGGAGTAGCATATTGGCGGGAGGCAACTCACCGACGACGACCTCGCATCGGAACTGTCTTACTTCTTCGTAAGCGTCGAGCAAGTACGGCAACTGTTCCAGCGCGGTTACGCGTGAGAGAAAGTTGCCAAGCACCACCGCGTCCTCGGCTGCGAGCGCGCAATCCTGGGCCGCAGGGAACGTCATCGGATGACACGCGCTGCCCACGCAGACGAGGCGGCCCGTCTCGTGCGACCATTCCGTTAGAGACTTCCGATCAGCCTCTACAACCTTCTGGATCTCCTCCATCAGCTCGATTGCGCGTCGTAACCTGCCAATGCGGTTTGAGGCGCGGGTCGCGACGTAGATATCGGGAGCGAAGACACGTACTGTGGCTCGCAACCTTCGTGCTCTCGTAGTACCTGCTCTCGTAGAGACAATGGATCGAAGTCTAGTAGGGATTCCGAGCTGCCCAGTCTCCGGAGACACTCCAGACTGAAGTAAGAGTTATTGGGGCCCTAAACCGTCACTCAGCAACGGCTCTCTCATCCAGAGATGCAAACTTACACCAGGTACGAGACTCGCAAACATTCCGGGATGTAGCCATGAGATAATCTGCATCGAAAGGTAAGCTGTGACATCGTCTCCCTGCATACGTGTGACGCGCCTCGTCCTCCGGATGATTCGCGAACAGCGGGTCTTTCAGCAAGATGTCCTTCTGCAGCACACCACTTTTTGGAGAGTGAGCATGCGATTCCGAACCGAGGAATGTTGCGAGACAAACCGATAATAGCTGACAGGTTCTGGCGGAGGGTCCGCATTCGAATTCAGGACAACGCGGCGGATGGCGCCGTTGGCACCGTCCGCTCCGACGATGAGGTCCGCATCGAGGATATCACCGTTCTCGAGGATCACACATGGCCCGTCTAGATCGACACCGACGACCTTTGAGCTGGGCGTACATGTCAGACGAAGTAGCAGGAGTCCAGAGGGCGCTAATACGTACTTGAAGGACACCTCGACTCCGGCAGAGATCGCGGTCTCGTACATGATGTCTCGTAGATCAGAGCGCTATACGACACGAGCTCAGCACAAGTGAGGCGAGGGGGCCAATGTAATGACGCACGAAGATACGATGCATCGGAGAACCCGAGTCCTGTATCATGCCTTCGTGCCAGCGCATGTGTGTGAGTGTATCTCCGGTGGCGGCTGTCTCAGACAGTCAACAGGGCGTCCTCCGGGTGGCAGCGTGTCGGACGCACCTGCTTTGAACGTCATGGACGCGACGCGCGATGAGCGTTCCATGAGCTTGTCGTGCAGGCCCCATTTATCGAGGACATGCCAGAGGTTGGGCGGGATGTACGCGCAGTTGTGGTCCTGAGGTGATGTGCCAGTTATGAGACGGCGGCACACACCACCGACGTCGACGAGACATACCTCCTCCAAGCCCGGCCGCGCTTCTAGCACGTGTACGGTGTGTCCAGCCTGTCGTATGGCATACGCTGCCGCGAGCCCGGTCGTCCCGCCTCCGATGACAAGAACGTGTAAAAGAAGACTCGCCGTCTGCGGCGAAGCCTGCAACTCGAAGCGCGCGAGCGCTTCGGATATCCCGTTCATCGTCCGCGTAGATCCTTTCACCGTCATTGAGGTCCGAAGTGGAGGAGAGGAGAGAAAGAGATGGAAAGATTTAGGGCGCGGAGCAGTGGATCATAAGGGTCTCGGACGAGTCTCGGGAGGTGCGTGCAAATCTGAACCCGCGGGATGTCGATCGGAATGCCCGTCCCGCTCGCACAAGCATGGGCTTTCACGGTCGCGGCTCTTATGAAAGATCGCATTGCATTATACCTACGGTAGGGAGCAGTAAAAGTACACGCATATTAAAAGGGTAAATCTATCGTACGGGGGAAAGCGAGCGCATGGTGACGTAGCGAGGAAGCGTCCTTGCGCAGAGTCCGTATACGATTAGAGCAAAGAAGACGTCGCGTCCAGGCACGGTCGGATTCTACGCGTGCATCCTGCGCCTAGTGGATGATCTCTGGGCGTTAGGGGAAAGAGGAACATTGAACAGGCGCTTGATGCGGGCCGCGAGGGAGGGCTTGGAGCGCGAGGGCACGACCGTGCGGTGAGTCTAGGCTCGGTCAGCACAACCTAAAGAACAGTACTGGCTGCTCTTACCCGGTTTCCACGGCGAACGAGGGTGACGTGTCTGTTGCCTGTGCGGGACGAGCGGCCAGCGGTCCTGGGACGCTGGCCAAGAGCGGCCTAAACGGGCGGGAAAGTCGGGTCAGAACAAAGAGTAAGGTTTAGTTAGGGGAAGACGACGCGCCTTGATTCTCTGGCCGAACGTGGGCTTCGACCTCCTGACTGCTGGTACTCGCAGACTAGGGTTGCGGCGGGAACGGCGGGTGGACGCGAAACGCGTGCTGCGAGAGCGTGAAGTGTGTCCGAACATAATGTGGGCGTGAAGAGTCGTGGGATAAGTCAAGTTCATCCAGGCCGGACAAAGTAGTTAAATATGCCGCCAGACTTTGACGTATGCGCTGCCATGACCTCAGTCAACAAGTGGAGTCCAATATCGGCACTTTCCGCAAGTAATCAATCTCAAACCTGCAAGATCTACTGGACCCTGAGGCCCTCGTCGTCGCTGCGACGCTCGACGCGTTCTCCAAGCTCAGGTTCAGACCAGCGGACGGGACCTTTACCGTGCTCGCGTCGTTTGCGCTGGTCCGGGGCGTGGAATGCAAGCTGCTATCGGTCTGCACGGGGACAAAATGTCTTCCCTTGGAGCGTCTCCCCGCGGCAGGTGATGCCCTCCACGACTCGCACGCGGAGGTCCTGGCCCGTCGTGGAGCCCTACGCTGGTGCCTGGAAGAGATCGCACGCTCCGAGGTTACACCCTCGCGCTGGATAGTTCGCGCCGACAACAACAACGCGAAATGGACGCTGCAGCCAGACACCCAACTGATCATGTACATCTCTATGCTGCCGTGTAAGCTGTTCATATTGCCCTGCACGACGGTCTTCTATATCTCGTTTCTGTAGGCGGAGACGCGTCGATGCGTCACCTCGCGTCGCAGCAGGACCCGACCGTTGCCGCGCGCATGTCTACCGCCGAGTTTGTACCACTCCCTCTCGACTCAGCCTCGCGCGGACGCGTCGACTACGCGCGTCTTGGTGTCCTGCGCACCAAACCCGGTCGCGTCGACGCGCCGCCCACAGCATGCATGTCCTGCAGCGACAAAATCGCCCTCTGGACCGTCTGCGGCATCCAAGGCGCTTTGGGCGCCTCGCTCCTTGCGCAACCCCTCCGCATCGACCGCATAATCATCGGAGACGTACCCCAGGAACACAGAGCGGCCGCCGCTGAAGATTGTCACCGCGCGTTCGCGTCGCGTCTCGATCGCGATCGAATTGGGCGTGAGTACTTACCCTGCACCGCTACTTACACAAACCCCACTCTTTTCCATTTGCACGTTCCCGGAGGCACGAGTGCCACATGGCTGACTCCCTCTCTTCAATAGCTTTGCCTGCCGCTTATGAGCCCCGCGCGCCACGTGTTGCATTCACCGACGCGCAATTCATGTTCTCGCGGACCGCGACGGGCGCGACGTCGTCATCTCACGAATGTCAGTGCAATACTTTCACACCCTCGTGATCATCCACCGATGACCTTATGTACAGCGCTTTGCTGGGTTGCGGATTCGACGACGAAGCCGGAGGTCCTGGTCGACGGCATACGACGCGGTCTCACGCCTCGACAAAGAGTCCAACTGCGAACGCAACCCCTCCTCTCAAAAGCTGCTCTCTTCCGGACGTGGCTCTCCCCTCATCCATCCTCCGACTCTTCCGTCACGTACGTCGAGGCCAAGCGTTTCGCGGGCGAGTACCAGCAGGCAAAAGACGCCCTCCGAGGCGCAGGACGTCCATTTACTGGTTGGCAGCGCAGCAACACCGCCGACCATCCACTCGAGCTCTTCAGTCAGGACCAATAGGCAGCACATCATGTAGAGTATGCAGAAGTAGGTATTCGCGTATTGCGTAAAGCAAGACTGGGCATACAAGCAAGATTTCGTAACGGTACAGTCGTGTCTAGTCTACTACTTAACGGGGGTCGTTGCGTGTCGTAAAAGGGCGAGTCGTATGTATCGTAAGGTAGAACACCAAAGCAAGCACAGCGAAAGATATGAGAAACCATATAAACTTGTAGTCAAAAAAAAAAATCCGTGATGATCGCGTCCATAGGGGATGGTAGGTTATGTGAAACCGCAGTCGCTCATTGGTCCTTTTTGCTGGCTGCTTCTGTGGCCTGGATGTCAAGGCGGAGCGCAGAGTTGACGCGCGACAACGACTCGTGCTCTTCCACGGGAGAAGGCTCAGCAGAGTTATCCGTGAGTGCGCCAGGTTCAGTCGTCAGCGTCGGGGTATCGAGCGTAGGCGACGTCCTGCCAGAGCTCGAGTGTTGCGACGATGCGCCAGACTGCGTCGCCTCCGCAAGCTCTTTGCGCAGCGCCTCCAACTCGCGTTCGAACCTGCACCGGACATCAGTCTCAAACCGCGGCGGATTAGACGTGCTAGCACAACGCACTTGCGACCGAACACCTCGATATAGAAGCCTCCACCGTTCCAGACGCTGACGCTGAAGATGGTAAACATGAACACGGCGCTCCAGAACGGGCTATCGTAAAGCAAGAATACGGCTGGGATTTCCGTGATGAGAGCGTACGCTGAGAAACCTATCAGATATGCCCAATTGCAACAAGAAGCGTGCGCGGCATACCGAGTTGGCCAGCCATGAACGACGGTTCGCGGTACTCCGGCTTAATCGCTGCAAGCTTGCGCCCAATAAGACCGCGCTTGTCGTGCAGCAAGAACGAGAAGGACGTTGTGCGCTGGCCAGACTCGATCTTCTTGCGTCTGTCGATAAGCACGAACTGCACACACACGCGGACCGTTCAGTACCGATATAGCTTGGCATGAACGTGCACGAATCCCTTACCTTCCAGTAGAGGCCTTGCCAAATCATGTCTGCGCGGCAGAATGAGAATTTAGCCACCAGTACTGTGCACGGCAGAATGGCCGCAGCTTACATATGAGGCCGCTCAGGGTGAATGCGCCGACTGGGTCCAGATGCGGAACGCGACCCACAGCTGGGAAACGGACAGCAGCATTCGGGTAGAAGTGCCTGTACAGCGCTTCAGCAACGAGAGCCTGTCGTGCTGAACGTACTGCCTCACCGAATCACTGTGAAGACAAACGGCGGGTAGATGTGGATGAAGACTGAGGTGACCTTGTCCCAATCGTGGAACACCAGGCTATTGCGCCACGTAATAACCGCAGATGCCAATGACCCATGCGCCAGACAATACGACGCGACCCACAACGTCGGACTCGAAGGGAACATCCATATGTAGACGAGGCAGAGGATGTTGCTGTAGTAGCACAAGTCGAAGAGGAAGTAATGCCATGCCTTCTTCTTGTAGGTGTAGAAGCGGACTGGGAGGAGGGTGCAGGCGAGGACTGTGTAAAACACGTGCAGCCATCTAGACGAAACGTTAGCAGGAAGATATGGTGACGGCATTACCCCGAACAACGCACTCAGGAGCGAGACCGAACATGAGCGCGGAGGCGAGGACGGTCATGACGCCGAGGAAGAAAGCTATCTTCGCCCAGGTGCGGACAACTTTGGTCGACTGCCACGCAGTGGCAAGCGAGCTCATACGCTTGGAAATCTACGACAACGCTTCAATTAACGGTCACCAGAGAGTGCGTGGAGATGGCGTACCCGAAGTTTAAACTTCTGTATTTCGCGTTCGAGGTCCTTCGGCATGAGCTCGCCGCTTGGCGGGCGCGTGCGTTTCAGGGCCTCCTCAGCGCGCAACTTGATCTTGTCGCTGTGCTTCTTGAGGTTGCGCTCCTGTAGCGGTGTGAGCTGTGCGCGTAGGACACTTTGGTGACAGACACATACGAGCAGGTCGACGCGCGCGTCCCAATACGTCTCGAGCGTGTCTAGAAACGACATTGGGTGAGTCCAAGAGTGCGTGGTCGCAACCACCACCTCTACGCACCAAGCAACGTAAACGCCGAGCCCCAGTCAGCGAAGGCCTCATCGCGCTTGAAGCGCTCGAAAGGCGCGGAGAAGTAGCCCAGACTGGCGAACGAACGCGTGTCAGACTGAGCCACGTCGGCGAAACGAGCGCAGACGTACTTGAACGACGGTAGGTTGGCTAAGGATGGTGTCTGCGGTGCGCTCACGGGCGGACTGGGTGGCCTGGAATCTTCAGCCATGACGACGGCGGGGACTTGGCCTTATGCGCGTGTATGACGGCGGAGACACGAGGCGGCAGAAAACGAGTGACGCCAAAACGCGGTGGCGGAGTCAATGACCTCAGTGGAACTCTAAACGTAAACCCGCTTGTCGAAGCGCACGCCTGCAGACACGTACAACACGTTCATGGAAATATTCGCGCAGCTCAGGACCAAGGATTATAGATAATTCGTCAACTTTCATTGGCACCCTTCTGTGAGTCACAGCACCAGCAAGGCACCGTATATCGGGGCTCAACCAACGAGACGCACTCTCTCTTCGATTTGTATTGCATTTACAACAAAGACAGGTTGCCGAACTTCTCGTTGTAGCCTGCAGACCGCAAACATAAGCAAAGGGTGGAAACACCAAGGGACAACTGAGGACATACCGGGCACGGTCCACTTGCCCTTTGTGAGCGCGGTGTCGGCGGCCTTGAAGATAGCCGGGTGCGCGTTGCCGACGTCGTCGACCTGTACACTGCAGTGAGCCTCTGGGTGAGGAAACCGCTGACTTCCGACGCACGGTGAGGTCCTCGAACGGCCGAGCCTCCTCGATGTTGGCAAGCGTCGCCTGGAGGTCCTTGAGCTCCTCGTCGATCTTGGCAACAGTCAACTCGGCCTTCTCGACCTGTGATCACCACAAACGGTCAGCGGTCGTCCGCCAGCAAATCACGCGCGGCCGACGACGCGACACGTACTGCCTTGCCCTCGAACGCCTCAATGGCCTTGATATGGGCCGCGACGTCGTACGTGACCGGCTTGAAGTCTTTGAGCGCCTTCTCTGCCTGGTCGACGACGGCCTGGTTCTTCAGCACGGAGCGGTAGTACGCGATGTCGACCGAGGTCGGCTGCGCCGCGAGCGTGTTCTTTGCGAGCTGCGCGTCATGGTTGCGCTTGCGGAAGGCCTGCAGGGCAGCGACCGTCTCTGCGCGTGCGCGTCAATTGGGTCATGCCAGGGTGCGCCAAAGCAGGGGACACATACCGCGGCCGAGCTTCAGGTTCTGGATAAGTCTAGGAAAATCCTGCGTAAAATGTTAATGAATGCGCCTATTGCTGGCAGACGACCCGACTGACTATGGCGGCAGAAGCGGCTGCCTTGGACGCCATGGCGAGGATGTGTCGGCGCTGCAACAGCGGAAAGAAATGGCGGAGTTGGCCCGGCTTGTTCGCCGTCATCATCTTCTCCAACCTCACGGACAGTGCGGGGCAACTCGTCCAACAGTACTCACTTCGAGGATCAAGTCATAGGCCTCCGCAGGTCTCTACCCTCTGCGTATCGGGCGTTGCGTAGAGTTGGTTCGTTATGGCCACCTCTTTTTGGGATACGCGCATGTTGCCCCGAGCTTCGATACAGAATGTTTCTATAGACAAACTGCTCACAAGACAAGAGAGCGCGGGAGGGGTAATCCAACGTGACACTCGGCGCACTTTGTCTCGCGACTACGTTCTTATGTGGCGCCGTACCTCGCATCCGCTCCTGTGGCCCTTCAACAGGCGATACGCTCACATCTCGTTACGGAAGCTGCAGCCTATATCGCAGAGGAGTAAATCTTTGCATCAGAGGGGTACTTTTGTGTCGTCGCATCACTGCGACGTTGCAGGAGTACCTGCGTTGGCCACACCATCATCCTCCCTTCAGTCCTTTCCAGGAGCACCACAGCTACACGAAGTTGAGACGCTCCCGTACTCGCACCGGAACTGGCGCGACTACAACTGTCGCAGATCTTGCGATGCTCGTATCGTTTGGTGTTTGCGCGGGGTGAGTTTGCACGGCGCGCGGAATATCCTTGTCCGAGGTGGCAAATTCGCAGCCACCATCAACTGGGAACATTCCGGCTGGTGGCTGGAGCACTGCAAGACACCGCGTGCCACAGGGGCTTGTTCATCAAGGAAATCGGCCGATATGAACTGGAGACTACCAGTGTGGTCGAGCTCGATATGCTGTACTAACTGTGGCATCGCTGTTCCTAACAAAGACACCGCATCCTTGCATTTCAAGTCTTCCATTCTTCTTGCTTTCACACTAGGACTTGGACCCTCGTCCTGCTTGTTCACGGCGGAAATATCGCACTAGTTCTCCCTGTTCAGACGCTGCAGCCAGGTCATGTGAACCTCGCGACAGTTTTATCCTTATCGATCGGCATGCGCATCGTCTGAATGAACGAATGAACCGAAGCGTCTAGAACCGCTGCGTCTTGGCGACCACGATGCACGCCGCGGTTCGAAACCCTCGACAAGTTTGGGGCGCCCCGTCAAGTGTGCAGGGTCTTACGAGTTACACTACGTAGAGGGCCCGAAAGCCAAGACGGAAGACGGCACGGTGGCACTCCTTCTCGCTCGTTAGCACCGAGCGGCTAAGCACACGCAAGGAAGGCACAGAATGTCAGAACTCCCGCACCGCGGCATTCTCCGCGGCACACACTGAACGGCACACACGGCAGGACTGGGGGTCTCCTCCGAATGGGCAAGAGGGCATCCTCATGCATTCGCTGACAGAGCACGGCAACTAGGCATCTATACTTACTGTACATCGGAGTTACGACACGTGTGCATACCCTGGACAACTGCAGCCTGTTCGGAGCAAGCAAGGCGAGTGGAGCGCACGAATCGCATGTCGAAAGCCGTGCTATCGCTGACTCCTCAAACGCCATCCGAGTCCCGAATAGCGAATCCTGACACGATAGCAGGTCCGGCCGACCGTACCTGTGGAGTGTGCGCGTCCCGAGATGATCTCTGCACAGTCCACGATCGGCTTGGCTTCTGCAGCTTCTCCCGAGAATCTCGCATTGGGAGCGGAGCATCGCGAATTGCAGGACTCGGGCATAGGTAGCATAGGTAAAGTAACTTGGTTTCAGTTTATGTATGCAGTACTTGTATCGCATATGGATCCTTACAGCGCAGACCAAGTACATAGTGCGTGAGAGTGAGCGAGGAGAGAGAGACCGGAGACACAGACGAAGACGACAAGAGACGCGAGGAGAAAAGAGCTAAACGACACAAACGACACACAGCAGCAGACAATGCGGGGGACGAGGACTCGATGCAAAAGACGTAGATGATGCAGGGGGATAAACGGGGAAGGCGTGGCACAGCGCACGCAGCAGCCCAGTCCTCCAGAGGACATCTCGACATCTTCCTTCCTTTATTGAATATAAACCCCCCATCTTCGACCGCTGGCGGAACCCGAGGAAATTGACGTTGTCGATGAGAGCGTACGCTCCGCCGCCGACGACGAACGATAAACCGTAAAGCGGGAGAGACCAGAGATGCAAGATGAGATGCGGATCGATAGGAGAGAGACAGAGGAGAGAGAGGCGAACTACGTGTGTTGTTCTCGTCGCAAAAAATGAAAACGTCGTAGGAAACGCGGACCGTCCGTCTAGAGGCGCGCTCGGCGAAGCGAAGGGGGGTTCCGAGATGCACAACATGACCCCGTATGCACGACCATGCGGATAAGCGGCGAGGTGGTTCGACGCAACAACATCCGGATGGGGATCCAAAAGTCATGTGGCATCGCGGCCGAGAGCTCCAGAACGGCGGAAAGTGGTGCCAGGAAAGCCGCCGGCGGCTCAGCGCTCAGTAGCCGAAGCCGCGTCCACCACCCACAACGGTCGCTATGGGAAGACGAGCGTTAGGACCGGCGGGGACGACGTCTGGGGCGGCGCCGCCCGATGCGCCATTGCTTGTTTTGTTAACGGAGAAGGACACGGGCGAACCTGTTACGTTGCCCGATGCAGTGGTGACGACGCTCTGAGCGTTGACGAGCGCCGTCAGTCGATTTATCTCTTCCGACGATTTGAGCAATGCGGCGTTGAGGCGCTCGTTTTCCGTCGCAAGGAATTCGACCTTGGCCTGCAGCTGGGCAAGCCATGCCTTTTTGCGTTGCCGGCACTTGAGCGCAGCTGAATAAGCAATGTAAGACGATGTTTGAGGCAAAGGAACGGAGAGCAGCAGCGCGCACCTTGTCGATTGCGCTCCAGAAAGTTGCGACGCTTTTCCTCCTCGGTCTCGGGCTTCTTGGACTTGTTGCCCGGCGTAGAGCCCATCATCATTTCTTCGTCCATGTCGTCGTCCATCATGTCGTCCATATCGTCCATGTCGTCTCCAGTGCTGCTCTCGCCACGTTTCCCTCGCTTGGATTTTGCTGGGGCGGCTCGAGGCTTCTTGGCGGCATTGCGAGTTGCCGGTGTCGCTGCCGGCGCCGGCGGCTCAGTCGTCTTACGCTTCGGTGCTCGCCTGGGAGCATTGCCTGCAGCAGTGCCGTTGGGTTGGACGGCGATAGTAGTATCGGTGGATAGTGTCGCTGAGCTTGCGCGCTGGGCCTCCTCGCGCTTTGCGAGCTCCTGGTGTGCCTGACTGAGCAGGAAGAGGCCGTTGACCTGCTGTCCATCAGGAGTGGAGCCCGTGGCGGCTGAGTAAGACTCTCCGCGCGCGGGGAAGGGGTAGGCCTGGGGCATAGAGGCGCCGTTGAGAACGCCAGTGATGGCGGAGAGCGTGTTGGGCGTGATAGTCGCTGCGGTGGTGCTGGCGAGCGTGGCGGCTGTGGTCGAGTTGGAGACCATAGCGAGGAATGCAGCCGTATTGGGTGAGGGTGGAGGGAACGATACGGGACCTCCGACGAGTGGAGTGAGACCGGTGGAAGGCGTGAGACCCGTGCGGCCGAACGAGCTCGCGTCGAACGCGATCGACATCGCCGACGGGCCTGCGTTGCCTGACTGAGGCTGGGGCCCAGCGAGCATGGTGGGCGAGAGCGGGCCGGAGCGGAGGGAGCCCATGTCTGCGGAGGACATGCCCCAGGCGTACGAGTTGTCTGACGGGCTGGCTATCGACGCGAGCGGGGGCAGCATGGGCTTCGGGGTCTCCCCCTGGAGCTTGCTGGTCGGCGGGGACGACGAGGCCCCATTCTGCTTTGCGGCGAGCGAGGCCTGCGTGGGCACCGAGGACGACGAGGCGTCCGAGTTCGAGTGGGGCGTGCGGGTCGAGGAGAAGGACTGCTCGAAGGGGTTGGGCTCGAGGTCGAAGTTTGAGCGCAGCGGCGGGCGTTGGGGCTGGGCGTCGTGGGCGTTGGAGACAGTCCCCTTAGACGCGCGTTCCACAGTGGCGGCCATGTTTTCTCGAGCTCGATGAGATCAGAGCCCACTTCACTGCAAGTGGTGACGTCGACGAGAGTGAAACTGGCGGAGCTTGAATGACAACGGTCTGAGGTCATTCCGATTGCTTCCGGTCTGTGGAGCATCATTCCCAAGTTCCCTCCGACTCGACCTGCTCCCAAGTTCCCCCCTCCAACCTGCTCCTCCCCTCCATCCCTCCAGCTACACCCACCCCCCATGGCCATACGTCCCGCAACCCGAAGCCTCACGCCCGTCTTCTTGCTTCTATAGCCTCCGCAGTGACGCAATTATTTGCATCAACACGTGTCATCAGCCCTAATTAGGCACCTGCGGCTCGCCGAGGCTTCCCTCACGGAGGGGCGACACTTCGTCTCTCCTGCTGCTCGCAACGATAGCGACTCTACCTCAGAAATACGCGGAATACTCGATTCAGTATCGTCTGCAACTATTCCCGAAGATCGTTCCCTCGTGTCCATAGGATCTTCATTGCGTTTCTTCCTGTCTATATAGATTTACATCGATACAAAACACAGTTACCGTTACAACAGTATGCGATTAGGCGGTCAACTGTTTCATGGCCTGCAGCGCACATAGAGCGGCTGTAAGACGGCAAAGTCAGTGTCCACGCAAGATTTCAAGCTAACTAGCCACACTCACCGCCAACGCCGCTCCCATCCTTCGCCATCCCAATTTTTGTCGCCTTCTCCGCCTCTTCGCCTACGAGCGCGCGGAGCGCAGACCGCAGCCGCTCCTCGAAGTGCGGGTAAAACTCGACCATGCTGCAATGTGCACGCGAGACAGGAGCCATCATCAGTCATTTCACTCGGCGAGTCCGGACACAAGGGGGTCACGCGCACCTCCCGTCGACCCCGACGTGCATCACGCCGGGGGTCTTGATGGGCTCCGCCGGGTCGCCGTATCCCTGCAACCGGGCGTGCCGCGTCTGCACGAGGATCGCAGCGACCGCGGCGCCGCTCAGCTTCGCCGCACGCGTCGCCACCATCTCCGCAGCCCACCGCACGATCCACGCGTCCAAATCCGAGACGCTTTCCAGTGGGAGCCCAAGCCCGGCCGACACGGCCGTCCTGACGTCCGCGAGCGTCTGCGCGTTCTCCACGTCGGACATGACGGCCGTGTCCAAACCGTAGTGTTTGTTGAGCGTGGCCGAAGACTCGCCCTTGAACAAGATGGGCGGTTGGTGGTCGACGAGCGTCAGTAGAATGTTGCGCAGGATCTCGCCCTGGTACATCCCCGAGATAAACTTCTCAAACGCCTGCTTCCGCACGTTAATCGACTCTCGGTCCAGCTTGTTGTCGAACGGCGTAGACGGGAGCACGGTTCGCTAAACACAACTTCACCGTGAGCACGCGCACGTAGTAGAAAAGCACGAGACCTGCCGTGTTGTTGAATGCACCCCATTCGCAATTGATGACCATCTTGCCGCCGTTTGCCACAGCAGGGTGGCCCGCGAGCTTGGGGATGCGGGAAATATCTTCTACGTATGCGCCGTTCGTGCCGGTGCCAAAGATGGAGCCCAGCAGACAGTCGCCTCCGGTGTATGCACGTGTCATGAGCGTGCCGACGGTCTGTGCGAGCTCGTTAGCCTCGGAGTACCGACTAAACCGTCTCTTGATCCAACTAACATCGTTGACGATCGCGACGCACTTGACGTGCATGTGCCGCCTATCGAATGCGTCTTGCAACAGCTGTCCGACGTCGTGGCCGACGGCGTTCTTAGCAGAGAAGCCCTTCGTCCACGTCAAGAGCTCGCCGCGCGCCAGCGCAGTCTGTTCGACGGGGAAGCTGAACGTGAAGCCGAGGAGGAGGTCCTCGTTCTGCTGGTTGGGATCTATGCTGGCGCGCTCGGTGAGGAACGCATCGACAGAGTCGGCCATGTAGTCTATTGAACCGGCGCTTAGTGACTATGCTACTCGGGCGCAGACCGGGCGTCGGGAACGTACTGAAGAGGGCGACGGCCTCGCCAGTCTTGAGCGTGTCGGACACCTTGTATTTCTGCTGACGCAGCTCGAACTTGTGGTTGCCGAGCAGCTTGACCTCGCACACACGCCTGGACCGCTCAGCAACGAGCGTACAATCGCCATGAAACGCGCTCACAGATTGGTGCCGCCGAGGTCCAGCGCGAGGAACGTGCTGGGCTCGCAGGGTCAGATGGTGCGCGATGGGCGCTGGGAGTCGCTGGTGCGCACCCGGTTTCCTTGCCGTTGGGGACGCCGGTGACGTAGGTCGGGATCATAGCCATGGGCTCGCCGTACTTGGACAGCCCGAGCTCAAAGTCGTGCAAGAACGAGTGCGTGATCTCGCGCAGTCGGTCGTCCGTCAGCTTGAAGCCTGGCGCGATCGCCTCCAGCGTCTTGCGCGCGTAGTCCGGGAGGTCGGCCGGCGTGGGCAGCGATGCCACGAGCGGCTCGACGCTCTCGTGTGGTTTGGGTACGGGGCTCATCGTCGTCGTCGTCGTTGGATGTGGTGTGCGAGCGAGGCGGTGACGCGCCGTGAGTGGGTTACTGATCAAGAGTTGGTGTAGTAGTAGCGTGTTGTGAACTTGTTGCGCGAGTGACCCCGCGTCGGGCGCTTTATAGTCCGAGCCCTCGGCGGTCACGAGAGCGGGTCATCGATCTCGACCGCCCGCTCTTAGCTTTGTCTAGGCCATCACCTGCTGATTCTTGAGCACAGAGACCACACGCTGCTCGCAGTCGCCGTCCTGCCGATGACCATAATCCTCAGCGTAAAGCCCCGGTGCAAGGATATTGTGCCTGACGACCTAGAAGAAGCCTCGCCAAGCGTCAAGAGGTGCTCCGAGAGTCGCAACTACAGTACTTTACATGTATTTTGTGTCAGCTGGTGTCTCCATCGTACAGTATTTGAGCACATCTGAGCTGTCAATCAATTCCTCATACCGTCGCCGCTCTCCAGATCGATGTCCCTATTGACCTTTACCGGGCTCGTTGGCTCGATGTCCTGCTCGACGTGTACAGAGACCTGAATCTCATCGCTACAAGGTAATCGTCAGTACCAAACAATCCCGTTCAAGCTCGTTACGCACCGAGCAAGGGAGTCCATCGATATCGCGGAAGTCGCGCCAGCGAATTTCGCAAGCGTTTTGCGGTTCTTCGGAGAAGCGATATCCTTGCGACCCGCTCCGATGCGAGCTCCACCGAAAGTCGTCGCACCGGCTGCATTCGCGTCCTGGTCGCGGGATTGTATAAGTCGTACGACGGCTCGCGTCGCTGCGATAGTGCTAAGAGACGTTCTCAGATATCATATCTCCCAGAAACAGGAGAAACCCACGATACAGCCGCGGCGGGGACAGTGGCGATGCTGCAAGAACTGGGTTCAGTGACGACGAATAGAGCCTTGCGACACAAGCGCACATGTTCATCACAGCTGCGATTATCTTGTCAGACAACGATCATCTAATGTGCGATAAACGTACGATTGAGATTTACGACGTTGAGTACCTGTTAACGGAGCAAATAAGAGGAGGAAAACGTGATGTAGTGAGCGACTCACTGCGGCGACAGCATTGGCAGAAAATGTAGAAAAGAAGAACACGAGACCGTCGCGGAAGAGCATATGCCAAACGGTCGAACGTGATTGGGAGCACAGCAGTCCCGTTGTACTGAGCACGAGGACGATGAAGTCAAAGGCCATAGCTGAGGATAGTGATGAGGTGAAGACAAATAAAGTGATGATTGTACTTACTGTAGAAGTACATGACGTTGAGGAACATCGCCGAGGTGCCCGCAACATTGCAAAGGTTCAAGGCAGGGACCCAAGCCGCCTTCACTGTCACGATGCCGTGATAGAGCAGACCTAGAAGATTCGTTAATTAACGTCGTGCAGGTCCCTTAGATGACGGAACTCACCCCATTGAGCTAATGAGAGAATGATAAGCGGGATCATGACTGCCCGCCTGCGTTCCCATATCGCAATGCTACAAACAGCTGGTAAGTGATGAAAGACGGAGAGTGAATGCTGAGATGTACGTTCTGAACATGAGGCAAGTCGAGGATGCCGCGATCGCGGTATTGCCCGCCCACTGCGTATGAGCGTCAGTGATCATAGGTAGGTTCAAGCGGTGAGGATAATATGCACCTGCCCGAAACTGATCATCGCTTGGCAATCGATCTAGAAAAACGCGTCAGCGACTCCGGGTAGTGCAGCGTCGCGGATTGGGTGACCTTTGTCGTGATCGTGAGTACAACAATGCTGTTCGGAAGTCAGTATATTATCATCCCACCAAGTACGGCGCGAGGAAGACGTACACGGCAATGAGGGCCATGAGCATGCAATAGCGGGAGGCGAAGTAGAACGCTACGGAGGTGAGGACACACTCCAACGAAGTAGTGAAATGCGACATACTCTGTCAATGTGTGGTTAGATACAGCTGTGCACGTATCCCAGAAGGGAGCTGCTCACCAAGGGCCAGCGGAAGGGTCGCCGTCCCAACATGACGTCCAGGTCGAATTGGAAAGTTGTGCAGAGCTCCCATACGTACAGCCCGAACAGAACGAATATCAACTTCGTGAAGACGTCTGCCATAACGCGCGCGTAAGCTAGGAGTTGCGATGCAGATACAACGACGGAGCCTGACCTGCGTCGTGCAGGATCTCCTCGATGCTGCTCCAGTTCGGCATTGTGAAAGGTGAATGAGCGCGGGAGGGCTAGCCGAGCGAGGGTTGACACGGGCCCCTACTTCAACGAGCTTTTATGCGCGCGCGCGTCGGCGCGGTAAGTATCAGGGTACGCTCCCTTCATGAATGTCAAATGTAGGCTAAGCGCAAATCAGACGTATGTCAAGCATGATTGCCTTTTTTTCGCGGTGCCGCGGTACCGATTTGCTGCCTGTTGTCTGCCCCTCGTCGTCGACAGCGCCGTCCTGTACATCATCGCGCAGAGATCCTGGCACGGTGCACACGCCTGAGGGAAATAGATCAAGTATTTAAAGCCCCGAGAATGCTCTGCAGAGTGTCAGGCTCCTTCCGACCGCTCAAACTTTGTGCGAGGCTTCAGGCACTGTCAACGGTAGGTCACCGGCCGGCATTACGTCGTACTGCTTTCAGGTGCAGGGCCCACTAGGCTACGCCAGAACGGATTCTCCTCCTTCGCTGGTGCAAGGTACAACGTGCCGGACGTCGCAAATCGGTGTTTCGCATCTGCATCTCGCGGATATGGGGTAATGCGGCCTCCCAACATCACGAAATGGTCGGAGAACAAGAGAACAGTGCGTCAGAGTGTCCAGGTCAAGGGCATCCCGGCTAACGAGCGTAATCGACATGGAAGAGAGACGTCAAGGGACAAGAGAATCATGCGGCTAACACCGTCACCTGTTACCGAGTAGTGGGCGCGGATTATTGCACAAACTCAATCGTTGTCATCCGTGTGTTAGATTGTCCAATGAGCCACACAGGTACAGGAACGTGTATCTTAATGAAAAACGGAGGCACATCGTTAAACGGGGAAGTCCGTGACCAATGTTCTGAAGGTGCGCGTTCGGCAGTCCATGTACTATACGCCGTGTTCAAAGCGGCCGAGCAAACTTAGACGATGGGACGCTGGCTGAAACCAATTCTTGGCTGGTCGGGGGTTTGATCGAAGACCGTAAAGACGCGCTTCAAGAAAACCTGCGGAATCCCGTGAGTAGATGAGCAGTGTATGGCTTGTGTCAAAACATACATCTCCGAGGATGTCCTGGTCCATTTGTCCGCGACTCTGAATAGCGCCAAAGAACGTCCCGTTGCCGACTGCCCAGTGTGAGTTCTCAGTTATGGAAGCATTATAACATGACTTACCATCAGCGAACATAAGATCCTCGCCGGCGATGGTGAAGAACGTGTCAGAAGTGCCGACGGCGAAGGAGATTTCTGGGATATTCGTCGCGTCGCTCGGAATGACCCATCCGCCTTGAGTGTTGTCGAGCTTCGCACCAGGGATGGCGCCGTAGATTTGACTGACAGCCTCGTCCGAGATGAGAATCAGCGTCGTGCTAAATTCACAACCTCAGCGTCACGGAAGCAGTACGATGACAGCGCAAGTCCTTACCCAGTGTCAGCGATCGCAGTGTTGCGGTCACCGCGCGAAAACGTCTGGTCTCCGACCTTGATGCTGGGGCTCACGAACTCCCAGAAACCGTTGCTGCTGTCGATGTCGGTGTAGACGATGCTGCTCTGGTCGACCTCATCGGGAATGAACCCGAAAGCGTAGTAGCCCTCGCTGTCCTCCTTGTCAAGTCTCACGGTGAAGATGGGCTGTGGGAGGACGAATGAGCGTCGAATTCTACAACCTTGTCAGCTACGCTTGCGTACCTGCTGAATCAGTCCATCATCGATCATGTTCTGCATCGGGGTCTGGAGGACGATGGGATGAGATGCATCAAGCAATTGCAGCACATGTTGCGTACCTTCTGGGGCGTTGGAGAAATCGTGTTGAGGCTGCACACAAGTATGAGAGGACGACGGCAATGAGTGTGATGATACATACGCTGGGAACGCGAGACCGAGAAGTCCATCGCTGTCCGTCTCGGTGAGGAATGAGCTAGAGAGCTTCGTCGCGACCTCTACAGCCTGAGAGGGAATGGCAACTCGAGCACTCGCAGTGCCGAGAACGATCTCATCTGCGTTCATGGTTCATGAGGGTTCAAGATATCATAGACTCGAGCGCACCATTGTAAACAGAGCCACTGGCACTGCTCCCGTCACCATACGAGATTCTCCAAGAAGCGTTGCTAAGTGCCTTGGCTGTTGACGACGTCGAAGGGTTGTACAGCGTGTGTCCACGGGTGTTACTTGTCGACGTCTTCAGCAGGGTCGACCATACCCAGCTAAGAACGGTGTCACTTGTGTGGCGATTGTGAGAAGTAGACATTGCTCACAGATCGGACGAGCCGGTATCGAAGTCACTGTACATAATGGTCAACAACGCGGAGGGTGGAAGTAGTTGGCGTATGTGGCTCACAGCTTGAGAGTTACACCCGGGGTTCCGATGGTCTGGAAGACCTCAGCCGCCGCAACACATTAGAAGAAGTGCTTACCACAGGGACGACATACTCCAAATCTAGTAAAGACTTGAGATGCGCGACAGCATGCCTCGAGGTGAACGCACCGTTCTGGACGTCTTCCGCAGGGACCTCTGCTTCTCCGCCCTCTGTAGACGGCGGCTCAGTACTAGTCTGGCCACCGCCTGGTGGGGTGCGTCCGCCGCCGCTCTTGAACGGGAGCCACTGTGTTGAGATGCGCTTCGCGTTCTTAGGACGACCGGTCACGCCGCGGCGACAAAGCGTGTCGTCCTTGACGAAGAACGTCGTGAACTCAGTGGGCGCGATCTTGTACTTGCGCGCGGAGCGAGCGTACTACAGGGGTGATGGTTGAGAACCGTTCGGGAGCGAGAGAGACCGGTCACCGACATCCATGGGGCCATTGGGCTTCCAGTTCGGGTTGCGCTTGAGCGCGAGATGGAAACCAGCTGAGGGAGGGTGAAGCATTGTGGGGAGTCGTGTGGAGGAGCATGACGCTGCGTGGATGCATTCGCTTTATACGAGAAGGGAAGCATTGCTTATCGTCAGGGAGCTATTTTGAGCTGCCCGAGCGTGGGGGAAGAGATGAGAATTACAGCACCCGCGGCGTTGTCCGGTGGCGGAACTGACAGGCTTGCTCCCCGCGCTGCGTCTGCCATGACCATCGACGGCCTGATTATACTTGACCACACTGGGCAAGTGCTGCAACCTTCTCCACCTGCTGCGCCCGTGCTAAGGCGGCACAAGACAGGCGGCCAATCATCCAGTCCAACTTCGCGTCCAGTCCCGCGTATCCGCTGCTGCACATCGACGCAGTGAACGACGCGCTCGCCAAGTCACCCGCTGGCGCAGTAGACCCAGTGCTCTATGTTTCTGGTCCGAGCGGGCCATCTGCATGCTGCCATGTCGCGTGCAACGGCTTGCGCTTCCTCTGTCCCGTCTCCGGCGAAGGTGCACCGCACCATCTATCCCGTCAGAAGTGCATCTGATTCCCAGTGCCTACCCTCGCAGTTGACCCGCTCTTCGTGTTTGCCTTCATTCAGACCTTCGTCGACATCCTGAGGGATTATTTCGGCGACCTCTCCGCAGCCTCGATCAGGGAGAATTTCGACATCGTCTACCAGCTCCTCGAGGAGGTCATCGACGATGGTTACCCTTTGACAACGGAACTCAATGCCCTTAGAGACATAGTTCTCCCGCCTACGTTCCTAAAGAAGGTCATCTCGGTCGCGGGCATTACAGGTCTATCCAAGGCAACCGGTCACCCATTCTCTTCGCCGATCCCATGGCGCAAAGCGGGTCTCCGCTATAATAACAACGAAATTAAATTCGACGTTATAGAAGACCTTGACGCCATAGTCAACAAGTGCGCTCATGCACGCGCATTTCCCCGTTATTGAGACAGTTCCAGGAATGGCAGCGTCGTGACGAGCACAGTGTGGGGCAAAGTACAAGCACGCTCTCATCTCTCAGGTTAGCACATCCACACACGAGCATGCGGGCTGCCTCATATCCGCTCAATAGGTGTCCCGGATCTCTTGATGACGTTCACCAACCCACAAGTTCTCACAGACTGCTCATTCCATCCATGTGTGCGGTACGTCGCCGCGGATCAGCCTTCCGGCTACATTTGACGTCGTCCACAGGTTACAACGATGGACTCGGGACAAGTCGCTCTCCTTTGTACCGCCAGACGGCGCGTTCGTGCTGATGGAGTACCGCTACACACCTCCCAATGCGGCCCTCACTGCGTCATCGCAAGCGAACATCCCCCTCCCCATCGCGCTCAAGTCGTCTGTGACGCTGACAGAAGGAGGAGGTGTGTACAAACATCTAACGCGTTGCGATTACCGCTCTTCTAATCGTCCTGGCCAAATGCGCAGGTACCCTCGATCTGACTCTGACGTCTCGCATGGGGATTGCCATGCAAAGTGCAACCGTCGAGCTATTCCTAGGTTCAGGCGCACAGTCAGCGAACTTCATGGTATCGGGCGGTGGTTCGTGGAACTTTGACCCCAAGACGCTAGTGAGTGCCGCTGTTGCCAGTAGGTACACTTCTGACAGAGACGCCAGATCCTCCGGTGGACAATCTCACCGGTGCCATCGTCCTCGTCACACACTCTCCGGGGCTCGTTCACGTCAAGGTCCGCGCACTTCCACCGCCGTTCACAGCTAGCTCTAATTCCTCGCAGTGAAACAGTCCCGCGCATAGGAAGCGCACTCAAGGCGACGTACGAGATACAGCCGCACTCGTACTCCGGACTCAAGGTCGATCAGCTCAAGGTGTCCGGCGAACAGTACAAGACCTACAAGGGTGTAAGGTTACGAGCTGGCGGCTCCATTGAGTTCAGGTGGTAGCCCGTGAACGATGAAATAAATTACCCCTATGCACTGAACGCTCTATGGCCCGGCCCCGTGTGCGGAATGGCGAAGAAAGGGGCCCAAGCTCTGCGACCGACTCTCACCATGCCCATACTGCCTGACATCTACACGCGCGCACAGACGCGCCCGATGCGCGCTCACGCCAGGAAGACGCAGGCGTATCCCAGTCCGGATGCGAGCTTTGAATCTGCGCCGCCCGCGCAGGAGCAGCACTCACCGCGCCTCGCACCTCCGGCCAAACTCATCGCGCATCTCGAACAGCACGTCGCGCGCACGGAGAAGAAGTGGAACTGGATTGCTACAGCCTTTGACGATACGTTCGCTCCGCCGTCGAACGATATGTCTCGAGACGGTTCTCGCTGTGCGACGGCCGTGAAACAGCGGATGCCCATGGCCGACGCTGCCAACCCCTTTTCTCTCTCGGCGCTGTTCTACCAGCTGGAGAGCCCGGACTCTAGCGGCAGCACGGCGCAGGATACGACCGCCGACCTGTCGCTGTATGGGTGGTTGAGCGCTCAAGGTGCTCAGACTATCATCCCCGGTCCGCCTGCTGCAGCTCGTCGACCTTTACGACCTGTGTCACTTCCTCCCATCGAGACGACGGTCGGTGTCACCATGCCTCTCTCCCCGCCTCCGACGGGCCAGCTCCCTGATGCTTCAGTCTTCGGACTTGAGTTGCAAGAGCTCCCGACTAAAGGGGTTGTTGGCCAGCTATCTTCTCCTCTCCTCGTTACACCGCTTGATAAACCCCTTCCAGCGCTACCTATCTCGCCTCCCTGCTCTCCGGCCGCACAGTTCAAGGACGCGGAGGAGGACCAAGAGCACCCACTCCATCCATGCAACACGTCCAGCGACCTCGAGGACGACTCGTTGGAAGAGGGCTTCGACCTCGACCATGCGCTCTCTCGAAACCTCGCACTTCAGCACATGTCTACAGCTGCCGTACGCCAGTACCGACTCGTGGTGCAGGAGCTGAAGTATGCCGTCCTTTCGCGTCCTTCGACTCTTCCGAGGAGCAACTCGAACAGCACCGTGCGGTTTCCTCGCGCATCCACGATGGTCACGACGGCAACTTTGCCTCTCGCCGCGAGCGCGCGAGAGATGGTTGTAGAGGAACATTTGACCGTGGAAGACGCCGCGCAGGAGAACAGTGCGAGGGAGATGGCAGTCTTGCTCAGTCGGCAGGCGTCGGAAGAGGAACTCGATGCAGAGCACCTGCGTGCACTGGCTGCGCGGCTGGAGGAAGTGGCTCGTCAAAGGAGGGTACTTGCCACGAGTGTTCTGCGATGTTCTTGATTTCATTGAGAGGGGGAATTGGTATGTCCAATTACTTAATTGCGCGACGGATGACAGATGCAAAGCGAAATCCTACTGCTGCTTCAACGAGAGACACAAACAGATTGCGACGAGAGTGGAGTAAGATATGGATGTTGGATGCAAATGCAGGTTTAAAGAGCATCTACAGTACCTATTGCGGAGGCACGTTGCTCGCGAGCTTATAAGTGACCCGCCAGTCGCGCAGGACGCGAGACCAGTCGAGCGCACCCCAGAAGCGCCGAAGGTACTCCTCCTTACCCCACACGCCGTACCCTGCTGCCATCCACGCATGCTCGTGCACAGAGATGCAAAAGAGCGGGAGTAGGTCCTCAGCTGGGCGGTCCATACGCTGAGAGTCGGCGTGTGCCTGGCCAGGCGCATCCCAGTTCGGATGCCTGCTACCAGGTTGGGTGTTGCCGATGGGCCTGCCCGTCGTGCCCGCGAAGCCAGTTGTCTGGTTTACGTTGAAGCTCCCGGCGACGTTGTAATCGCTCGCTGCGCGCAGGAAGGCGCTCACGTGGAACGAACGCGTACCAGGAGGTGGGCCGCCGCGGGGCACATGCAGAGAGCCGGACGTCGGGGAGGACAACTGCGACGTTGGTGGGGACGGTGCAGGTTTGGAGAGGTCCTCGTCCTCGAATTCGCTCTCATCCTCGTCTTCCTCTTCCTCTTCCTCCTCGTCCTCCTCGCTCTCGTCGTACTCCTCATCCTCATCTTCCTCATACTCGTCGTCGTCGTCATCCTCGCTTGCAGCTGACGAACCCTCTTGGAGCAGGCCCTGCTCTAACTCGGTAAGCACCGCCAGCTCCTCCTCGTCCAGCGCGTCCAGAGGTATCGCCGAAGCTGGAACGTTCTTGCGCGCATAAACCATGATACCGTTGTTTTGAATGCGGTCCTTGACAAGGATGGTGCCCGAGCCAAAGGTAGGAAGGGCGGCAAGGTCGCCACGGGTGTCTTGGACGAGCCAGACCCAGCCGGAGGACTGCATGCCCATAGCGGTTGCGGAGACGACGCTCTTGAGATTGTCGAGGTTGCCAAAGGATCGTTGCACGGCACTCGAGAAGTCGTGATCCGACGAGAGTATCATCTGCTCGTCGCTGGGGCCGACGCTCGGGTCGCGCTGGGGACGCGGAAAAAAGTAAGCAGGACGCATGGGAGCGCAGTGGAGACGCGCACGAGGTTTTCGAGGAAGAAGTCGTTGTTGAGGGCCTGGCTGGCGGTGTTGAATATGTCTATGTCTTTTGCGTCGCGTGCAGACGCGATGACGGTCTGGACGAGACTGAGATACTCATATCTGGTGCCTGCACGCGACGGGCGGTGAGCGACGCAGGAGACGGCGTGGAGGATGGTTGTGAACGCGCCTTTTATGAGGTTGTTGAGTCTTTCGAGGAGACCGCTCTGGTAGTCTATCGCGATGACATGGAGAGCCTGGGGCGGCAAAAACGCGCCGAGTCCCTTCTCGAGGTCGTAGGGCAGCGGGCGCAGCGAGTGCAGGCTCCGTCGTACGCGTGGGCGGGCCGCGGCGGCCGAGCGTGTGAGCGCGTGCAGAAGCGCCGTCGAGCTCGCGAGCCGCATCGAGCACCAGGAAAACGAGATTTGTCGCGCTCGCCCGGCTGAACCCGGACTGCTTTCTGCCACAGAAAAATGGGACGCCGAGCACGCAACAAGCAGGGCGACCCCCACGCCCTCGTCGACGCCAGCAACGGCGCTCCAGGCTCGCCGCGCAAGGGGAAACGCAAGGCAGACGACGCCGAGCTCCCAAAACGCCCGGCGAAGAAACCGAAGGCTGCACCGGCCACCAAGGACGGCCCAAAACGCGCGACGACCAAGACAAAGGCTGCTCCTGCGAACTCGGACGCCACGGACGAGTCGGAAGACAACCTGTATGTGCTTCAAGACCGTGCAAGCCAAGTCGCTGATGATTACGGCCAGGTCGCAGTTGCAACCTGAAGACGACGACGAATGGGAGGACGACGCCGGCGACGAGTACGTCCTCGAATGTCTTCCACTCGCATTCACTAACTCTGCCTCAGCGATCTCTTAAATGTAATAATACCAAAACTCGTCTTCAATGCGGTACTGACGCGCAAAGCAGAACGGCCCGCAACAGCAATTCGACTGGTCCGAAGACGAAGACCCCGACGCCTCTGGCCTCAATGGCGAGCCTGCTTCCAGTGACGAGGACGATTTGGACGAGGACGGACCCATCACCATGGGCAACATGGAGCGCAAATCTCGCGCACTCGACGCCAAAGCCGCGTTGGAGGCCGAGCTCGAAGCCGCCGAGTTACAGGCCGCTGAAGAAGATGGTATGGATGAGGATGCAGACGACCTGGACGATGAGTTCGAGCCGTTTGACCTACCTACCGCCGAGCAGCGCAAGGCTGGCACCATAGAGAACCCGCAGGAAGTCTACAGCCGTATGCGCGCCTGCGCTATGGTACTGAGCAACTTCAAGAAGTATGCTCAAGAGGGCCGGTGCGTTCTTCAGTTTCTGCCCGTATATGGGAGAATTTAACGAATGCGTTTGTAGCGCCCGCTCAGAGTACATTGAGCAAATCATTGCCGACATCGCCAACTATTACGGCTATAACGAGTTCCTCACCGAGAAGCTTTTCCATATCTTCCCCGTTGCCGAGGTACGTGTCATTCGACTTCCATCGTGCACTTGGCTCATCTTTTCCTCTAGGCCATCGAGTTCTTTGAGGCAAACGAAGTCCCGCGGCCGGTGACCATCCGCACCAACACGCTCCGTACACGGCGGCGCGATCTCGCTCAAGCGCTCATAAACCGTGGTGTGAACCTCGAGCCCATCGGTAAATGGACGAACGTCGGCCTGCAGGTCTTCGAGTCGTCCGTACCTATTGGCGCAACCCCCGAATACCTCGCGGGGCACTACATGCTGCAGGCCGCGTCCTCGTTCCTGCCCGTTATTGCCCTCTCGCCACAGCCTAACGAGCGCATCCTCGACATGGCGTCCGCACCCGGCGGCAAGACGACGTACATCTCCGCGCTGCTGCAGAATACCGGCCTCGTATTTGCGAACGACGCGAACAAGGCGCGCACGAAGAGCTTAACCGCCAACGTGCACCGTCTGGGATGCAAGAACGTCGTAGTGTGCAACTACGATGGTCGCGAGTTTCCCAAGGTCATGGGTGGGTTTGACCGTGTGCTGCTGGACGCGCCGTGTAGCGGCACTGGTGTCATCAGCAAGGATGCGAGTGTGAAGGTCAACAAGGCAAGTAGCGGTCCATTCCTGTTTCCGTCCACCCGCTGACGTTGGATCGTGCAGTCGGAGCGCGACTTCACCCTGCTCTCGCATTTACAAAAGCAGCTCATCCTCTGCGCAATCGACAGCGTCGACAGCCACTCCAAGACCGGTGGCATCGTCGTCTACTCTACATGCTCGGTGACGGTCGACGAGAACGAGGCCGTAGTAGACTACGCGCTGCGCAAACGGCCGAACGTCAAGCTGCTCCCTACGGGCCTCGAGTTTGGCAAGGAGGGCTTCACGCGTTACCGCGGGAAAGTGTTCAACGAGAAGGTGTCGCTCACGCGCCGCTTCTACCCGCACGTGCACAACATGGACGGATTCTTCGTGGCCAAGTTCAAGGTTATGCCGCGCACCAAGGGGCAGGAGAAGGCCATGGAAAAGGAGGAAGAGAGGAAGAAGGGTAAAGGCAAGGGTGGCGAGGATGCGGATATGGACGAGGGCAACGACGAGGTCAAGTTCGACGACGAGGCGGACAAGGACATTATCGTCGGTGCGTCCATGTTCTCCCTGCAACTGGCTGCCCTACTGACAACGTATTTTCCCCTATAGATGGTCTGCGGAAGGCGAAGAAGGCCAAGGGCTATCGCGTGTTTCCGAAAAAGACGGAAGAGCAGCCGTCCAAGTCGCCTTCCAAGGAGACGACAGAAAAGAGCTGATCCATATATTGCTATGCTCGACTTGTATTGCCGTGTTAGTCTCCTTGGGATAACATTATCTGCTGTTCTTGTTCCAAACCTGGGTGTAATGTGTGCGTAAAGCAGACCGAGGAGCGCGCAAGCGGAGATTACTCGCTCTCCTTCACACCCAACTATGGCGCCAAAGTCGTCCACCGCTGCACCCGCGCAGACCACAAAGTCGGCGCCGCAGGGGACGTCACTGCAGGCCATTGAGTCCCTGCTCAAGTCGTACGACGAGAACACGCCCGCGCGTCTGAAGCTCATCGACGCGTTCCTCGTCTTCATCATGCTGTCTGGCGTAATCCAGTTCGCATACTGCGTGCTCGTCACCAACTTCCCCTTCAACGCCTTCCTTGCTGGGTGAGTTTCGCCTGCTTCGACTGCGCAGAGGCGGCGTGGATGCTGACCACGGTGGTACACGTGTCACACAGTTTCTCGAGCACCATCGGCCAGTTCGTCCTCACCGCGTCCTTGCGTTCGCAAGTCAACGTACAAAACCGCGACCAGTTCAAGCATATCTCTCCAGAACGGTGCGTTGGAGTTCTTCCTGCTCGACAGACAGTGAGCGCTCATATGAGGCACGCACAGAGCGTTCGCAGACTTCGCGCTTGGGTCGATAGTCCTTCATTTCTTCGTGTTCAACTTCCTCGGATAGAAGCCAATGAATTGCAATATGTGCATTCCTGGGTCAGAGAGAGAGAGAGACAGAACGGAAGATGTGCTACAGTGCGCGGGCATGGAGAGCGGAAGGAGGAGGTTGGAACTCGTTCAGCGCTGTCTCTCAAAAAACCTCGAGCGCTGGCCGAGAGCGTGCAGGTTAGCGATATGGCACGCAATGTAAGAGCGTTGCAGAACGTACGCCGAAAAAGACCACAGAGAAGTCAAACACGTACTCGCCAACTTCGAGGTAGTTACGGAACCATTCTGTTGAGGGAGTCAGACTCTGCAGAGTACGCATGGTAAGCTGGAGTGGACGCACGACGGACGTCCTTGTTCGGGATGGTTGCGAGGGCCGGTCTGTGTGTGGCACGCGTTGCTCAGCGCTGAACCGTAACATGCGACGCCACGTACGTAAGGCCTGTCGAGCGACGAACGCCTGCGATGAACGCGGAAACGAGGAGGGCGTCAACGCCAAGGTGTATAAGCTTGCCGAACATGGTGGCTGAGGGAACGCAAGCCGCGGCGCGATGCGGCAACTCCGCTACATGAACACTCAACCTCCTCGGTTTACAGGTGATACTATACTTTTCCGTCTAAATGAGGCAGTAGATACATTGCAGGGAGAACGAAGCAAATGGCGAGGATAAATTAGATGCTTCAGACCTGCGGTCAGTTATGGGACGAATTCTCCTGGACGTAGGAAGAACTTACAGGCACTGTCAGTGTCGCCTCCACCGCACTCTCGGCCGATGATCCTTTATTGCTGGGTCGACGAATCGCTCCTCCACGCCCGTGTGCGGCACAGCAGGCGGGAGCACGAATTTCGTCTTCGAGTTCTTGGCGTCGGACACACGGGCAAGTACGCCGCCCTCTTGCAACTTGACCAAGCTCCCCTTCTTCCCAACCTTCCACGGCTCTCTGAAATTTGCAATCTCCACCCACTTCTCGCGCGAGACGACAGTGCGCTCTCCCTCCGAAGTGAGGTAGATCGACTTCCCGGCCCAGACGCGCCGGCCCAGCCACTCCTTGCGCCGCGCCGTGAGACGCCATACGGCGCGCCGGATGCGCGACAGGAGGTCCTGTATCTCTTTGTAGTCCTTCTGCAGGAGTGCGACGTGCACGGGGAGTAAGAACGGCCGCGTCGGCCGTGGTGTGAACCTGGGTGATGGCGCGTCGAGGTTCAGGTCGATGCTCTGCGGCGGTGGCGCGCGCGAGAAGAAGGGGACCGTGTGCTGTACGCTGGATGATGGTTTCCATAATTCGACGTCCTCTACACCACCTGGTGGCGACGCCTCCGTCGCGGGCGAGTCCGTGGGATGTGACAGTGCGGTAGATAGCGCCTCGTCAACATCCGCGGTCTCCCGCAGCTCTGCTATAGTGGTTGCGGAGACCTCTTCCAGAGCAGCAGTCTCGGATTGAAGACGCGAGAAATAGTTCATACGAACGCGCTTCTCGACCAGCAGCCATTTCGTCTCGCGCCAGAGCCACATAAGGAAGGGTATTCGACGCGTGCGATTGCCGAGGCCCAGTGCAGGTTCCAGTAAGGATTTCCGTACGTGCACCTTCGGGACAGTGGCCTCCTCCAGAGGCTTCGTCTCCAGATCGTCTTTTAATCGCTTGTCTGCTGCACGTTCCTGCTGTATGGCTTCGAGAAGGTAATGGCGAATCAAGGACTGTTTCTGGAGGCGTGCAAGGTGTTTGATGAGGAAGATGAATGTCGTGGTATTCGGTGGCGCGGAGGGCATAGGTCGTGGAGAGGAATGGGAAGGATCCGAGAGGTCGTAGAAAGCGTGAGCATCGTCGTCGTCGTCAGCGAATGAGGAGCTACTCGGTCGTCGCGTAGGAAGTGGGTTCGTCAAGACTTCGAACGCAAGGATCATCTGCGATACGGAGTCTTTGGAACCCAGGAAGTTGACAACAGTGTTCAGCACATGCACAGAGAAGGGTTGCAGCTCTGGAGCAGGCGCAGCCTCCATATCTCCGAGAGACGGCAAGGCGGTATCGGCAGCCGTGAGTGGATGGCGATCTGGGTTCTCCAGGTCGATTCCGTACGCTTGTCGTAATAACTGCAAGAACGAGTCCTTGCTCCCGGTTGTACGCGTTATTCGAAGGCACAAGTCAACGTGAACGGACTGTGCAGCGATGCCGCGGGCATCCATGTCGTTCAATACCATATCAACAATTTGCGACGCCTCGCGCTCTACCTGCTCTCGAAAGCGATACGCGCAAGGAAGTTCCAGTCGATGTGCGACGGCCTGCAGCACGAGCCCGTACGATCGACCGCTTGGCTCGAGGCCCGCCTGTATCATCTCCTGGAAGACCTTCGATGCGCCAGTCTGGTAGCCGGCAGCTGCGAATTGCTCGAGCACAAAGTTATAGTCGGCCAGCGTGGGCTGCATGCCCGCGGCGCGTATCATGCTGATTACGCGTTGCAAACGCGTCTCATAGAGATGTTTTGCGTCGCGGCCGTGTGCTTCGCGCATGCGGGCGGCGGCACCCTGTCGAACGGCGTGCGTCGGCGCGACACAGCGGCGCAGGACCTGCTGGTGCGTATGAAGCGACAGATCACCCGGCTCGCCGAGCGTGAAAAAGTCCTTGTAGAACGACCAGACGCGCGAGGCCGGCGTCGCGGGGTCGCTCAGGCTCGACAGCAGCTGGCGGGACTTCTGCCGGCGCCATTGATCCCAACGCTCCTTTTCCGACGTCGATGGCTCGCCGAGCCCGTTCAAAGCGTCGCCGGCGATGGCGGTCAAGGAAATGTTGCGTCTGGTGAAGTGCTGCGAAGTGCGGAATAGAGGCCGCGCGATCAGGCCGGCCATGCGCGGCGCTTGGGAGTCGGGACGGAAAGCAGCAGACACGCTGCCTTCTCCGCTGCGGCTCGCTCCGCTTCTTGAACCTGGAAAATGCATGCACCGCGCAATTGCGCCCTCACATCGTCTGCGTTGCAAGGGTTCGCCTCGTGAACGCGTCAAAGGTTAAGTCCTCCATATCACTGGACTTCATGGCCTTCGAACGGGTGTCATGCGCGGCCGACATTCGGATATTCTCGCACAACCATCTCCACCACGTGCGCTTCGAGTCATCGTTAGACCTCCGTTTCTTTTGGGGTCCAAAAGCACTTAATGTATGGCGCAATAGTCCGGCAGTCCGCACGAGCCTCTGTCCGGCGGTGGTAGGCCCCCATCTGGGTGGGCCTGCTTCTTCCTGGGCATCCCTACCGTCTTTGGCACTGGCAAACCTTCTGCAAGCTTGTAGACTTGACGTGCACTTCTCCTTCTACGCCACTCGAGGGACTCTGGCTTCGCTGTCGACTTTCTCCGCTTTCGTCATGTGCTTCTCAGTCTGGTCGAAGCGTCCGGGTCGGGTGGCGGTTCCCATCTTGCTCACCCGCCGTGTATTATGATCTTTGCATGCGGCTCATCGCCGGTCAATGACTGTGGTCAAACTTATACCTGCTCTCGAGATATCATTGCGGCGCAGTGGGTCTACGGGTCCGCATAATGAACTGATTTTCTCACAATACCGGCGAAGGATTTGCAGTGTAAAGTCCTGCATGATTCACAGTACGGGTAATTTCTTGCCCTCTGTTTGGAGCTTACAGTAAGCCTCACGTGCCCGGGGAGGACTCTTTGGTTGACACCCCCGACCATGATGCTGGCACTGTGTCCGTGAATGTGCCGACTGTTTGCCCACACCCCCACGTTGGACTGAAGGCCTTGATCCGCCTTGTCGCCTCCCTCTTGACGACGGCGTTCAGAGCTTGCATGAATGCACTCGCGCTCCACGCTATACAGATTGGCCAGCATGTTACGATGCTTCTGAGCACGTAGTCCGTCTGAGTGCGGATATAGCAGGCTCAGAAGCAATGCTTGAAGACGACGAGGGAACTGTATCTGACGATCTTTTCGAGTACGTTGTTAGTCTGACTTCGTCGGTGACCCATCACTCCGATGCGGCGCGCTCTCCTTACTGATTCGACATCCGCGCGCATGGCGCATGACCGAACCACATTGTATGTCTGGTGCAAGTCCGACTCTCCGATCCATGCGCTGTCGAATGCCGACGCGGAGGGCTATGCGACTCTATGCGCCTTTCCCCAATCAAGTTGCTGATAGCAAAGCCATGCGCAGTTCTCGTGAGTAATACCAACTGACCTCCGACCCCGGCGTCCTCGGTACTTGACCTACAATTTCGGATGGAAACGCTTTCGGGGTCCTAGCGCATCAGATTGGCGGTCCCGTATTCCAACCGCACTTGGGCGGTGCTAGCGTTGACTGACTGCACTGACAAACTGCATAGGTGCGACCATAGCAATTGTAACAGTGTACCCATGCCCGTAATGGCGCCATGACTATTGTGGTTCGCCTCTGCTTGGTCGCAGGGTTGGTGGACATTTGTATGATCACGTTGTCCACAGTAACCTCAGACTACGCTTTCGCGACCGAGTTTTCCGACATTGCCCCTATAGCCTATATGCAGCCGTGCTCAGAGGTAAACACTGACGCCTTTGCTATCGGTGCCTGCACTGCGCTGTGAGTTGTTAGCGGGTTGATCCCGCGAACGCGTTTGTACTGGACATGCCAGAACCCAATCAACACCGCCAGGTTGGGCCGACTCGCGGCACCGACCACAACATGCATATGGGCGGGCGTTCATGCGGTTGAAACCCGCTCAGCGCAGGGTCGCTCCCGGACATCTGCGTCCGCGTGCGCGTGCTCGTCGCGCAAAAAGCGCATCACCCGTGCCGGAGTGACTCGTCTGTTTTCCGCAGGTAACTCCCACGCCCGATATGGTAATGCGGTGTGTCATCACTGCTGACATGCTCGGCGGACAGCTCGGAGGACTCGGTCGGTGCTCGGGCCCATTGTAAGCTCAAGCCTGAGGTTTTCGGTGTAGAAGTAATTAGAAGAGCTGACTGAGATCAATTCCAGAATGTATTTACTGCACCGGTCTGATATACTGTAGAGACTTACACTTCAATGCACCAAATAGCAGGACACCAGGGTGTAAGAAAATCAATAAGGAAGCAAGCATACCCTTATGGTACACTATCCATTTACCTGGTTGCCAGCATATTTAAGAGTCCATTCATCTGGTTACCAGCATATTTATCAAAATACACAGGCTGAGGCTCGGATTGAACCCCTGCCTAAAGGAACAAAGCACGCATCTACACGTCCACCCGTTGTACCAAGGTAACATGCCTCTCCATGTAAAGCCAGCAGTAATATTCCAATGTTTGTCGTGGGAGCAAACAGCCGCGGACCGGAGGCACTCTCGGGCCCGGCGGGTCTTTCGACCGAACACCGCCACTGCAACAGTCGGGGGTCGGCAACGCATGACCTTTTTCTTTCCGTGTTCCCAGCTAATCTACATTCAGTCCCGAGTCCCTGCGAGCCTCGGTCGACTCGCAAGTCTATGTCCGACCATGGTCCGAAAGCATCCGAGAGGGGCTTGCCATATCGGGCGTGGGAGTTACCTGCGGAAAGTGAACACTGGCCGGAGTGATACAGACACACGTGAGAGAATTGGGATAGGGGCTTTGCCCCACCATAAACGACA
Source organism: Exidia glandulosa HHB12029 (assembly GCA_001632375.1). Classification (NCBI taxonomy): domain Eukaryota; kingdom Fungi; phylum Basidiomycota; class Agaricomycetes; order Auriculariales; family Exidiaceae; genus Exidia; species Exidia glandulosa. The sequence goes on along the minus strand of KV425882.1, from coordinate 426,415 downwards.
ATCTGATGCCCGGAGGCGCAGTTGAGCATGCTCGAGATCCGCAGGGATCGCATAGCCGTGCGCAGCCTCAGCCATGGACTCAACGCGCAACTGCATCTTGACGTACGTCATTCAGATCGTCGGAGACCTCCTGAAAGGCCTTGACATTCGAGTGACAAGGTGTCGATGCCAGAAAGGGTCGCGCAGTAAGACGGGCCCGTTATGCGTATCTGCAATTACAGCAGATCATCATGTGTTGTATCCAATATATCCAAGATATTACGCTCTCACAGATGCTCAAGATGGTCACTATAGGGCAAAATTACGCACATTCAAGATCATCGGTCGCTGCGGATAGTTTAGGCCCTACGAGCTCTGACACACTTTGCACAAGGACACGTCGAGTGTGAGCGGGCGAGCTTCTCGTCCTCCTTGGATCCGTTGATCCTGTGGTTCAGGAAATGTCTCCAGTCGAATGGCCAAGAGCCCGCCCAGGATGCGGTGCGAGGCCAAAAGGGCATAGAGTGCATGAAGTAGGCTTGGGTGTCCGCTTCGATGAACAGAATGGACAGCACCGCAACCTTCCATCCGTCTGCGACCGTGGACATGATGTCTGGTCGCTGCTCCTTGGTCCATTCGTGGTGAAGAGCGAACATCATCCTCAGACCATGGCCATTCGGAATCAGCTTATAAGGTATAGTGTCGGCGCGGTCGACGATGAACTGGTGCTCGAGATGGTGCGCGGCACGTGCACGTCGTTGAAGCTGGATGACGAGCAGCTCGTTGTCCGACTTGGTCGGTCCTCGAACAACTTCGTAGGCAACGAGGGCCACCGACTCGAAAAGGTTGACGATAGATCCCGACGATGCGAACCTCGCGATGTCGGTGCACGCCTGTCGTTCGGAGTCAGGCAAGGCGGCCATTGGCGAACAGTTTTGCGCGTGACCAGACGCGCACGCCTGTTAAATACCATGTCATGAGCTATTGTCAAGCGATTGCGAAATCCCGCACCAAGAGGCATGCAAGAGAATGTTTAAGAGTCATGGTTAGAATTGGATATATGCATAGCGTGAGCGGCTTACGCAGTAATGCATATGTTTGCAGCCAGGGCACGTTAACATCCCTCTTTTCACCTGTCGCGCGCCAGGGTTTGGCACCCAACACACGCCACTGGATCCAAAATCTGTCCACAAAGTGCGGGTTCGTGAACGAAAAGGACGAAAGAACCAGTTGCCGCATGAGCTCGTTCTGGCGTAGGATACTGCGTTCAGCAACTCCTAAGCGACTGAGTTGCCGAGCGTACCTTGCCAGCGTCGGGGACACGGTCGAGAACACGATTCAAGTCGTTGTATATCTGGCCGCGCCATAGCCATCCGTCTGTGAGGTAGTCGACGCCAGCCTGATCGAACGAGATGGGGTCCAAGAACTCGGCGCCCGTGGACTGGTCTACGAAAAGCGCGACGAAAAAGCCGACGCCACCAACACCGCCACTGCGGTCGAACGCCGCTCTGAGCATGTCGTATTGTTCCTTGACGAACGACCAGCGCGGGTGGTCCATGGGCAGGAGTGACGCGTCCTCTAGCGTGTATGATACGCTGGCTTTAGCGGAGCTGTCGGCCGCGGGCACTAGGGCAAGGCAGACGAAGAAACGTTGACAACGCGTTACGTCGCGGTGCAGGTACAGGCCTTGCGTAGTGCCCGTGAAGATTGCGCCTCGATGCGCCTTGGCATAGGCTTCGACGCGCTCGATCAGAGCCATTGCCCGCGGGTCAGTCTTGCGCTGCGCGAGACATCCAGCTTTGTGGTCGCGCCAGTTCGCCTGGACATATGTGAGCAGCAAACGCTGCAAGCGCGTGATATATGTAGCACGTTTTGACATTCTTTAGACTGCAGCATGCGTTGACACCCGCGTGCGCGACTGTGGCGGCAAACGCTTGGTACGCACGCAATAATATGCACGCTCGCAGCCTGCGCACTTCCGCATCGCGAGATTGTGTTTCGTATCACTTTTGAAGCAGTGATGGCACTGTCGAGCCATCTCGCTGGTGTCCTCTGACTCAAAGGGTTGACGGGGTGAAAGGGTGGGCGAAGAAGCGACGCGGCCGATCCCGACGTTCTCGAGAAGGTTAAATCTTCGTGGTATCCCAATAACCACAAGTATACCCAAAATTCAAAGATGTATAGTCTGTTCTTGTTCAACGAGTCGCATATTGACTTCCGCATGCACCTACCACGCTTCATTCGAGTCCAACAGTGCTACAAGACAGTCCCACGACTGAGCCGCTTTCACAGCTCTCTATTCTGATATTGCTACGCACCTGATACGCTATCATAACCTGCCATTTGACAGGACAACACCCTTTCACACTCCGCTCACCGCGGCATGTTTCCGCTTTCGGCGCTCAGACTCGCGCGACGACGCACATTCGCGACATGCGCAGCGCGCAAGGCCCCACAGCAGCCACCGAAACCTGAGCCGTCTCGACATGCGTTATTCTACGCGGACCTGACGGCGCTCGCACCCGTCTTCCTTCTGGCGTGCACTACGTACTTGGTGAGCGCTGTGTCGTCCGGCCTTACATGGCCTGTCTGAACGATGCATTTGTAGGGTTTGAAGCTCATTAGGGAGCGATGCCTGTTGGACAAACAGGAGTACGAGGCAAAAGAGAACTTAGCCAGCCTCGAGCGCGAGCTTGACGACTTGCTGCAGCAACGACGAGGTTCTTCGCCCTCATAGCAAGCAGAAAAGGAACGTCGATATTATATATAACGAATACGCGAGACAGCGCGTCTTGCGGTGTATCACATACTCTGAACGCCTGTGATCAAAATACCCAATGGCCTCCTGTCCCCCGCTCGAACACTCAACAACCTCCCGCGACGCGCAAGCCGAGTCTTTGACACACAAAGACAATGCTACTCCGCGCTTCTGGCTCGGAGAGCGCACATCGCGACGCACGCTGTGACGGTCGAACTGTCGCCCGTGGCACGAAACTGCGGCTCATACGATGCGAATGGCAAGCGCGACGCAGATACAAATGAGCGAGTCCTGCATGCAATTTCAGTATGGATGAACGGTGACTCGCGTGCGTTTTGAGTACGAACGTTGTAGAAGAGTTCCTGTGCGATGGCGTCGCCTTCTTCCCAGTGGCAGGCGATGTCGGCGCTGGCGAGAACTGAGCATATGAACGAGCTCAAGGAAACATGACGCATACCTCCCGCCTTGATTCAGGTTCTCGTTGACTTGTGTGATGACGATGTATTTACTGGTGGAGGGTGTAAACGTCGACAGGACGGGGAGAGCGTGCCAGGACGTACAATCCGTTCGGCTGCAGCTCTAGAGAAACGCAGTCAGTAACACGGCGCAAAATGGCCACAACGACCTACTGAGCATGCGCTCCTTGACGCGTGAGCTGATTTCCTTGCACCAACCCTTGACGCGTGGATATTCCTTGCCGTCGGGCCATGTCGCGTTGGCGAGCGTCGTCTGGAGCAGCGTCTTGATATATAGTTTGAGCGCGTCCGCCTCAAACTTTGGGCGCGGCGAGGCAGCCGCAGCGCGAGCGTTGTCGGTGGTGGCCATCGTCGGTGACAAGCTCATACCGCGAACGTGTTTGTGCCGCGCAAACAGGCCCGCTCGCCACTTCACTCACCCAGCCTCGTGTCCGCTGCCCGCTGCCCTCTCGCCATGTCCGCAATCAACTTCCCCGGCGCACACGGCGCCGACAGCTTCTACTCGTTCGACCGGCCGCACGGTAGCTCGAGCTCGACAGGGAGCGCAGAGTACGACATGGCCGAGTCGCACGAGCTGCAACAAAGCACGAGCTCTATAGGCTTCGCGCACGGCTCCTCGGGCTTCACGGTGAACCCGCTCTCTGTGCGCACCCCGCGCGTGTCTCTGGTGTCGAACGCGACAACATCCACCTATGTTCCGCTCTCCAACTCTGTCGCTTCAGTCCGTCTCCCGGTCCCGGACGACCAGCACAGCCAGAACGGGCTCGTCATCAACGAAGATGACCTCGACAGCGTCATTGACATTCGTACTGGCATGGCACCCCCGAAACCCCCGGTCGTGCGCGCCGAAGACGTCTGGCGCGAGATCGTCAAGTCCAGCAATGGACGCGACAAGGCGCTCGTCAGTGGCTCGATCGCTCTGTCGAAGATCCTCACAGCGTGCTCACGAACGTTTCCAACAGAAACTGATACAATATTCGTTCAAGCTCTGCACCCTCTTCCACAATAACGTGACAGCCTCGCCGTTACTGCGTAGAGGACGCGCGCAGCCGAAGTGGGAGACGGACATAGTCGTGGGCGTCGACCAGACAATATCTGGCCTGTCGCTGGCGCGGTGTGTGTCTTGCAATGCGCGTGCTCCCTTATCGCTGATTCATTTCGTCCTTGAAGGAAATGTCTTATCCTCTTCAACTGGCTTACCCCGCTGAGCCAAATAACGCATCCACAACCCGTGGAAGCGTTTTCCGCGCTGCACAACAAGTTTGGCAAGCGGCCGAACGCGCAACAACAGCCGCCGTTGCTGCACAAGTTCCTCCACGCGCCACCACCTGTATTGCTCGATCTACTGAATGGCGCGGCCGACGATGTCGCCACGTTCTCAAAGCTCGGGATCATAAACAAGCGCGTTGGTTCGCGGGCGGCCAAGATTGCGGATTGGTGTTGGTTCGTCGCGACGCTCGTCAAGCTCGTCGAGTTGCAAGTCGAGCGCGGCATCCTGAGCAGCATGATTCGTGACGGTACGTGCTGCGTTATCAACAATGCATTGCGCGCTTTCTGACACGCGTCTGCCCACAACAGTGGAGTCGCGACTGTACCGTGAGAGCATGGCGGGTCCGGGCAAACCCAGCGAGGGAGCAAAGATCGACGACGGCGAGCTGCAGAAACTGCGCAAACAAGACTACTGGTTGCAGATTGCGCGTGGGAAGCTTCTGCTCGACCTCGTCTTCGTCTGTGAGTCCCACATAGCCGCCTGCATGCTTACTTGAATAGCTCACGCACGTATCTAGCGTACGAGGTGTTCAACTTGAAGCGCGCGCAAACGACCGTGAAGGCTGTCACTGGGCTCCTATCTGCTGTCTTGAGGTGCGTATTCGCTTCTAGGGCCGGGAAGACGTGGGGAAAGCTCATGCCGTTTCTGTAGCTCATACAAGCTCTACGATCAGCACACACATGCCCTTATCAAGTCCGGGCACTCGTGACGTGGCAGCAGCGCAGGCGCGTCGCGGGAGGGGTAGGGAGATTTTGGGTGGGCTCGGGTTATCTACGACATGCATAATAGACTATGTACAGTGTGCAGTGAGGGGTATGGGGGCGAGGCCTCGACGAATAGGAGAGAGATTTCGCCGAGGCCCGGAGGATCAGAAGCGTGCGTTGCGGCGATGAGACCTTTGGGAAAATAATGACGTCGATGAAGAACGGATCCCTCGCGACGAGGACTATAAACTCAGTTTCTCGAGAGTTTACGCCCTGACCTCGACGTCGCCAAAGGCTGTGAGTGAGTGGTTGCGGGGACCCGTGTGGCCAGCGTTCGGATTCCGCAACTAACCCGCTTGCTTTCCCCTTTCCTCTTCATAGCACGTTCGCTCCTGCCAGTGGCTCTTGACACGTCCGCCTATCGCCGCTCGCCAAACCCACTCGGCCAGCGTCCCTTGGATCTCAACCACGACCAGGCAGCCTTTTTGAACCTCGAATTTGTACTCGCGCTCGACAATGAAGGCACCGCGCTCGCTCATTTCCTCGCCCAAGGTCGCCATACCGCAGGGCAGCACCCCCGACAACGCCTACCGCCAGTCGCGCTCGCCCTACCGCTTCCTGTCCCCGCACGCCGACGAGTTCGACGAGAAGGACATCTGCGAAAGCGCAGAGCTGTCCGCCCTCAGACCTTCCACATCCGCATCCGCCGCTCCTTGCATCCCACGCTCCCCGCGCAGAAGCAGGCCTTCGACCCCGATTATCGCTCAACAACAGCACACGTACGGATACCCCTCTAGTACGCCTTTGCCACCGCCATGCACGCTCTCGCATCGTGCCACTCCGACGAATTGGGACTGCTTAATTGAGCGCGTCCGGCCCTGGATACCGCTTGGCCTCTGGGTCGCAACATCGCTTGGTTTCTTGCTCGCCATAGCGTTCTGGCGCACAGAGGTCTTCCAACGTGCGTGTCCTTTCTTTGTCCAGGCAGTGCGCAGTCCGGCGCGGCACCGCCTACCTGTGGGCGCGGTGACCCTCTCGGCTCCGAACTATCTGCGATAGGGCTCAGCGCTGATTGCTCTTTCCCACACGCGCAGGACTGGACGAGTTCTCGCACTGGCTGCAGGCGCAGGACTACGGGTACGCTGTGCTCTTTCTCCTCATTTTTATCACCACGATACCGTGAGTTCGCCACTAACTCGCTAACGCAATGTTCCGGTGGCTGATACCCTTAACTTGCAGGCCGTTCCCACTGTATTCGACATTCATGACGCTCTCCGGCTACTGCTTCGGGGCTATGACTGGCGCTGTAATATCCTACACCGCATCGCTCACCGGCGCGGTCGTCGTGTTCCTGCTATCTCGCGCGTACTGCAGCGAGTGGATCGGCACGATGTTTGAGCGCGCGCCCTCCATGAAGCGCGTTATCCGGGCTATTGAGAAGCGGCCAAACATCCTCTTCCTCATTCGCCTCGCGCCGTACCCGTTCAATGTGATGAACGTGCTCCTCGCGGCATCGCCCACACTTACGCTGCGGACGTACACGACGTGCACTGCGCTTTCCTTGCTCAAGGTCATCGTACACACGTCGCTTGGCGCGTCCATTCACTCCTTCAGCCACACCGTGGCACCGGCAGACGGCGTTACGGACCCTACAGAGCCTGAGGACAGCCACGACGTCATGTCGAAAGTGTGGACTGGGATTGGCATCGCGCTTTGCGTGGGAGTCTTCATTTACATAACGATTGTTGCCCGTCGCGCAGTCGACGGCGAACTGGAGGACGACTGTTCCGAGGAGCGCGTTGCTTTCCTCCAGGACGACGGCCAGGACCAGCACGATCAGGAGATGTCCGAGGCCACCGTGCGCGACAGTCGCGCGCAGTCGCGCCCCGTATCTCGGATGGCGACCTTTGAGACGGATGGACCTTCATCAACAGACACTGTAGCACCAATTCCCCGCACACTATAACCCACCGAACCTATAACTCCCCCCCCATCCACCCTCCATCTCGCACTGTTGAGCTCTCGCTTTTTCTTCCCTTTTCTTTCTCTGCTTTTCGTTTGCTAACTAGCCAGCTCTCCCTCTCCCTCTCACGCTATATGGGTACACGTATTATTTTTTGTCTCGCTCTGCTTTTGCAATGCGCAATACCATTACTGTACGCCGTTTCGTGCACATCCCGCAAGGCCCTGCTGATGAGTTGCAGCCCTCGTTCTATAGCCATGTCCCGCGAGACGACGCCTGCTCGGCTTGGCGCAATCCGGCGACGGTCAGACACGGCGCCGGCGCCTTGGCCTTTGCAAGTGCATTGACAGGGTGCGCGCGCGCTGGACGATGTCCATGAATCGCCGTTACATTGTGCCGCTTTCGGGGGTCCTGCTCTGTACATGCGTACGTATTCGTCGCTCGCGTGGCATGTGCCGCCGGGCCGCTCACGCATGAATGCTCGTCACCCACGGACAATAGAAAACTGCACGCCGAAGGACAATGCAGCCCTTCTGGAGTGCCAAACAGATAGATATAGTGTCCTGGGTCTACCGCCTTGCTGCATTGAAGAGGCGTAAGGATTGGAGGGAGCGTGAGTGCGTGTGTCATGCATATGTACGAGGGAGATGCAGATCCTGATCTGTCAAGCAGATCTTCCATGGCAGCTTTCCGATTTGCGCGTTCGCTCATGTGGCTTTGCTTGCACCCGCTGACGTTTGTGCCGGCCGTCTAGGCCAATCACGCCCACACGCCGCATCAACCGCCGTTGACAGCGCAACGGCAGCTCTGACAGCGCACACTCATGAGGGCATTTTGCGGACGTTGCGCGCGAGTCTGCGCGACTGCCACGGTCGGAATGAGCACATGTGGGAATTCCAATCCAAATGGATATTCGGCCGCACGATGACGGCACAGGCAGAGAAACGAAGAGGATGAAAACAGCAACGCATAGAGCGACAGAGAGCGACGATGACTGGACGGAACGCAAGCGACAGGCAAGAAAGTTCGCGCACCGAGATCAGATGGAATGGCTACAAGCACACACACGCGGGAGACCAGAGAGGGAGAGAGGCTGGACCGGGAGGGGGACCAATGACGAGACAGTCAGGGACAGTGGGAGCTTGTCAGTGAACGAGACGAGCGAGACGGACGCGGCCTCCGTCGCTATATACCAAAATACAAGAAAGCCTAAGAGATTTGCTTTCGTCGGAAACACCGGCTGAGATGTGGGAGTAGATGGGGAGTGTGAACGCGACCAAAAGAGTGTGTTAGATGTGCGAGATGGGCACGGCTCCTGTAGGCGGAGAACACGGGCAACGGGCCCACGACGGTCTAGAAGTCGTCAGGGTTCTTGCTGTACTCCACGACCACTGGCGAGTCGGAGTCCCTCATTGAGAGGTAGCGGAAGTCGGGCGAGACTGGACTGCCAAGTCAGCAAAAGGCTTGTGAGCAGGACGTGGAGCTGCAAGCGGGCAACACAACTAACATCGGTTGACTTCAGATTCCTCGAACGGTGTCTCCATAGGAGGCGTGTTGGCCGAGCTGTGCGACTGCGTGGACATGGTGGAGTGCGCGGTGGACGGGCGACCGCCGGGGGTGGCACCTGAGCCGTTCCGCTGGCCAGGAGACATCCAAGAACCCTCCATCGAATCGACAGAGGATGTGCTGCCCACACCTGGGCCGTTTGCGGAATACGCAAACTCTGCCTGCGCGGGGTTGAAGCAGTAAGACTCCACAGAGGGGAGTTGCATCAGGCTCTTCGTCCGCTGCATTCCCGGCTGCTGCATGTCCGAAAGACTCGGCGCTGTGCCAGGCCGTTGCTCAGACATGTCGTACGGGTTGGGGTATGGGTTCACGGCTTGACTGTGTCGCCGACCGCGACGAATGCTCAGAGTGTTGTGCGAAGATCCCGGCCGGCCAACGGAGCCAGGTGTGACGGGGCGGTTGCCCGTGTTCGGACGTGAGCAGTCCATGCTGTTGCCATCGTCGTAATTTGTCGAATAGCCAGTCGTTGGCCGACTGTCCGGCGACATGGACGAGCCACTTGGGGTGTTTTGCAAGGGCACCGAGGAGAAGGGCGACGGGTAAGATTGGACGGGGGAAAGATGCGTCGAGATGGGTGCCGGGCGCGAGTCGGGATGCGAGGAGGGCACGGAGGGGTTGAGCAGCGAGGAGAGACTGGAGGGCGAGCTTGCGTTCAAGTTGATCTGGGACTGGAAGCCCCAGTTATGCTGGTCGTGACTTGGATAAGAATAACTGTTGTGCTGCATGTACACGCTGGAGTTGTGGTCGCGGGGCGGGGGTACACCGGACCCGGAGTAGTTGAAGGCCGCCTGCTGCGGCGTATCCTCCGTCGCGCTGTGCGACATGGAGTGGTACATTGAGGACGAATGCGCCTCAGACGGGACGGTGAGCGGGGGAAGTGGCAGTGGCGGGCGGGAATAGCTTCCGGGCTGCCACTGCGCTCCTGTAGGGTTGAGGGGCGTGAAGGATCCTGGTGCGGAAAACCCGCGGCTACGCGTCTTGAACGGTGCGCCCGACGGATCGGCGTAGCCCATGTGACCGGGCATGCCTGGTCGTCCAACGGACGAGGGAACGGTAAGTGGGAAGGGACCCATCGAGCCCGCCGCCGATCGCGGAGGGTTGAGCATATCGGTGTCGCTGCGCTTCTTCGCCTTTGGCAGGCGCGGCGGGACCCGTCGCTTGAAGTTGGCGACGACCTCGGGCGGGGAGTGTCTGTTGAGCGTCGGATGGGCTGAAGGAATATGCCATCAGACAATGGAGTTTCTGTGCAATGGTTGTCACGTACACCATGTGGACGCGTCCGGGTCGTCGATGGAGGGGTCGACGTTGCGCAGGTTGACCTTGCGCATGAAACCATAGATCTGGACGGAATACGATGAGCGGGAGTGCAAGAAGCGTGCGGCGCGACGACGGACATTGAGCTGACGCGAGAAGCTCGCGAACCGCGATTGCCTATAGACACTCGGGAGGACGTGGAGGGCGAGCTGCTCGGGCCTCTCAACGATGATGTGGTCGCCGTTCGCGTCCCAGCGGATCATATGGTGGTTTTCGGGTCGCTCGAGTAAGCTGGGATGGCATGATGAGCTGGCTGGCGCGCAACGGTCCGGGTTGAGGCGACGAACGCGTAGAGCTTTGTGAGAAACGTCGCCTGCGGCTTCGTCTCCGTCTTCGCCTCGCCCGGGCGGTTCTGGCTTAGATCGCCGTCGTCTCCGCGCGCCGAGTCGTGGTCCTGCGGCGACTGTTGCTGTTGCGGCATCGACTGGCTCTGGTGGTTGTCGAGCGGGCCCGGCTGGCCGTTGAACGCGCCTTGGTACGCGACGGGGCGCTGCTGGGCGTCGTAGGGAGCGTAGATGTCGGCCATGGTCGCAGTGGCTGGTCGCGCGGGCTCTTGACGGTGAGAGAAGACAAGAGACCGGGGCGCCGAAGTGCTGTCCTTCGCGTTAAGTAAATATAATTTCCCGGGGATGATGGCAACTGGCTAAGCAGGTGTCCGGGGTCCCCCACCCGTCCGTCACCCTCAACATCTCCCGAAAAAATAGTTCCCTCCGCCGACTCGGCTTCTGCCTCTACGCCCCATCATGTCCGTCGCTCAGCCCAGCAACACACCAGACTCGTAAACACACCGCAGATCTCGCGCAACCCTCCAGCCAATCCTCACAAGCCAGGAGTGTCAGTCTACTATGACCCGCCGTAACCAAAAACCAGCTCCTAATAGTACATGCACTACACCCCGTCGTGCGACAAGGTGACAGACGAAAATCCTCGGAACGCGTCCATCGCAGCCGGCTCAACACCATCGTCCTCAAACAACCCAGGATTCCCGTCATCGTCAGCGCCCTTCTGTCGCGTCTTCTCCCGCTTCCAGTCCCGCGGCTTGGGCACTATCTGTAAGTCCCGCTTCCATCAGACTCTTGCCTCATCAGGACACGCGCTCACTCACCGGTGGCTGTGTGTTACGGAGGAGGCCCCAATTGATTTTCGAGAACCACTTGTGCTGCTTGACCTCGCTCGCTCCCGTCCGACTCCCAAGTCGCTGCGTGTCGTCCTTGATCAGGAGCTGCGTAATCACGTCCTTGCATTTGCTGCGACGACGTCAACAACCCGAGTATTACGTATGGGTAGCCGAGATTACGCACGAGGAAATCCTCGGGTAGTACGGGAATTGCACCGGGAGGTTCATGATGTTGTCGAACGTCTCCTTCCTGTTCTTGCCTTTGAAGGGAGTTGTCGCAAACTGGGAATGAAACGAGTGGCGCAAGCGCACGAACGAGCCCGATCAGCCCAGCGCCATGCAACGACAGGGTAGAGACGCGCTGCCGCGGTACTCACAATCATCTCGTACAGGAGGATACCGAGAGTCCACCAATCAACGGCCGAAGTGTGTCCATCGCGGTCCATGACCTCTGGGGCTATGTACTCTAGTAACTCGAGTCAACGAGAGTACGCGACGACCACATGCACCGACGCGGCCGCACGCGGTGCAGCAGTGTGAACGCACCTTCAGTACCGACGAACGACCGTGCGGGGACGTTTGCAGTGCAGGACTTCGTGTCGATCAACGGTGCCTGTGAAGCAAAAGAAGGCAAGAAGCACTGGTGAGCACAGAGTGTGTTTCGAAGCGATGCAGGTTCGATCGCTCGCCAATTCCCTGAAAAGGACTCACGCCATTGGGGAGTATTTGCGAGACCTTGGCCGGGCGCCCTCCTGGGACGGACGACTGCTTGGCGAGATCAAAGTCGGAGAGCATAATATGCCCAGATTCGTGCAGCAGAATGTCTGAAACGACGCGGAGCGCGTGTAAGGGTAAGCAGACACGTGCAGGGACGTCAAAACGCGTGCACGCTTACTCTCTGGCTTCAGGTCCCGGTAGATGAAACCCATCAAGTGCAGGTACTCGAGGGCTGCTGTTACTTCGGCGGCGTAGAATCGCGCGTCGTCCTCAGGTAGGCACTTGTCTGGCATGAGCTGAAGCGCGCGGAAGAACTCGCCGCCCGCGCAATACTCCATGCAGAAGTAGAGGTACGTTTCAGACTGGAAGGAGTGATAGAGGGTGACGATGAAAGGGTGGTTCGCCGTCGCAAGAATCTCCTGCTCTGCGAGGACGCGTTTGATCTTTTTCCGCTTGATCATCTCGCTCTTGGACAAGACTAGGTGCGAGTTGTATGAGTTGTGTTGGCGATTACGAAATTGATAAAACCGTACCTTTCATGGCAAAGAGCTTGCCATTTTTCTTCTCCTTGACGAGGAAGACCTTGCCAACATCGCCGCGACCGAGGAGCGCAAGTTTCTGGAAGCTTGACGGACCAACCTCGACCTGAGCGTGATCGCGCGCATGGTAAGCACGCGTACCGCGGAATGTCGCAACATTACGCACTTGCTTGATTTTGATGCTATTGCTCGAGTATGTCCGTCGAAATACGGCGCGACCAGGCGCGGGACCCGCTGGAGGGGGGAAATTGGAGGCGGTTAACCGATCTTGCGACCGCTTAGCCTTCAGTTTGTCGGTGCTAAACGACCGGCCGAAGGTCCGTCCCCACGTCGAGCCAAGCGATGTATCCGTCTCGAGTGAGTCGCCCTTTTCGGATGCGGTCCGACTGCTGTCGGTGAGCTCTGGTACGGGCGGGATGTCGGATGGGGAGGCGAGAAGCCCGTTCTTGGTGGTAGGGCCGGCGGAACGAGAAGCACCTGAGGAGAATAGACCCTTTGCGTTCGGGGCGGACGCTACTCTGCGCAGCAGGCGGCCGACCGCTTTGGGCGAGAGCGGCGACAAGGGCTGGCGGGAGGACGACGATCCCGAACCGCGATTGCTCTCCACGCTGGCGTCGGGATGGGCTGTCTGAAGGGCGAGACCCATCTTGGAGCGCGAGCGGCCAAGCAGTGTTCCATACTTGCTCGTAGCAGTGTTCTCGGTCGCCGGCTTGCCTGTTTGCTGTTGGGCAGCAGCACTAGAGGCGGTGATGGTCGGCGGGAGCTGCTGACCGAGAGACTCTATGGAGAGGCTGGAGTTGTACGAGTCCCTGTTCCCGGCCGATGCTGGGGTCATTGGACCGTTCGCTGATCCAGGATAGGAATCTAGCCTGAGCTCGAAGGTCGGTGTCGAGACCTGCGCTGGGCTGCTGTCGGCTGAATTCGCGGGCGGGTCGATTTCGAGCGTCAGACCAAAGTTGTTGGTCGACGCCTTCTTGGACGGGGAAAGCGCGCTGTTGGAGCCGACCTTGAATATGCTCTTCCACGAATGGGGCGTGGTCGGCGTGGCTGGCGTTGGTAGGCCGCGCGTGGCTGACTGTACCGGGTGCGACGACTCGCGCCGCGACTGGGCCATTGCAGATGCCAGGATGGCGCGTGAGTGCGAGTGTGGAGTGTGGGCAAGTAAGAAAAAGAGAGCGGTAGGTCTGTAAGGACGGGGAAGCGGCGCGTCGTGGGCAAAGGCAAAGGAACCTCAGATCATCGACATATTCCGGCTCGCCGCCCTGGTTTTCCCACAAGCCACGACCTCGCGCCAACTTAAAGCCAGCAAACCTTGACTCTCAAGTCTCCATAGGGCTCGCAGCATCATGCCCCACGACTCTCACTCGGAGACGGAACGGACGCCCTTGCTCAGAAACAACTCACAGCCGGACGCGACTCCTCGCGTACAAGTCAGCAAATCCGATCTCGTATGGGTGCTGGCTGCTCTCTGGTCTGCTGTATTTCTGGGAGCCCTTGACGGTACTGGAACCGTGCTCTGCGTCACCCGTCAACTCGTTTGTGAATCCTGTCTGCTGCTCAGGAACGATCGTCGCGACCATTCTCAACCCGGTGGGCTCGTACTTCAACAAATCTCATCAAGCCTCGTATCTCGGGACCTCCTACCTGCTGTCCGTTTGCTGCTGTAGTGGCGTATATGGTGTGCAATCCCGTGCTGCAGCCTCCATTGCTAGTCCGTTCACTACCTTGGCCCCTATTTCTTTCCCTTCGCAGGCAGACTGTCTGATATTCTCGGTCGCAAGCTCACTATGTTGCTCGCCCTGAGTCTATTTGGTGCGCCTACGGCAATTCATCACACCTAAGCACCTTCTCACCCAAGATGGACTTACTGTCTTAGGCGTCGGTACGGCATTCTGTGGTCTCGCGCCCAGTATGGAGTCCTTGATCGCTGCCCGGGCGATTGCTGGCTTGGGAGGAGGAGGGTATGCTTCTAGATTCGTGTTATACACCTACCCTATGATCGCTCACAGAACGTCAGGATAATGACAGGTGCGTCGATCGTGGGCACTGCTAATGGGCAATCACATCCTAATTCGCATTGACGTTTTCAAGTGTCCAGCATAGCAGTCACAGATCTCATCCCTCTCAAGCGTCGCGGACTCTATCAAGTGCGTATATCTTGGGGCAAACTTTAGTTTGCCGCTGCTGAAGCACAACAATATTATTACTCCCTTCCTTCTCTTCCCTCAAGGGTCTTGCCAACATGTAGGCCGGCCGCGTTTTCACGCGCTTCGTTCTCCCGGCTGAACCGTCCACGCAGCTTGTTTGGTCTGGGGGCTGGTCTCGGGGGTCCTCTGGGAGGGGTGCGCGCCCCACCTTTGCTCCGGCCACGCGTGACTTACTCGTTCGTTCGTGCTCAGTGGCTCAACGATGCGTGGGGATGGTGCGCCTCCCAGCTCATTTCCCTCCCGCCCCACGCGCCACTCACCCCTCTGACCCGTGCAGGCGCTCGGCCTTTCTCGTGCAGGTGCGTAGCGTAGCATATACGCCGTCTACTCCCGACTCATCCGTCCGCGAACGAAACTTCACGTTTATTGTAGATCCCGGTTCTAATCTTCTCGGCCACACTCATCGTCCTAAAGGTCGACATACCGCTTCCCCCGGCCGTAGCGGCGCAGTCTACGCGGGAGAAGCTTGCGCGCATCGACTACCTCGGCGCGTTGACGCTGATGATTACCGTCGCGTCGCTTTTGCTCGGCGTCAGTCTCAAGACGGACGAGGACCTGGCCTGGAGCAACCCCATAGTTGTGGGACTGCTTGTCACTGCGGTCCTCGGGGGTGCAGCGTTCGCTTTCGTCGAGGCTCGAGTGGCACGTGAACCCATCTTGCCGATGAGTCTCCTCTTGCAACGCACCCCTGCCGCGGTAGGCCTGAGCAACTTGTGAGCAAACGTTTATCGTTTCGTTGCCACAGGCGCGACCCTGATGCTTGTTCGCCAGCTTCGTGAGCATCCACGCCTTCTCCATGGTCCGTGCATCTCCGTTTCCGCGTTTGCGTCGCTTTCAGCGGGACTGATTCTCGTGCTTCCTTTGCGGTAGCTGTACAACGTTCCGCTGGTACGTCCCGTGTTACATTACCGCGTAACGTCGGCCGACGTACGATACCTCAGTACTTTGAAGCGGTCCGCCTGTCTAGGTCCACGGATGCTGGTTTGCACCTGCTGCCGAATTCAGTCGCATTATCCGTCGGCAGCGTTGCAGCAGGCTGGTAAGCGTGTGGTACGATCTTCTATTCCGAGCAAGTCGTTGACCGTGTTGTAGGTTCATGCGACATACTGGGAAATATTGGAGTCTAACGTTCGCGTCCGCTGTGGGTTGCTTGATTGCATCGTCTATGGTCGCGACCTGGAGCGACACGACACACTGGTTGCATCTCTGGCTCGACATTGTTCCTAGCGGTCTGGGTGGATCTGCCCTCATCACGAGCACGTTGATTGCGCTTATTTCGAGTGTCGACCGCGAGCATGTTGCTGTCGCCACAGGACGTGCGTGTCTTCTCTTTCTGCGATGCGTCCCACACTCAAAGACCTACCGCAGTGTCGTACCTGTTCCGTACTACAGGTCAAGTGCTGGGCGTCAGCTTGAGCGGGGCCTTGATCCAAGCTGTTCTCCTACGATCTCTTCGCGCGAACATCACAGGTCCGGATGCCGAAGACATCATTCAGCGTGTACGGTACGTCGTCGCTGTTGTTTCTCCTGTCATCGCGGACACTCCTGAGCTCTGCGGCAGACACTCGACAGCTGTCATCCCAACACTGGACCCCATCAGTCGGGCTGCTGCAATCGCGGCGTACGCAAGTGCATTGCGCGCGGCGTTCATCGCGCAGGTGGTCGTGTCAGTCTTCGCGTTGCTATCCGTGATGCCAATTGAGGAGTTTCCTCTCGCTGGATCGCACGAAGAGCAAGCCGAGCACGACCGCCAACGTCGCGAGCGGACACTGGGACGTTCAAATGACGAAGGAAACCATGCATAAACTGCATGAGAGAAAGTTCTGTAGAGTTAGAAACCTTAGAGTGTAGTCACATAGATCGTGACGGAACATCGCAACCTCGATACACGAACGAGAACTGGCTAGGTCTTGCCAGTGAACCGTCCTCTGAATTTGTCGTTCGTGTTAGATTCCGTACAAGCAAATAGCAAATATACAGCTGTAGGGTGCGAAGGTGCTATATCACCAGCGACCAGGTGGCTTCTCCTCGATAAAGCGATGAGCGAGGCGCTTCTCCTCTCCAGCTAGTGAACGTGCTGCCTCCGAGTCCGAGTCTGAGATGGCATTACTGCGCGCGTGTGGCAGGACGGTGGAGGCGTAGACGGTGACGATGGTCGCGACGAAAGTTGCGCCGAACAGCGAGGACGTGAAAGACCGGAGGCGCGTTATTCGAATGCGCGGTACGCTGAACATCTGCGTTGCGGTATGAGCTACTGCAGCTGGCTGGCTAGTAGGAGCCTTTACCACTGTGGCATGACCAAGGAAGGAGCAAAGTGCGGAGCGTGCCGGTCCGTCATTCTTACTTTCTTTCACTCTCGCGGTGAGCTCACACGGCCGTGTAGACCGCGCGTACCAGCTACTGAACTAATCTATTAGATGACCAATATCCGAATACTGCGCGACATTCGCAGGCGCAGCGCCGTCCACCAGGCAGAGATCATGCGCCGCGCATACCTCGCCGTCGCGCGCAACCAGACGCTCCCCGCCCAGGTCCGCTACCAGGCGCAGCTCCAGCTGAATAATATGCCTCCGGACACGCGCCAAACACAGGTCAAGAACCGTTGCGTCGAGAGCGGTCGTGGTCGCGGTATTATCAGCGAGTTCGGTCTCAGCAGAGTACGTAGCTCTTACGCACATCTCCTTACTGTGTACATCTAAATCCCAACAGTATCAATTCCGTCTCAAGGCACTGGAAGGAGAGTTACCTGGCGTCGAGAAAGCGACCTGGTAGTCGAAGTGTCGCATCTTCCGACTCTGAACCAATTCATATGTTGCTCGCGACAGAATCGTGAAAAACAAAACCATGAATACTAAGATCTATGCACTACATCGTAATCCAGAAGGAACCCGTACTACACGACCTCAAGCACCCTCGGCAGTGGGCTCGGAAATACCCAGTTCAGACATCAGAATCTCAGGCTCCCCGCGCTCTGCACGCCAGCGGTTCGTAATGTTGAGGATACCTTGGTCGACGAGGAAACTGCGGCGAGGGAGCGTAAGACCATGGGTCGCAGAGATTAGGACAGTAAGACGCACCCGTACTGCTGGAGCCAGCCGCGCCCCAACTCCCAGTTGTTCTGCGAGAGAACGTCGTCGCCATGCACAATACCCATTTGGCCAAACGAGAACACGCAGCCAGCAAGGTCGTACCGACCTGAAAGAAGAGTCAACTACACGTTCTCTTGCTCACTTGTGTCAACTCACCCTTGAAAAGAATCATACGGTCACGCAGCTCAGGCAGCGGAATACCGTCAATGACAGTATCTGCAGAAGATGGTCTCAGACCGCGAGTCATTGGTGGTAAAACAGCACACACCGTGAGGAATCGTTCGTTGAATCAACGACGGCCGGAGCGACGTTGGCAGGTGGTACTGGGGGTTGCGCCGGTAGTTCTCGAGGTGGTAATGGATCAGCTTGAACGCCTCCTGCTTGCGCGAGTCCTCCTCCGAGGACGAGGGGTCTGGGAAAGGCTGAGGCGTAGAGCTCGTCGCGGTGCTGGAAGGCGTCGTGCCAGTTGTGAGACCGAGCGACGATGACTCAAGGGTCGGGAGACCGGAGACAGCACTCCGCGGACGCAAATCCATCGAAGGAAGACCGCCTGAGAACAAGTCCCGCTGCGTCGAGGTCGATGCCTGAGGGAATGGCATAGCAGCCTGGGAAGAGCCTGGCACCGCTGGGATTATAAGAGGCGAATTTGAAGTGAAGGGCAAGTCAAACATGGCAGAGAATGACAAAGCCTCTTGGGCGCCTGTGAACAGGTCTGAGCCCGTGCTGCCTCGCGGGCCAGCGTTGCGCAGAGTAGGCGACGGCGGCGCTGGCGCGGAGAAGCTGCCCCTGGACGACGAGGGCGCCGCTGCACCGAACGAGCCAGTCGTCGTCTTCGCACGCTTATTCGCACCGCTCTGATTATCGTCCGCAGTGCGCTTTTGATTCGCGGAGTTCGCCATCGACTGACGCTTCAGGCGGGTGAAGGAGTCGATAGCGGTATCGGTGTCCGTCTTGTTGAGGAAGTCCTGGAACTCGCCCATGTCCCAGCCCATGCGCGGGAGGAATTGGGGAAGACCCTCGCCGATGAACTGGCTGAGATTCTTGACGAGACCGCGGAGAGTGCTGTTCTCGTGGATGAGGTCCTTGACGATGGCGCGCATATAGTTGAAAGTCTCATCCTGGTTGCCGGAGAGCAGCTCGACGCGGGCCTCGAGGTCGCGAATCTGGCGGTGTGGGATTGGTAAGACGGGCGGCAACGAGCGGTATGGCGTCTAAGCTTACGCGCTGCTGTTTACGAAGGCGAAACTCGCGCTGGGCAATGCGATTTTGGTCACGACGAGCAGCTTGCGAGCTAGATGACGAGACGGGGCGGGTGAGACGGTGCCGCGGAGCGTAAGCCGTGCGTCGTACTTGGGATTCTTCTTGCGACCTGGCTTAGAGCCAGTACCGGTCTCGTTCATCTCTCCCATGCTGTCGTCGCCCGAGTCGTCCTGGAAAAAACGCATCAGCGGCGACGACTGGCGCGGGCGGCGTACGCACATCGTTGTCGTTGGTTCTGGGCATTGCTGGTCGACTCTGCTAGTGGCGGTGGGCGGAGGCAAGACGTTGGCGCACTCCGACCCGAATCTGGTTTCCATCCACGCCCGCCGAAACTACGTGATCGGCATCCGCCTCCCCAACTTCCGGCCCTTCTCGAGCGCCTCCCGATTACTCCAGCGAGCTCAGCGGCAGCGCCCAGCCAAAGACTGCCTAAAACGACGGTGAGAGACGCGGTCGGCGGTCGCAAAATGACGTGCCGGCGGCCGCGTATGCTCCCTGCCGGCATCATCTATGGCGCCGCCGCCGTCGACTCTTGTGATGTGACCGCCATGTCTGCCAACGACCTAAAACCTCTCACCTCTCAGTGCTCTCAGGCTTCTGCACTGACCCTTGGGTTATTGGCTGTGCTCCCGCGTCATGCGGCTGCTCTGTGCGTCAGTAATGGTATCGTCCGCGCGTCTCCCTGGTTCTTATCCTGCCGCGGCGGGTGCGATGCCTCGAAAAAATTCTGGAATTAATCCACGCGGACTGGGCTTTATCTTTTGAATCGATAATCAAGTT
This sequence comes from Exidia glandulosa HHB12029, assembly GCA_001632375.1. NCBI lineage: Eukaryota > Fungi > Basidiomycota > Agaricomycetes > Auriculariales > Exidiaceae > Exidia > Exidia glandulosa. The sequence continues at coordinate 406,676 of KV425882.1, read as the reverse complement.
CTTCGAGGTCGCCTTGCTCTCGCAATTTTTGCGCATTTTCCAGATCCGGCTCTCGCCCATATTTTGCCACACAACTTCCGTTGGCCCTCGCACTCCTTCACGCACATAGACACCTGTCGTACCTCAACTCCTACACGGCATCCAGTGACATCGCTTGTGGATCCCAGCTTCTCTAGGGGAGACGGAGCATAGTTTACCACGGGCTGGATCGAAGGCGCGACGCGGATGAATTCCCAGCTTTGTCGGCCCAATGCAGCAATCTCGAGGAAACTCGTCTCGCTCACCGCCGTGTCGCCTGAAGATCCGGCGTTTTCGCGCCGAAAAGCCTGCACGCCCATGTCTTCGAAGTCCTTGACCTGCTTCTCCTTCTCTGGGTGGCGTTAGGCGTTGGTTCCCTGTGCCTCGGAGAGCTCCGGACGTGCCGCCAGGATTGCAGGCATGATATTCCCCTCTCTCCTCGGCGGCCATTATTTTCCTTCGGCGGCTCTTGTTTTTCTCCGGCGGCCATCGCGTCGCTGCTCACGTGTACATATTTTGCACGCATGCACAGGACAGATCTCCCATCGATGGATGACATGTGCGTGTGTGCTTCACCGCGCATCTCCCGGCCGTTCGAGGTCATTGTGTTGGGCATGTCGAACCCAACAATGGCGTCGAGCCTAACTGCTGCGCAAGCAGGTCAAGCACCGTGCCACAAACATCACAGCAATTCAGGGTAACCTGGCCCCGTGTGCGGAGTAGCATTCTCGACAGCAGGGTGAGCACTAGAATCTACCAACCCCTCGCAATCGCGGCGGCGCTGCAGTGCCGTGACGGTGGAAAGCGTGGAGATTTCTCGTCGCAGCATTATAAAACAAAATGGCTCGCCGCGGCACTCCGGCAGCTCGCGTCACTTCCTCCTCCTTTGTCTGCTCCTCTGAGGGACCGCCTCTACACGTCCAAGACCTCGGCCTGTGTCGATGAGTCTAGCGCATGTGCTCGTTTACATACCTAGGCCGGGAGTGCCAGACGTTCGATCGTGCAGCTGGATTGAGCACGCCGGTAGTCCCAACGCCGTGGAACTCTACCGGGTCCGTCTACACGACTCTCCATACCGTCCTCTCTGTCTCAGTGCTACGCTACAGTTCCTTCACGACCAACCACCTGATGACGATAACCCCATGATGACTGCGCGCACCATCTTCTACAGGTTCAACGTCAATACGTCCAACTACGAATATGCCGGCGAAATCGATTGGGGCCTTCATCAGAGCATGGTCACCTTTGGCACGGCCGAGCCCAGGAGCATTCGGGAGATGCGTCAAGCAAAGACGCCAGGCAAGAGCCAGTACGTGGTGTTCAGATACTGTAACACCGGCTCCCAACCCTGACTCGGTGTACGCTCCCAGGTCGAGGCGCTTCACCTGGAATGGACATCAGTACAAATGGAAGCGAGGAGAAGCGCAGAACGATTTGCAAGTACGTATACGTTCTTGGCTGGAGTGTCGCTGAGAGTGGCTGACATTGTCCTGTAGTGCTTCACGGTCCCCATGCTCGGCGCCGGCAAACTCGTCGCAAGCTTCGAAGGCTCGAGTCAGACACTGACTGTCGAGGCGCGCGCTCGAGAGGACGTCATTGATCAAATCGTCGTGCTCTGTGTCGTTCATCTCGTGCGTCCGCCACGTGAGCCACGAAATTTCTCACTCACTTTTCGCCAGTTCCTGATCAGCGCGGGCAAATGGTAATCTTCGTCGGTCCTACCATGCTATATCCATGCTTCGCGCGTTAGGAATTGTGTGTCCATGAGGATCTCGGCAGCTTCCGTTCCTGATATAGTAATTGCACCCAAGCTGTTATCAATCTTCACACGTGGGATAATGCTGTGCAAGGTTGCCGGGTGATCGACAGGGACCACAAAGCGCAACGGGATCTCGTTGCTGTGGAACTGTGGTGGTCGTCAGCCCGACGCCGAGAAACTTTGCGCCATCGGAGGATACGATCTTGGAGTTGTCTTGGAGCGTCGAATCTCGTCTGAAGAAACTCGTATATTGATTGTGCCCGCTTTGCAGCTGTCGCAATGGAAAGTCATCATGGCAACGTCCACGCAGTCCCCACGCTCGGCTCGAATGTTCCGAGGAGCCGCCCAGTGCAGCGTTTCACTGTCTCAAAAGTGGCGCGCGCCACTGGGCGGTCTAGAGACGTTCATTGCCTGTAAGGGCGCAGTTGACGGACGAAACTGACTGATTGTGCAGGTCGAGCAGGGCTTGTTGACGGCTCGGGTTGATGCATCGTTACGACAACCAAATTGATTACCCCTCTCGACAACGGTCAACATGCAGCATCCAAGGCGACCGGGCATCTCACCACGATCATATAAAGCGGTGACGCTGCCGGTTCCCCGCGCCTGCCTGTTCGCGCCCAGGTTGGCACCTTGAACTAATTCGCGCTATTTCGATGGCCACCACTACCACTCTGCCTTCGTTCGTCGAGCTCATGGCCACTCTCGGCCTAGACAATGAGGTCCGGCCAAAGGGTCACCGCACGACTGCCTCTTTTTCGTCTGTTTCCTCTTCGTCTTCAGCCACTTCGTCTCTCCGGAGCGCAACCGCGCTTTCTACGCCGCAAACGTCGCCTCCCCTACCTCACTTCCCGTCTCCGCCATCGCCTTCGCGTTCTCTCGATGCGGACCGGAGGGCGAGTCTTGGCCGTAAACGAGCCGCTCGCTTCTCTCCGTACTCGCAAGATACTGTACGTTCCTTTCCCTCTACACTTCACAGTCGAGTCTCACGAGCATCTAGCAGTCGCATACTCGTCGCATCAGCCTCCCCAGCGCACCGCATGAAGTGTCCTCAGATTCGGTGCAGACCATGAGGGTGAGCAGTGCTTGTCATGCACATTGCGATGTGCCTGACTTGTCGTGGCAGTCCGCACCAACGTCTCCACGCTCTCGGTCGCCTCTCTGCCCTGAAACTGGGGATGGCGTCTCACGCTCAAGCCCGTCACGCTCTGACGACTCGGACGCGCCCCTCCCGCGCATCTCAGCCATGTATCGCACACGTCGCACCCCTTCCGCGTCTCCACGCAGCGCCACATTTCACAAGCGCTCCCGCTCTCGCACTCAGTCGTCAAGCTCGTCTCCGGACCAGTTGCTCATCCCTGTTGCGCTCCCGACCCTTCCCATTTCGATCATGTCTCCTGCCTCGGCGACGTCCAGCAATCAAGACAATCTCTTGCGCTTTGGTCCATCGTCCGCAGATGATTCACAGTCAATGAGCATCGCGCAGCGCCGTCACCATCCTCGCGGGCTGCGCATCTCGACTTTCCGCAGCAGCGCGCGCGCTCAGGCAGGAATGGCTCGCGATAACCGCGTGCCGCCGCCCATTCGCAGTGCCCCAGGCCCGTGAAATATCACGTCGTAGCCTAGACATTACAGTTCGTTCGTTTCACACCGCTTTGGACTTCCATTCTTTCCTTCTCTTTCTCGGGGCATACATAGGTCGTGAGACTGGACACTTGGACGTTTCGGATTTCGGACTGCACGTAACTCTCCACTCTCCCTCGAACCCCACGCATATACTGTCATTATTCGGACGCTTTCCACTGTTCTGCTGTCGTGCTACCGCTTTCATCTCCCATCCATCCATCCGTCCATCGCTCGTTACCTACCTTATCCTTGGTTTCCCCGCATCATTCAGTTGTTTCGTTCAGGACTGTAGCACTTTTGTACATTGCTGCACATTTGCGGATCTACCACCTAGAATACATACGCGCAGGCCTGCGCTTTCAATCGTGAGAGTCCTCATCCTCTCCCGGACAATGGCGTTGGAGGTCCTCCGCATCTTCGTACTGAGCGCCGCACCAGAAGCAGTACAAGTACTCCTGTCGCAAATATGCAAGTGTAGCAGCCAGTCGTTCAACCGGCTGAATGGCTTTTATCAGCAACGAGAATGCCACCACGAGGTAGGTGCGACTTACGGACATCATGAGGAACTTGGTTGCATCTGAAATGGTCTCGGGCGAGAAGGTCAGTGGCTGAGGAGCTGTTGCCTCGGAGTCAAGCGCCGTGTCGTCAGGATCTTCACCGCTGCTTAATTTGTACGCGCGCATCTCGCGACGGAGACGCATCGCTAGGGCAGCGGTCGGGATGCCGGTCTCTTCGACGTCGGGGCGGTTGTCGTTGTCGTCGGCGTCAGGTAGCTCGGGTAGATTCACGCCATCAGTCTCCAACGCGTCAAGCAGACCGGCAGGGAAGCTCGCAGGGGCGCGAGGGTCCAGCCAAATCACGTTGAACTGCACGTGCGCGGTGTATCAGCTATCGCGTGTCGTGGCGGGCGCGAAGACGTACATCTTTGCCAGCTTTCTCGTCGAGCGTGAGGCATGTTCGCCGTGCCGACGCGAGGCGTCCCTCGGCGCGCCGGTCCTCCCAGTCACTACGTGCGCGTACGCGAAAGTCCTCGCGCTCCCCGTCGTCGGCGACGCGCGCGACTTTGGCGAGCCGCTCTCCTGCACCGGGCGATGCGGCGCGCTTCCCGAGTCCGACTCCTTTACGCCCTGTTCCCGACCGTATAAATCATGACGGCAACAGCGACTTGCGCGCAACGCACCTTGCCACATCTGCACGGGCAGTGGATCAACACGGTGCTGCGTTCGCGTATCCTCGACTTCGCCTGGTGTTGGCGCTTGAGGGGCCGCTTGGTCGTCATTGTCGTCGTCGTCGTCAGCGCGCCCGAGCGACTGGCCGATCTTGAACCCCATCTTCATCATCATTGACATGGCCTTGTTATCGCCGTGTTCCTGCGCGCGCGCAAACAGGCTTGTGCTAAGGCCTTCCTGGCGCGCCTCCTCCTCGAGCTCGCGGCGACTGCGTTTGCGGTTGCGCTCCTGCTTCATCTCTGCCTCGCGCTGCGCTGCGCGTCGTCGTTCCGCGTACGTCTGAGGCTTCGTCGGCGGCGCAGCGACATTGGCGAGGAACTTTTCGGAGAGGTAGTCGTCTTCAGAGTCGGAGCCCATGCAAGCTAGAGATGAGTCGCGTCACGGTCCCGTCCGACGATCTGCAAGTTGCTTTCACCTTCGACCTGCTCGAGAAGATGCTGCATTAACTCGCACAGTAGTGCAGGACCGGTCTGACACGCTGAATGGTCAGTAAAATTACGGTTGAAGCGCAGCGCATGGCTGAATTGTCGTGCTGCACGACTCGCGCATGAATGACCTGTCTTGCGAGCAGATGTAGGCTCCTCGACAACAGTGCAATTTTGATGTAGTGCGAGGTGGCCGTGTTAAGACTTCACAGAAGCAGTGATGTAAGAACCGCGTTTGAACGAGTTGTAACGGGTTCAAATTTAGGCGCCCGGTTCTAACAGATTGCCTACAGTTTTTTCGGAGAACCCGGATCGCGGGAACGAGTTGGATGTATAGACCCGTCGTTTACTTTCTTGCTCGATGTTAGCTCTCGGATTACGTGCTGAAGGACCTCTATTGGAGGCAAACGTGACCTAGTCCGAATGGAACCTGCGCAACGCGACGAGCGCGGCATGCTTTGCAGCGTGCTTCGTGGTTGTGGTGGTCGTTGCCGACCCTTTTTCGCCTTTGCACTCGAAGCAAACCCAGGCTGGGTCAAGCTTGCGTCCCATGAGGAGTAGGGAATGGATTAGTTGATCGGTTGAGCGGGAAGAGGGCAACACAATGCGAAGCGTGAGGTCGAAACCCAAGGCGGCGCCGGCGCTCATCTCATTCCCACGGCTCTCGCTTCGCGATACAATCTGCACATCAGAACTGACGCAACTGTTTAAACAGCGTTTGAACCGATTTTCGCTATTTTTCAAAGAACCGTTTTTTCACAGCCACGAACGCGGTACATCACTGCACAGAAGTAGTTCAAAGTAATCAGCGAGTGAGCTTCAGCGGATTGAGAAGCTCGATGGGCAAGATGCTCGGCCTCCGCGGAATTCGCAAGCAGTCTGACCAGTCAAATCTTCACCTCAAGTGGTAACGAGATGCGAATGCAGACGATACCCAAGCGAGTTATAAAAAAAATCAGCAGTGAGCCATCGCATTGGGACCTAGCGACGGATTAGGGGATCTGAAGAACTACACAGCTCCATACAACCATGTACTAGTGGATATCGTGAACGTGGTTGCAGGGGCGCTTGGGGGATGGTCATGAACATAGAAGCAATGGGGGAACGACGGGGGTGAAACGACGCGTCAGGACGGGGGAGTGGACAAGCAATAATTAGCAAAGGTCGTCTTCGTCGTACTTTCAAGCAGCAGGCGCGGCAACGGCCTCAGCGGCGGCCTCCTCAGCCTTCTCCGCCTCGGACGCGTTGACCGCAATCTTCACGGCGAGCTCGCGGCCAGCAACCTCCTTGCCCTGGAGAGCGTCGATGGCCTTCTTCTGCTCCTCCTCGGAGCCGACGTCGACGAAGCCGTAGCCCTTGCTCTTGCGGGGCTGGCCCCAGCGGCGACGAACGACGCGAGCAGAGCTGACGGTGATGCCAGCGTCGGTGAAGAGCTTCTCGAGGCCGGCGTCGTCGATGGTGAAGCCGAGGTTGGCGACAAAGAGCATGTTCTTGGAGGGCTCGCCCTCGGGCGCGACACCGGCGGGGCGGGTGACCTTGGGCTTGCGGGGTGCCTTGGGGGCCTTCTTCTTGGGCTCAGCGGCGGGGGTCGTTCCATCAGTGGCCGCGGCCGCCTCAGGAGCTGCAGCTCCATCAGCGGGCGTCTTGGCCTTCTTCTTGCGCTGCAGCGGGGTATGAGCGGACCTGCGTAACTAGCCAAAGTACAATAGAGACACGTACCGGAGCCTTCTTCTTCTTGGGTTTGGCGGCATCGCCCTCGGGCTTGGGCGCGTCGGCCTTGGCGGCTTCGCCGTTAGCCTCGGCCTCGGTGACCTCGCCCGTGGGAGCCTTGTTGCCGCGCCTGCCAGCCTTCTTGGATGCCCTCCTCTCGGAGCGTTCCTTGTCCTTGATCTCTGCCGGTTTCGCGACTTCGACGATGACCTCGCGGCCGTCGAGCTCCTTCTTGTTCAGGAGCGCGACGGCGTTCTCGGCAGCCTCTGCGGTGGCGAAAGCGACGAAGCCATAGCCCGCGGACCGGGTGCCGCGGAGGATGACCTGGGCGGAGAGACTGCGGGGGTTACGGCGAGTTAGCGACACAATCTAAAGGTGGCAACGGGGACGATAGAACTGACATGCCGCTTTGCACCGGTGCGAAAAATGCCTTGAGACCCTCGTCGGTGGTCGAGTACGCGAGGTTGCCAGCGAAAACCTGGGGATATATTGAGAGGCTGTGCATGGCGACGAGCCAGACGACCGAGCCGTCTTACCTTGTGGCCTGGCGTCTCCTCGACGGCGTTTTGGGCGACGGGGGCGGGGGCAGCAGGGGCTTCAGACATTTCTTGGGATGAACGGGGAGGACGAGCGGGCTGGGCAGGTGGTTTGAACCGGTTTTTCGTTGCAAACTTGTGGGTTCAAGTGAGAGATGCGTGAAAATTGATGCCGGCACGCCCCGGTTTATAATTCCGCCCCCGCCTGATGGTCCCGCTGCGCCCAGTGCCCGGCGCCTAGCCTGTAGCCCCTCGATACACTGCAGCGGAACGGCCTGTCTCGGCCTGCGCTGCAAATTCGAGCGACTGAACCGAATCCGTGCCTGGAACTTTTACCTCCGTGGATTCCGTGAGACGTCATGGAGTACTTCCAGGACCTCGCGAACAACTCGGCCAGGCCCTCTATTTTCGAGCTCGTCGCCCAGGAACAGCTCAGAGACCTCCTCCAACCCGCGCTCAAATATGTGCTCTCGGTGCGCACAGCGGTCACCCGCACGCACACGACCAGCTCACACGACACTAGGTCCTCGCACAACGCAACCCGCGCTACCTGCTGCGCGTCGTCAACAGACATGAGGAGTTCTACGCCCTCGTCATGCTCTTCGTCGAGCACCACTATCTGCGCACACGCGGCACGCACTCTCCCAGCCTGTTCCATGTTCCGCGCGGCTGACACGCTCTCCAGGCGCGTCATTCGCCGAGGACTTTTACGGCCTCAAGCGCAGAAGAGCTCCCGCGCTCGAGACAATACGTTCAGACCTTGCATTGGGACCGGATCCTACGACGTCCAGACTGAGGCCAGTCGACGTGCGGTGGTCGCTGTTCTTCCTCGTGCGTCGTCCGGCGAGTGCATGCGCTGCAGCATGACCGATCACTTCCAGGTTGCCGTTCCGTACTTCCGCGCCAAGGCTCAAGACTACTACGAGCAGCTAGGCGGCGGAGTGGACGCAGAGATTCTCAACCAGAGCATTACAGCTCGCCGGGCCGCCGTGGAGCAGGTGCGCCTGACGATCTACGCGTTCACCTCCTTGCTGATCTTCTTTCAGACGCTTTCCGCGCGGCTGAAACGATTGTTCAAACGCGCATACCCGTTCACCAACATATCGTTTGAGCTGTGGCTATTATGGTGGAATATGGCGTACTTATTCGACAGGACGTCGTTCTACAGACCGTGGCTCGCGTGGATGCGCATCGACATCCGCAGAGCAGGGCCCGACATCGTACGTACCCCTCCTTTCGCGTATAACACGTACTCACATCTCGTTCAGGTGGCGATCACCAAGCCCTCGACGCCGGAGAACCTGACGCGCCTCGCACAACTCAGCCGCCTCATCAAACGTACACCGCGTTTCTTCCTCGACTCGCTCCGCGTCGCGCTCCCTCTCGCCATCTTCTTCGTGCGCTTCCTCGAATGGTGGTACAGCCCGCACTCGCCCGCTCGCTCCCTCGCCGCACCACCGTCTGGTCCGCCAATCCCGCCACCCGCCCTGCTCCTCCCACATCCACAGGGTATCGCCGTCGACCCGACCAAGTTTGGCATATGTCCGCTCTGCCAGAAGCCGCTGGCGAACGCGACGGCGCTCCCAACAGGATATGTGTTTTGCTATACGTGCATACATGCGCACGTCGACCGCGCGGGGACGTGCCCTGTTACTTTGTTACCTGCAGAGATCGCTCAGCTCAGGAAGATCATGATATAGTTCTAGCATTCCAATGCAATGTATTGCATCGTGCAGTGAGAGGGATCACGGGTGACTATCTATCCCAACAGCCCGAAGAGAAAGAAAGCAATGTTCCGCTGGTCAGTCATCAACCTGTGCGAGCTCCTCTTGCTTTTTGCGATACTCTACACCGTCTTTGATATGCGTCGCCGCGAAGACACCGATGGATCCCAACAATCCCATCACGAGCCAGACAAACCAGCCGTTCAGGAGGTTGTGTTCCACCGTCACCGCGAACAGCGAGCTGTGCAGATGGTGTCAGTCGTCATCCCTATCCCTAGCAGAACGTCCGCACCTCGAGAGAGCGGGGCTGATGCCGCGCGAAATAGACGCGACGGTCTGCGCAACGCCGAACGTGCTCCCGAGAGCCTCTCGGGTCGGCGCAGCATGTTTGATGAATATCATGTTGGAGGCATAACACATGCCCGCAACGCGTACGAGCAGCAGCAGCGCTGCAATACAAGTCCACAATAGCGCGACCCCGTGTGCCGTCAGCTTATCCTCCGTGCCCGTAACAAGGTTGTCGCGCGCGATGGTGTTGAGGAATGGCATGAGGAGGAATGTGACTGGATATATCGCCAGCAGGCAAGGGTAGAGCGTCTTGAGCTTGATGCGCTTCGTGAGCCAGGGAAAGGCGAACGGCTGCATCAGTGCGGCTACGAGACCTCCGAAGGCGAGTGCAGATCCAATCTCTACGGGCTGTACAATATGTATGAGCAGGGAGCAATTACGGGGAGCAAGAGCAACTGACGTTTCGCGACAAGCCGCCGTGGATGATAGCTGTGTACGACAGCAACACAAAGAGGACATCGAATGCTGTTCCGTTCATCGAAAGCATGAAGTATGTCCTCACGACTGAAATGACGACAGGGTCGACGATGAGAGACCGTATTGACGGCGGGGGTCGTGCCGGGGGCTCCGCTGCCTCAGCGTCGATGGCTGGCACAGCAATAGTTCCATAGGTTGGTGCAGGAGTGGGCTCGATATCAAGTTGGCGCTGCTTCTCGCGAATCTTGCTGGGAAGAGTCTGACACTCGACTGAGCGCCTGACAATCACCTGGACAGCGTTGCATTCTTACCTCCTTCAGAGAGAAGTACCCCAAAATAATCGAGCAGAGCGTCAAAGAGCACGAGATAGCGCACGGCAAGAAGAATCGAAGTCATAATACGGCAGTCAGTCACTGCGGCAAGAGCGCTCGTGGAACTAATGTGACTTACGGGTGATCCCTCAGGAACTGGATGTGCCCGAAGACGTCAGGATAGCGCGATGCAGGCTCAGACAGGGCTCCGCCGAGCAGAGGACCAATGATGCATCCTCTAATATACGCGTTAGAGGCGCTCACACAGTGAAGCTCAGGTATATGCGCACATGTTCCAGCACAAGCTGAGCAGAGGGAATGCCCTCGCCTGATTCGTCTCGTCCGTCAATTCGCCTACCATAGACTGGATCACGCTGTAGATGTATCAGCCATTCGGGCTAGGCCTATCCACTCGTAGAGCTCACGCGACGTTCCCTGCAAGACCGCCAGCTGGATGAATAGCAATGAGCGCTCTGTTTGTACGCGCATTCCGACCCCAAACACACTCACCTAACATTCGAGCTGCCAGCGCAGTGGGGAGGGAGTTCGAGAGCCCGAAGAGCATCGTGCTTAACGCGGAGCCGCAGAGCCCTTTCGTGGAGTGTCAGCGAAGAGCCTGTGGGAGTGATCTTCTCCCTGGCGCACCGCATAGGATGACAGGCTTGCGGCCAACGCGGTCTGGGGTGGTGTCAGCGACGGAGACTTAGCATGAACGGACTATGAGCCCACCGGAGAGCTTGCCCCATTGAAAGATGAAAAGTAGTTGGGCGAAGGCGAAAACGCTTTCGACCAGACCTTTGGAACGTTGAGCACTGCACCAAGACAACGCGGAGGTGCGCATATACCAGAATAGAAGCCAATTTGTCGTGGGTCGTCAGTAACGTGAAGGTGTTCCATCATCTTTGAGTGACAAGTAAGTGCTGAACGGCGGCGTCGTGCGAGCGACATACTCGGTTGACATAAGGAAAGATCTGAACACAGAACAGGGGTGAGCTCTCGAACTGCAGAAAACGCGTGGGAGAACGCGTACCTGCGTGTACGCAATCGGCTCTGCGAGACGTACTAGTCGTCGCGACGGTTGGTCAGCAACGCCGGGCACGTTGCGAGGCATAGGTACGACGGCTAACCGAGGCACAGAATAGCCAGCTGCTTTGCAGGCAGCGGCGTCTCGCGCCGTTGGGCCACGAGTGGCTCGAGCTCCTGCTGGGCGGGGGGCGCCATGGTTGTGGTAAGAGCGAACGACAGCCAGTCACGTCGCGAAGCATTTCCGTTTTCCGGGGCGGGCAAGAAGAGGGCGGATCGGACCTCCCGCGCAGACGTAACGGGCGCTTTTCGGCCTTCGCGCCCGCACCCGGCACAGATTGATTAGATCATCTGCCCATGCCTATATCGGGGTGACCTCTTGTCGACGACCCGTAACGGTCGCATTGACAGCTCAGCGAAGGGGAAGAAGCTGCATGACCTGGAGTAACGCGGAGAGCGACAAGATAAGGACCGTCGAATGGCTCTAGGCCCACAAGGATAGAAATTCCGTTTCCCACTCCAGCGGTGAGTATCAGTACAGGAGAGCGTCTCCCAAGTGCCTGGTGAGATGGCCGAGATTGGTGTGCTCCAGGGCTGCTGTCGTGTCACCGCTCGCTGAGAGCTTCGCCGCTCAGAGCAAAGCACCGGCCACACTTGCGCCGGCGCGCCGATGCGGGACACTGGGCATTGGACGTCTTTCGAACAGCACCATCTCCGGTCAGAAGACGAATCCATGCTCTCGTATAGACGGTTGTGGAGGCCAGCTGTGGGTGCAGTTCATCTCCGGGATCAAATGCAGAGATTATTGTCAAGGAAATGACATCAACAGTCATAGTATGTTCATTACGGCTACTGATATTGTTAATTGCGAGGCGGGTGCGTGCGTTGAATAAAAGGAGTGATGCGCTGTACAGTTTGTTCGGGATCGGGACAAACCTTGCGCTTGCTTCCGGTTCCGCTTTGATTGGTCTTCCCTCGTCCTCCTCTCTTCCATTCCCGTAAATCCCGGTTGCTGGCTGCAGGTGCGTCCCGCTGCACTCTGCAATGGCGTCGCGCACCCTGCCCTCTGCCGTTGCCGCCAAGTCCGCGCGTCGGTGCGAGGGCAGAGCGTCGCCATTTCGCGGAATGAAGCCCAGCGTGCTGAAACTTTGCCGCGCAGGCCGCGACGTTCAAGAAAATAAAACATGGCCTCCGTCCAGCAGAAAATCCAACGCACCGCCAACGCGCCCATCGCGGCACCCGATGAGATCGAGACCAACGTCGCGCAGGCGTTGATTGACCTCGAGAACAACGTGCCGGAGCTCAAGGCCGAGCTGCGTCCGCTCCAGATCTCTGCAGCGCGCGAGGTCGACGTCAAGGGTGGCAAGAAGGCCATCGTTGTGTTTGTCCCGGTTCCCCAGCTCAAGGCCTTCCGCAAGGTCCAGCAGCGGTGCGTCCGGCTCATATAGTTGCGACCGGCTCACTCAACCTCGCACCAGCCTCACCCGCGAGCTCGAGAAGAAGTTCTCCGACCGCCATGTTGTCTTCGTCGCCCAGCGCCGCATGCTGCCGCAGCCGACCCGCAAGTCGCGCGTCAAGCAAAAGCGCCCGCGGTCGCGCACGCTCACCGACGTGCACGCCAAGATTCTCGAGGACCTTGTCTTCCCGACGGAGATTGTTGGACAGCGCACGCGCATCGGCACGGACGGGTCCAAGCTTCTCAAAGTGTACGTGCACGTGCGATCCTGGGCGCTGGCGCGTCTGCCGGTCTGGGGTGCGCGTTTCTGACAGCTCTGCTTTGTTTGCAGGTTCCTGGACTCGAAGGACGCGACCTCGCTGGAGTACAAGCTGGACTCGTTCTCGTCCGTGTACCGCCGGTTGACGGGCAAGGATGTCACGTTCGAGTTCCCTGTCCAGGCCCAGGAGTAAGGGGCGTGGTGCGGAGAGGCGACAGCGACGGCGGCGGGCTGGCGGTAGTTCTATGCGGGACTAGTAGTCGCACACCCTATGTTCCAGTATGGGCTATGGCACCTAAAAGATTGTTGCGCGATAACGGAGCATAGTTGTGGAAGCGGTCGCGTGAACCAGATGAATTTTGTTTGAGGCGCGAACGTGACTTTTGCATTGCCGAGCGGCGTGCGGGCGCTGTTGTTTGCAGTGGCAGTTCAGTTGGAGTCCCGCCAGAGCTGACTTAAACCCCTTTGCTTCGTTCGTTTCTTCCCTCTCCTCTCCTTCTTCACTCGTCGCCGTCGTCGCCGCCAGCGCCCGCCATGGCCGCGCGCTACCAGTACGGCGAATCGTACTATGGCCAGGCCGCCGTCGATGCCAAAGTCGTCGTCATGGGCAACACAGGCGCGTCGCCGGCCCGCGCGCGCACCTGCTCCTCCAGCCAGCTCATTAATATTCTGCGTTCCAGGTGTAGGCAAGACGTCTTTGGTCCACAGATACACCGAGAACAAGTTCACGCCGACATCGACCACGTCCACCACCGGCGCCCTCTTCCTCACCAAGAAGGTCGTCGTCGACAACTTCAAAGTGCGACTTCAGATCTGGTGAGCAAGTTCGGTCTTTGTCGTGCCTCTGCTCGCAGATATACGGGTAGTGGCCGTCCACGAGCAGAGTTTCTCTGCTGGACATGCACCTCCTTACTCTCCTGGAACGCGTTGGATTGACTCCATTTCCTAGGGACACTGCCGGGGCAGAGCGTTTCCGGTCGATTGTGAGTACTCAGCTTCCCATGAACGGCGCTTGTCGAGCTCATAGCCTCGTCCAGGCTCCCATGTATTATCGCAACGCGCACGCGGCCATCGTGGTTAGCAAACAATACCCCTTGTGGCGCGGTCCCCAAAGGCTCACTCTGCTCGTACGCTGCAGGTTTACGACATCACAGACTCGAAGACCTTCGACGACGTGCGTGGATGGCTCGAGGGTGCGTCAGCCACACGCAAACAAACCCGGCGCTGACCTCATTTCCGGTGCAGAGCTCAAGAAAAACTGCACAGAGGACCTTATCATCTACATTGTTGGCTCGAAGGTGCGTCTAGCCGCTCACGAAATGCTCTCGGTTCCCACTCAACGCACGTCTCAGGCTGATCTCGCGCGGCACCGTGCCGTAACTCAAGATCGGGCAAGGCACTCTCTCCATACATGGTTCCCTCCTCCACGACCGCCGTCGCCGATTGCCCAGATGCAGCAGCCGTCCAACTTCTCGTTCCCCACACTGTTTACCTCCTCAGCCTCGCTGGTACCATTCCCGTCCTCGCCCGGTTCGGGGGACGCTAGTCCCTACGCAGGCCTCACGCGCTCCAACTCAGCGGCCTTAGCCCAACCGCGCATATCGTCTCCTGCACTGTCACGCTCGCCCACGAGTCCTGTGCGCTCGCGTCCGAGTGCGCGGCCTATTGCGCGATCTGCAGCGTCGCTCCTGACACGGCCCAATTTGGCTGGCTTACCTACGGCGCACGAGGACCCGGTTGACGCACGGTCGCTTCAGCCAGGCTCGTTCGGCTCCAACTTTAAGAAAAAGAGCGGCTGGGCAGAGCTGCGCGAGGACGAAGTTGCCGAGCCCGAGGAGCGCGAGTGGGGACTGGAGAAAGACATGAAGCTCTTTGAGGTGTCCGCAAAGGACTCACGGGGTCAGTCAATTTCAGGATGTGTCTTGCCATTTTCCCCGGTTTCTGACGGTTTCCTGTCGACAGGAATTGAAAGTCTGTTCGGGGAACTCATTGGCGCCATCATTGCGCGCCGCGACGTGATTGAACAGGAGCGCATCAAGCGCGAGCGCGACAGCGTCGTACTAAACGGCATGTCGCCCACCTGGAACAGCGTCGCGGAAGAGGAGGAGATGCTCGAGAAGGAGCGGCAGAAGGGCACTGCAGGCAAAGGTTGGGGCGGCGGATGCTGCTGATTGCCTTTATACGCTCGCCCACTCTCGCTCTCGACGCTCTCTTTATTGCTCGCTCGCACTCCGACTAACGACGCCGCCGACGACCACATTTTTGCAGTGCCTTTGCGCACACTTGCACCCTTTCCTTGCCCTTTTCATGATCAGTTATCCTGTTTGTCTTCGTTTCCTGGTTCCTGTCTCTGCATCGTTCTCACACCTCACGACGCTTGGGCTCGTCTCAATACCTCTCAGTCTGCTCTCGGTTTTGGTCTCATTACATACATACATACATACTCGTAAACCTCACATGCAGCGCTGTCACATCATCCCATACATCCACATCATTGCGCAATTCCCACCCATCCACATCCCCTCACGCATCTCGACTCATACATGCACCTGGCAGTGCTGCATCTATTATGAGCACGACAAGCTGTACGGTTTTCGCGTCTCTGATCCATGTCCCTCTCGTTGTTGTCCGTCTTCCGTCGCCATGTCTTATTCTTTCTTTGCGGTTCTTTACTCCCCTTGCCTGAATCGTTTATCGGTAGGACGCATGCTCCTTGTCGATAAACACCTACTCAGCTCTGTGGTTAGGATGTACTACGTATGGCATGTACATATGCAAATATTGGTGCAAGCTTTCGCCATCGTTAGTCTCTCTAAATTATCGGCGGCGCTCCTCGGCGCAAGGGTCACGTCTTCCGGCGAGAGATTGCGGTGGACAACTCGGTATGTATTGACGGAATTACTGGCGGTCAGTACATGAGAGCAAGGCTAGAGCGGTACATAAGGAGGTTGATACATAGAAGGTGTGTCTAGATTCCATTCTCGATGTAGATGCGATAGGACTGGGGCATGTGGATACGTGTGCGTGGATTGTGCGCTGGGTGAACAAGTACGCATTTACGCTTCGCCTGACGAGTTGGACAGGTCCTGCACCTGTAGGAACAGGACAAGTAGGTCAGTGACGCAAGCAAGTGTAAGTATAGCCAAACGTAACATACCACGCCTGCAATGACGTCCGCCCAGCTGCTACCATCTTTGCTCGTCGAGGAAGGAGAGGAAGAAGGAGAAGACGAAGCAGCGGTACCGGGGCTTGCCAGATTTATGGTAGGTTTCGTGGAGAGGGAAGTGTAATACGCGCGCGACGCGGCGTCGAGCATGAGCACAAACGATTGCGCCTCGGGACTGTGTTCGTCGCCACTAGTCTGCTTGTCGAAGGCGAGCGGGTCTACGGGCCCGTGCAGCCACCCTGACGAATCGATCAGGTCCATGACGCGCTGCAAAGCGCGCTCGGCGGCGTCGATGTTGAGCGACGAGCCCGTGATAGACGCGATGCGGTACTGCGCGGCTGCGAGGAGCGCCGTGCCCGCGCTGTCCTCGAATTGGTCCGAGCGGTCGAGATAGTTGGCCATCGCGCCAGTATTGTGCTGTGTGTATGCGAGCCATGTGTCAGACGCATGTTACGAACGAGCGGGTGTAGAAAGGAAAGGGGATAGACGAGCCGCGTCGCGCTAATCCGCGACAGGGAAGCGGCGCGCGAAGCAGAAGTAGAGCGTGGAGAAAGAGCGGGAAAACGCACCTGGCGGGCCCACGTTGCGTTCAAAATCTCCGTAGTCCAATCAAGCAGATCGGCACTCTCGCTCTTGAGATCGTCCGCGAAGTCGCTCTTTGCGATGGTCTGTTGGACACGCAGCATGCCATACGCGGCCCACGCGTTACCAGTGAGCCATAGACCTGTGTCGTTGAACGAGCCACCGATGATGTGTCTCCAGAGCTTGCTGCCTGCCGGGTCCTGCAGGATGGAACGGTAGCCTTGGCATTGCTCGTACGCATTGACAAGGAGCGATTTGGATGCCGTTGGGGCAGTCACACCTGCATAAGCGATGAAAGGAGGCGCCATGGACACGAAGTCAGCCCTGCGTGAGAACGTCAGAACGCATTGAGTGATCTGAAAACGAGAACGGACCATGCTTGAAAGGCCTCAATGCGGTGCGAGATCACGACGCCTTTGTGTGGCGCGTCGTACAGGAGGTAGTCGAGCTGCTCCTTTGCGCCGGAGAGGTAGGTGGCGTTCCCCGTCGAGATGCCCGCAATAAGCGCCGTGACGCCGATACCTTTTTATATGCGCGTGAGAAGGGATCGTAGAGAGGAAAGGGGGACGCACTGGCAGAGTCACCGACCGCTCCGGTGTTGAAGTAGTACTTGGCACCTTTGGGCTGCTGTGCGAGGGACTTGTCGAGCGCGTCCATCACTGCGCGTGGCGGGTTGGCCTTGGGGCTGACCGGGACCGTTGGCGCCTCGAAAACTGCGAGACCGGGCGCGTCGAGTTCCGTGACGGCCTCCATCATGGTACCAATCTCCCAACTGAGACAGTGTGTAAGACGGTTGGCGCGATGAGAGAACAAAGGAACGCGCCTGAGAGTCGCCGCGCTGACGGCGTTTGCGCGTACTTTGTCGATCGTAGCACGCGAGAACTCAGGGTGCGCAGCGACGGCGAGCGAGAAGAGCGCGACGGGCGCGAGGGAACGCATGAGAGACGGCATGCGTGAGGAGGCGAGGGGGCGCGGAGAAAAGCTGGCCAAGAGAGGCGCTCCCTTTGAATGCTGAGACGCGAGTGGCAGTACAGCGGACGTGCCGACGGGTCCGGGCGGAGGACGAGAGCAGGTGTCGATCCCTGAGACTACGAAGCTCAAGCTCCTCACAGAAGACGCGGTTCGTGTGATCGCCGAGAATTGCCTGTCGTCATTCCAGTCTTGGCTGACACCGTACAGAGAGCTCAGAGTAAGCGCGACGAGGCTTCGGGATGGCGGATGCGCGGAATCATAGTCCTTGGCACATCGCCTAACACGTTCCTGAAACTTTGCTGGCATTCCTAAGTAGATCTGCGGTAAGGGCTGGATATTGAAGTTGGTCCATGCTGGACAGTGGAGACTAGACAAGTTCAAGTCGCGGCGCGGCAGAAGCCGGACGCTTGTGTCTCGCCCTACAGGTCGGTATGCCCGACATCAGCGCGCTCCTCGCGTCCTGGTCCTCGGCGAGCGAGAACGACCTGTAAGTTACTAGGATTACTTACTTTCTACTGTATTCTGACTGTGATTCCAGTCTGAACGCGCTCCTACCGCATGTCCGGAACGCGTCCGACACAAGCTCCTCCGCCGCGCTCTACGACGCCTTCCACACCCTCACCGCACGCACAATCTCCTCGCTTTCGCCCCCGGGACACATAATCAAGCCCGCCGACGTCGCCAGCTTCGTTCACAAGCTCGTCAACCAACTCCCGTCATCCAGCAGCGCGCCCGACCATGCCACAACCAACGCGATCGACGAGACCCTCGTCGACGTGCTCTGGGCTCTCGACACCCATATAGACGACATCATCCAGGACGCCGTCGCCGTAGAACGCGCCGCGAACGCACCCAAGAAGGACGGCGACGCGACCATGGCCACAGACCAAGATGCGGACCGGCTCGCCAACGCCAAAGCGAAACGCGCATCCGCCGACGCAGACAGGGCGACCCTCGCCGAAGTCGTCAAACTACTCCTTGTGCGCAGCCTTCTACGCCGTACCACCCCGTGAATACGATCCTGATCCTTCGCCGTGACAATTTGCCAAAAAGCAAAACAACGTCGTCCAGCTCGCCACCTGCCGTGCAAGACTCGACTTTGGCCTCCTTGTCCTCGTCGGTCTCGTCAACAACAAGGCGGCGCTTGAGAAGAAGGAGGTGCAGACCAAGACTCGTCTCTTGTGAGTGTTGTCTGCTGTCCAGCGGGTGGCAAGCGCTTATGTCGTGCGCTCCAGTTACCGACAGAACAAGTTCAACCTCCTTCGTGAACAATCTGAAGGCTATACGAAGCTCTCTGTCGAACTCATCGCATCAATTGGTCCAGCGCACAGCTCGGACGACGCGAAACCTGTAGAGTCACCGGAGCACATACGCGCGCGCGCCGCCGAAGTATGGGACAAGGTCGTCAGCCTCGTCGGCTACTTCGACCTCGATCCGAACAGGGTCCTCGACATCATCCTCGACGTCTTCAGCTACAACATCTACACG
This sequence comes from Exidia glandulosa HHB12029, assembly GCA_001632375.1. Taxonomy (NCBI): domain Eukaryota; kingdom Fungi; phylum Basidiomycota; class Agaricomycetes; order Auriculariales; family Exidiaceae; genus Exidia; species Exidia glandulosa. Next base: position 387,627 of record KV425882.1, on the reverse strand, counting down.
CACCACTCGTTCTTCCTCGAACTCTTGCGTTGCTCACCGTGGTGCGGTGGCGCGGCCGATGGTACCGCGCATCCCGTCGACGTTGAGATGGACTCGTCCACCGAAGGCAGCAAATATGCTGGGCTCTCTTTTGACAATGTCCTGCGTGTCGCGAGGGGTTTACCTGTTCTCCACGATGTCGGCGACGAGATGGATGTGGACGACGACACAGCAGACAAGCCTCCAACTAAGAAAGCACCTGTCTGCGCTCAAGTGTTGGGGTTCAAGTACAAGTACTTTCAGGTGCGCCCACTTGCGTTTATAATGACCTATACTGAGAACATGGATAGACGAGTGGACGGGATGTCCCGAAGTCTCTGTCGTACCTTGCAGCATTCCTGATTCGAGAGCACGTCATCACGATAGACGACCTTCTCCCTCACGTAAGCAGCGCGTAGGATTATGTCCTCTACTTACTCAACAGTCTCGTAGCTCTACCCTGACGATACCGAGATGGCCGCCGAGAAAGAGAAGTTCGACAAGGACATCGTCGAGAGGATTTCAAACGCGCGCGCCAGCGCTCTGGCTATGGCTGCACCTCTCGCTGCCGATGAGCCGTCCATAAAACCTCGCACCACTACGTCCAGCGATCCCAAGAAGAAAGACGACAAGAAGGATGCTGCGGACAAGGAGAAGGACAAGCCGAAGGACCCGCCGAATCAGCGTCTCTCCCTCCTCCAGGCCCTGCTCGCTCTGGGTGCGCTCGAACCGGCGTTCGACATACTTTCCCATGTCCCGTGGCTTCCTTCTGCATCTCCTGAAGTTGCCGAGCTCCTTCTACGTCTGGCTCACCACTCTCTCAACCCGCTTTACGAGTCGACCGTCAACCGACACGAACGGTACCACCAGGCCGTGATGGGCGCGAAAGCGAAGTTTTCTCCGACTAGTGGGCTCGTCCCGGCTGCTGCGAAGAAGTTAGCTCTGACGGCATACGCACCGACCCCACCCAGCACCGCGACGACAGACTATGTGTTCTTCTACCCTCAGTGGTCCGAGTGGGTACCCGTATGCAGGCAGCACTCGGACGTGCGGGACGTCGTTGAACCGATTCTGCGGTTTGTTGGGGTGCAAGTTTTCCGCGATCCAGAGTTCATGACGAAGCTCTGTCGGGTGGGCAAGACGCAGGTTTGCGTATCGGTATGTACTGCAACATTCCTGTCTTATCCAAACCACTGATGAACCTGTGATGTTTAGCACGTGAGCGACGAGGTCTGCGAGCTCTGGGTACGGATCTCCAGACTCTATCTTCTCCCCGGGATGTCGATGTTGAACAACAACACGACAATTTCCGCGGAGTTGTGGCCCATCCTCCGTGTCATGGATGCGACGACGCGCTGGGGTCTGTACGGCGAGTGGGCGACCCACATGTACAAGGTGTACCCGGAGATGCGCGTGCGGAAGGTCGAGGCAGAGCGCGAGGCGAAGGCGATCATGCGCCGGCTGTCAACGAAGACGGTTACAACGCTTAACCGCAGCGTCGCCAAGCTCGCGCATTGCAACCCCTGCATACTCTTCGCGCACATGGTCAACCAGGTCCAGGCGTACGACAACATGGCTGAGGTCGTCGTGGAGAGCTTGAAGTTCTGCGCGCTGATGCCGTTCGATGTGCTGCTGTTCATCGTCCTCGAGACCCTTGCGAACCCAGACAAGGAGCGACTGAAGGACGACGGGATCAGCGTGTCGCAGTGGCTGCAGAGTATGTCACTCCCTACTTAGCTTAAGCGACCTACTTGCTCACTCTATCTCTCTTAGGTCTCGCTTCGTTCATCGGTATCCTGTGCCGCCGGTACCAGCAGGTCGACTGTTCGCTGATACTGCGCTACGTGGTGAACCGTCTTCGCGCACAGGAGGTCATGGAGATTATCGTCCTCCGCGAGCTCATCGCGAAGATGACGGGGATGCAGCCGCCGGAGAACATGTCGGAGCAGCAGATCGTGGCGCTCAGCGGAGGGCCCATCCTGCGTATCGAGGCAATTGCATCAGAAACTCGCGGAATCTTGCTCGAGAAACCACTGCTTCATACTCGCGCGATGGAGAGATTCATGACCGGCTTGAACTCACAGGGTATGGCGAAGGCGTTACTCGTCTTGATCGCGAAACAGAGGCAGCTCTGCCTGTTTACGAGCTCCAACGTGCGACATCTCAAGGCGCTCAGCACCCTTTATGACTCAGTACGCTCCTCGTCTTTATGATCCACGATGAATGTCTTACTCTTGCACCAGGTGCACCAAGTTCTCACCCTGTTTATCGATTGTCTTGCGACAGGTCTTTCGCCTTCGGTGTACTCCGCGCTTTTACCTTCGTACAAGGACTTGTGTCAGAAGTACAGTATGGATCCGTACATGGCGATCCAGATCTATCGTCCGAAGCTTCACAAAGATATCGTGGTGCGTGCAGTCAATAAGCTGTTGCTAAACCTGGCTAATGTAGGTGCGACATAGGCACATATACAAGCACGGTCCAAGGAATCAGCCGAGGAAGCGGAACGTCGCTTGAAGGCCGCACTCGCAGCCAAGCGAGAACCGTCTGCCTCGTCCGCGGATACGAAGGGTGCATCGACACCAGATCCGACCAAGTCTAATCCTGTCAAGGAGGAGAAGCCAGTCACGAATGGCTCTACGGACTCTCCTATGGATGCTGAGGTATGCCGTTGCCTTTGCCGCTGTGAGGCGTCCTGATCGCTTGCGAAGCCTTCTCCATGGCTGCCTCTATTGGAACCCGTCATCCGGGACGCTGAGGAAGTTCTGGGACCTCGCGTTGCAGAGCTCATGGGGTGCGATTTTTACCATAGTTGTCGACTGTTTCTAACCGTCTGGCTCCAGTGCCCCTTTCTTCGTCACTTTCTGGCAGCTCGGCCTTTACGATGTCAACCCGCCCAACAAGCGGTATGACGAGGAACGAACCCGCCACACAACTCTGCTGAAGAAGACATCCGACGCAATTGCCGACGTCAATACGAAGAGCGCTCGTGTACGCGAGTTGAAGACTCGCAAGGAGCGTATTGCTGCTTCATTCGAGGCACTCGGCAAGGAATACTCGACCATGGCTTCAAACTTCGAGTTCACGATGAAGAGGCTGGCGCGCGAGAAGCAACATTGGTTCCCCGCAGGTTAGTCCTTTCACTACATTCAAAACCGTCCACTGACATGTGCTCCAATTTCTTGCAGCAACTGAGCGCAGCCAAGAGCTTGTTCAACAGATCCTGCAGCACTGCATAATGCCTCGTGCTCTCATCTCACCGATGGACGCCGACTTTTGCTCGCACTTCATCAAGATTGTCCACGAGCGCGCGACGCCAAGCTTCCACACGCTGCGTATCTACGACAAGGTACATGCTTTACCCATCGCCAATTAGTGAAATTCATAACGACCTCGATAGATCTTCAACGACGGCGTTTCGTCTGTGGTTTACTCGTGCACAGAGAATGAAGCACGGAACCTTGGTAGGCTCCCCTATAGTCTTTTGTTTCTCGCACACGTTTACACTCTTCCCAGGACGCTTTCTGCGGAATGCTTTGCAGGATTTGAAGGCATGGTCTGACCCCAAGAGCGATTTCCTTGAGCAGACCATCAAGGGAAGCACATCCCTTCTTCCGGGTTTCCAGAAGCAGTGGAATGCTACGGCAACGTCGTTCACGGCCAGTGATGTCGTCGACAAGAGTGTCATGAGACTCCTCCTGCGTAAATGGCACATGAAACTTGGAGTGGTATGTCCTTAACCCGTTTACATTGGTTACTATACTCACTTGGGTGGAGGGGTTGACGCAATGTGTCGACGGAACCGAGTACATGCAGATTTACAATGCCATCATCATACTGAAAGAGTTGCTGCCCGTAATGCCGCGTACGGACACCAACTTCGCGATCGGGACGAGCATCCACGACTGTATGAAGAGGTGCATTGCCAAAGAGACTCGCGAGGATCTCAAGGTTCTCGCGCAAGCGTGAGTAAATTTTTGGGTGGGTAAAAGTTGTTTTTATTCATCTTGCACAGGTACATGGCGCACCTCCTCAAGGTGCGGGATACGTGGGATCAGAAGGAGGCGGTCAGTGCCGCGCGCTCCTCAATGGGCAGAATACTCATGTCATCTCGCAGAAACCCAAGCCTGCTCCTGCGTCTGCGGCACAACGAACGTCCGGTTCGAGCGACGCGAAGGCACGGCCATCCACTACGATGCCGTCGGGCACCTCAGCCACAACGTCAACATCTACCTCGCGCAACGCTGCCTCATCTACCTCGTCAACATCCAAACCGCAAGCATCGTCGACAGCGCCTTCTGCTTCTACGGATGGCAAGGCCTCGTCCACGAAATCCGCACTTGACAGGTGTGTTGCGCTCCTAAAGCTGACTGAATTCTGACATATTGTAGTATACCGCGCCCGGAGGTCGTCAAGCGCGTCGCTCGTAACTCTTCAGACGCCAGCCCCAAGGCTAGCCCTAAGCCTGAAGGCGCAAATGGACAGCGTCGTGATGACAAACCGGCCGACGCAGCAAAGAGTACAACTGCTCCTCCTGTACGGCCTGCCGGCCTCCCGACCAAACCCGAACCTGCCCCGCGCTCCAGCCAAAATGGCACACACTCTGCACTCAAAGAACCTGCGAGTCCCATTCGACAGCCTCCGCCTGCAGGTGGACAACGCCGTGAGCCTCCGGCGTCGCCTCGGGGCCATCGTCAGCAAGACGACCCTGCCCGTCCTCAGACTCAAGTCATGCCACCTCCCGCCGCGCCCAGTCAAACGACTGCCGCTCAGGATATGCGTGCACGTGCGACCCGAGATGATCGCGAGAGAAACGATACTCGAGCAGCAAGCCGTGGCCCACCACCTCGAAGCTCATCCCCGCCGTCCCGGAGGCCGTCGCCGACTCGTGGAAATGGTCGAAATGGCGCTCAAGACACCAGTGGCGCTGGCCCGCGTGCTGAACGAGACGGAGACCGCAGCCGCGCTCACCCTGAGGCACCCAGCAGAGCAGCGCTTCACGGTCGCGAGGGTCACGGAGATTCGCGAGATGTTAGGGACGCGCGCGAACGTCCTCCCTCAGGTCGTGCCAGGGACGACGATAGAGGCAGCGACGATCGTTCAAGGGACCGCGACAGACACCATGCACCAGACTCTCGCGACAGAGAACATGCTAGCCGGGATGGCCGGTCGACTGGCACTGCACGCCCAGAGGACGACGCAAGAGGAAGTGACCCAGCTCGCCGTCTTTCGGGTGCGAGCTCTGCAGCAGACGAGTCTGCTAGCAAGCGCAGGAGGCACGGGGAGGATGAGGTATGTGCTCCATTTGATCCAGTCCCTGTAATGTCTAACTAACATTCGCGCAGGCGCAAGATCGTTCAAGCAAGCGGAGCAGCTCCAGTCGACATGGGGACAAAGAGAGCGGCGGTCACCGTGACCGCGAGGAGCGAACCAGCAGAAGTCACCGTAGAGAGAAGGAGCGAACCGACAAGGATAAGGACAAGGAGCGAGACCGCCGCGAGTCATCGGAGAAGCGCAGTCATCGCAAGGACAGGGATGGGCGAGATGACACCGAACGCGAGCGCGAGAGTCGCCCAGCAGAAACCTCGGAGAAGGTACGTCCTGACAGAAAGCTCCCTGTCGGCTACCCCAGCTGAGTGAATGTCCTTCCAGACGCTTGACAAGTCCACCCGTCCTTCGGACAGCTCAGCTGGCAATGGCAAGGCTCCCGCAGTTCCTCCCTCTGGCCCTCGTGCAATGGCAGTGCCTGACGCCCCGCGAACAAACCGCGCGGATGCTCCAGCACCGTCGACTTCCCGGGCCGCAGATGCCAATCGCGACAATGAGCGGCAACCCGCGAATCCTCCGGCGACCCAGCCAGCCGCTGCCCAGCCTCAGCAGACCGGGACGCCGAGCCTACGCGATCGGTTGGGCGGCTTCCAGGCTGCCACGCCTGAACGCAACGCGGGTAACACGAGTGGGAAGGAGGAGGGCCACAGTGAGAATCGTGGGATGAAGCGAAACTTGGCCGGTAAGCGCTTGTGCCACATTGCTTCGCGCGCTCTAACTCACTGTGCTGCAGATCGCACAGGCGGACGTGACGCAGAAGCGGAAGGCGGCACTCCCGTAAGTCTGTTGGTCCTCTTCACACAAAGCATGCTTAGCGATCAACTGCAGCCACACAAGAGACCCAAGCTTCAGCGGCAAAGGTATCCATTGAATGCAGGGCAGCTCGACAAGGAGCGCGGTTGAGCGAGGAGGGATTATTCGACATTGTATAGATTATATCCAGCATTGTATCATAGTATTGTTGCGGGCATGTCCCAATGACGCTACGCGTATGAGGGAACTAGCTGCCGTGAGTTGAGTCACGCTGTGTGGTGAGTTGAGTCACTGAGCAAGCAGGCTTGTAAGCTAATGCGGGGGAAGCTCCTCCGGAGCGGGGTGAACCGAGCCTGGAGGGAGCGAGCGAACCGTTCAACTATCGACCTCCCACGGTAGATGGGCTTCGAATCAAGGTCAAAAACTCTTCCCGCGTCTTTTGCTGAGTGCGGAAGCAGCCACGCATAGTAGAGGTAACCGTCGTAGCGCCTGGTTTCTGGACGCCGCGCATCGTCATGCACATGTGGCTGCAGATGTCAGAACTACGGTGACGAAGGGAACAAGATCGACATACGTAGCTTCCATGACCACAGCGACACCGCGAGGCTTTATTGCCTCCTCGAGAGCAATCGCAATCTGTTTCGTTAAGCGTTCCTGAACTTGCAACCGGCGACTGAAGGTTTCTGCGATGCGTGCGAGCTTCGAGATGCCAATTACAAGCTTGTTCGGAATGTAGCCAATTGACACCTGCCCTTGCGGTGAGCGCACGCTTTCCGCGTGTTCGAGGGCGGCGTACCTTGCCCGTGAAAGGAACGAGATGATGCTCGCACAAGCTGGAGAAGTCGATGTCTCTGACGATGACCATCTCGTCGTGGTCCTCTGCGAAGATTGCGCCGTTGATCACCTCTGAAACGCGGCAGAGAGATCAGCGACAGGTATTAAGCAGAGCAGAATATGCCAATGACTGACCGGACAGACGTTCTTCATAGCCTTTCGTCATCCAGAGTAAGGCCTGAGCATAGCGTTCGGGCGTGCGAACAAGGCCCTCGCGGTCCGGATCCTCGCCAATGCCCTCGAGCAGGGTTCTGACTGCGCCGGCGAGCTTTGCCTCGCGTTGAGCACGTTCCTCTGGAGTTTGATTGAGTCTGAGGACTGTCGACTTGGCTACGGCGGGCGTGAGTGACGTGTCTCTGGTGTAGAGCTCACCGCACCTGGCCAACCGAGACCATGTTTGTCAGGGATAGGCGTGCCCAGCGCGGGGGCTGGCGACCTGAAGCCCAATTCGCTGACGTCTGTGTGTTCTGTTTCTGTTGAATCTAAATCTGGGAAGTAGTCCTGGTCCATCTGGGCTTGGTGCGCGTGTTCTGGCTGTGTGGCAGAAGCACGAGGCGAACCTGCAGGCGTCGCCATTTTCACGGTTCACGGGCCAGAGAGTGGCGGGGCGCGGACATCGGATGCATACGCGGACCGCCAGCTTGGGTCTCTCCTAGCTATTCCAACGCACAATGGCTGCCATATTCAATATGGCAACACAGCTCCCAGCTAGAGGAACGCAGCCAACACCAATAAATACTCAGCGCGCTCCCACAGCGTGTCTCTTGCTCACCTCTCCATCATGGGCGCGACCACCGTGACCGCTCCCACAGTGCCCCCTCCAGGCTGCTTTACCCCAAAGCACTCGCTCTCAATGCCGTTACGGCCCAGGAAGCGCAGGAACAAAGATCTTTCCGCGTTCTTTCCGCTCCCAAACCCGCCAGCCCCGAAAGCAAATCCGGACGAGGCAATTGCCCTCTGGCAGGCATCACGTACACCGTCATCCCCTCCCGGCTCCCGACGCCCATTCAACCTCAAGAACGCCCTTCTTGCGTGGCAAATATTCCATGTCTCCCTTCCTCAGCTCCTCCCAATCTGCTGGGGCGACGGCATGCGGGATGCTTTGACTATGTCGGCTCTCCATGTAGTGCGCGGACTCATGCCCGCCTCCCGCGCATTTTCTCAGGCGTGTATACTCGACGAGGTAATGTCCCATCTCTCCTCCATTAGACGCCCTGTTGACGCTCGCTCCGCAAAGGTTCAGCTATTGCTCGTCACGCAAAACGGCAGCTGGTTGCACCTCGGTCGGCTGGTCGCGACAGAACTTGCTCGGGTCCTGTTCGAACACGGTTTCGAGTTCCTCACGTGAGCGTGTCGCACTCCGCTACCAGGGCCTACACTCACCCCAAACCCCTAGGAGCGAGAAAGAGTCCAGGATACGACAAGATGTCAAGCTCCGCATCGAGTCTCTGCAACTTCAGATGCGTCTGCGGCTCGACATGCCGTCGCTGTCTGATCCCGAAGTGCGCGACCTCCTGCACGAGTCAGACCTCTTTGTCCGCTCCTTCTCTGGTGGCTTGGGTCCCTTGTCTCCTCTCGACTTTCTGAGTGTGTTCACCACGTTCGCGGATTTCGCGGCTCAGCTATGGCTGTTGTGGACCATCGCAGACTTTGGGCTGGCATCTAGCACACCATGGATCCTGTTCATCTCCCTGTTGCCTACTCTCCTCGGCGTCACTACATCGTGGCTCGGCGCACTACAGCCATGGCCGCAGTCGCCGGCTGGCAGCCACGACGCGGCGTACTCTGAGCAATCAGAGCGCATGCGCACACTGGCATTCAGTGAAGCGTACCGGCAGGAGGTCCTCTTCTTCGGTCTGGGCCCCTGGATACTACAGAGCTGGAAGTCGGCGCGCAAAGAACTCCTCCGCGTTCAGACTATCACAGCTGCCGCCTCCTGCGCGTCTATGGCCAGAACCTTTGTCCACAGCGGTTCGTCAGAGGTCATCTCGCTCATCCAACATGTACGTTGACCGACTGGCGACTGCGTCCACTAAAGGCTAATTATCTCAGGTTGCACTCGCTCCCCAGCTATCTGGCGTCACACTCGGAGTCTTCACAGTCTGGCGCAGTGCGATCAGCTCACTCATTCAGAGTGTATCTCATCTCTCGAGATCGTGCGAGCTGTTCTACCAAAGCATATTCCTCATGCAGGCGTTTATCGCTGCCATGACTGTCCGCCCTAAACTGGAGCCTCGCCCGGATAACGTCGTACCATATCGCACAGCCATGAGTGCAGATGGGAATCGTGGAATGCGGATTGAGGCAAGGTATGCTGTTCGCTGCAAACCGGTATTTCTTAGCTGATTTGCGTCACACGGAAGAAATCTGTCATTTCGTTATCCTGAAAAGACTCAACCCGCGCTGCGCAACGTTAACATTGTCATCGAACCTGGAGAGACCATCGCAGTTGTCGGATACAATGGCAAGCTCCTTGCATGTCGTCTCCTTGATAGACGCTGATAATATACCCAGGCAGTGGCAAAACAACATTCGCCAGCCTTCTGTTGCGCCTCTTCGACTTCGACGAAGGTGAATTGCTGCTCAATGGCGTTGACATCCGCCGCTACAGCGCTGCGGAGCTGCATACCCACTCCACGGCTTTGTTTCAGAATTTCGCCCGCTTCTCCAACTCCACGCTGCGCGAGAACACGGGCTTTGGGCGCGTCGAGCTACTAGACTCGACTGCGGACATTGCAAACGCACTGGACAGAGCGGGTGCGGCCAAGATCGTCGAAACATGCCCGGAAGGCATCGACACCAAGCTTGACTTCTCCGCTTTCGACCTGACGCAGTCGTCCGGCTCGTCTAGTCCAGGTTTCCAAGGGCGCAGGGCGCTTTCGGGAGGCGAAGTACGTCTTCACACCTAGCTTGAACTGGGAGAGGATGTCTAACGTATTCAGTGGCAACGGGTCGCGATCGCTCGGGCATTGATGCGCGCGAGCACAAGCGATCTGCTTCTGTTAGACGAAGCATCCTCGGCTCTGGATGCTCGTGCACAACGAGAGCTGTAAGTATGTTTTGATACCAGTGTGGCGTCGATTCTTACAGCCACCAGGTTTGAGCGCATTGATGCCGTATCGCGTACAAGTGACGGCCGTCGCAGGATGACGGTTATATGTAAGGGGACAGCTTGCATGCGCACGACCCTAGATATTCACGTCTCGCAGATATCACGCATCGGCTCTCGACAGTGCGGCATGCTCACAAAGTGGCCATGTTTGAAGACGGTGTGAGTATGCAGCCTTTCCACCCGTCGCATTCCTGACGAGACCCTGTAGACCATCACCGACTTCGGAACCCATGAAGAGCTGATGTCGCGCTCCAATTCGTCGTACAAGGCGCTTTTTGACGCTTTCACTTCTTGAACTGTAACATTTGCTGCACTAGCACGACACTTCGTTCGTTCGATACTTCGTCGCATTCTGTCACAACAACAGCCCTACGCTACACTACAGATACATGGACAATTTGCAATACAATCATATCCCCTCTAAATTAATCCTCTGAGCTGGTGCTCCGGTACGGTTAATACTCCTTCACAGAGAGACGCGTCGACTCTGTCGAAGGACAAGAGCGCATCCGAAGTGCCAAAGACAGCAAGCATCAAGGTGCTATCCTTCACACCGGAGGACACCCCAGGAACGTCGGCCTGGAATCAACGCGTTTAGAACTCTGAACGAAAATATATAAATAAGAACGTACCAGCAACGTAGCGGGAGCCAGGATGCCGAGTAAGTTATTAGACTTCGCAAACTCCACTGCCGCGCCTATACTTCGACACCGTCTGTCGTTCGAGATAGCACGCTCGGCGAGAGGAGAGCGCAAGGCCGCGGCTGGTACACCACAAGCAGACGCAAAGAACACTGGATCTGGTGAAGGTTAGAAAGCGGGTTGGTCGGGATCCCAGCCATGTTGAATGCTCACAGTTTGGCTGCTTCCAGTTCACCGCTGCGCACACGTCAGGAGAAAAGGAAAAAAGTGCGACCTTGCGTCGAGATGTTCCATCTGAGTGGTGATGTTGCGTGGATGCAGACCTGTAGAGGACATGCAGGACAGCATCGACGAAAGCGTTTACGTCCGTCGGTCCCCGAACTCCGGCGCCCGATACAGAAGCGAAGGCGAGCTCGATACAGATTCCAATGGGCGCAGGGAGCGCCTGAAGACCGACATCAGTACTAGATACGCTGGAGAATAAGCACGGCTCACGTCACAGAGAGTGTTCAGCGAGATGAGGCTATCTTTGACGACGCTCTGCCACTCTGACGCGGTGGCGGCTTGTCCTTGTTTCAGAACGTTCTTGCCTAATCGGGCGGAAAGAGATTGGAACTGGGCGATGGTTACGTCTGCGACGCGCAGGGTGTAGTTCGGGTCAGGCAAAAACAGAGGCGTGCACAACACCGGCACGCCGTCGCGTGTCAACTGCACTACGACGTGCACGAAGTCGCCGACAAGCGATGAGACTGTCGGCCCGCGCTGCGTCTCGGTCACCGCGGTGGATCTTGTCGAAGGGGAGGTGTGTGCAGAACCGATGCTTCGCGGCGCAACAGGCGGCGCGGGTACAGACACGGGGAGCGAATTTGACCTCCAATACGTCTCGACGCCTCCACTGACTGCGATTGCCGCGCCTTGCAATGGTGACACTTTGAAGATGTCGAAGGAGATCTATACGTTGCGTCAGCCTCCATGCGTTCGACAGGCAAGCAAGCAAGACATACCTCTCCGATGGTATGTAAACGTCTGTCCAATATCGGAAGAACGCACGCCGTCACTTCGCCCATGTTCGTGAAGAGAGACGGCAACGCGACCGCTTTACCCAACGTTCGCGACCCGAAGGACGGATAAAGTGCAAACTCCAGAGAGAGGTTCTCAAGCGAAGTCGCCTGGAACGAGAACATGCCCTTCTCGCGGCCAATTGGCAGGCTGGCCTCAAACGGCGCTGTGAAATTCTCCGGCTTGGACGAGATGACAAGCCGTAGCGATGGGCTCGTACGCTGCCAGTGGCGCTCCTCTTGCGCGAATAGCCTCGGCTTCAAGCGCAGTGGCTCGCCGCCCGATCCGGTGTACGGATGTCCGAGCGCAATCACCACAAGATGCGACTTGAGTAGATACGTATGACCGTACGAGCGCAGCGGCATGATGGGAGGAGGGAGCGAGAGACTCGGGATGATGTCGAAGTCCGGCTCAGAGCCCGCGTCCTGCTGGTTGGGCGAGATGCCAGACGGGCTGATCTGGACGTTCGTTCCGCGCGGGCGGGGAACAGCAGGGTCACGTCTGCATGCCAGGAGGAGCGAGACGCATTCGATATGGCCGTTCCACGCGGCGTAATATATGGGCGTCCGCCCGTTCTCATCGACTGCCGCGGGGTTGCAGCCAGCTTGTAGGAGCACAGTGATGCACGCTGCGTGCCCATTCTCGGCGGCATGGAAGAGCGGCGTCCATTCGTTGTACTTGTCCGCGCGGTCGCAAGCATCGGTTTGTACGAGGAAGTTGCAGACGTCGGCGTGGCCTCCTCGGGCTGCAAGGTGAATAGGGTACTCTCCGTTCGTATTCGGCAGGCCACGCGCGTTGTGGTGAGCGAGAATACGGACTACCTCCAGATAGCCGTACTGAGCAGCGAGAGAAAGTGGCATCAGGTCCCCAGCGGCGGCCGGAGCATCCACGGTGACCCGTGGATCATCAAGCATTGCGGACACGCAATCGCTACTGCCATTGATGCAAGCATACAGCAGTGGGCTGTAATTGTCCAAGTCCAGAGACGTTGGGTCAATAACGCTGTGCGGACCGCTATACGCGAGCAGCGCGCGACATATGCCTGCATGACCCTTAATTGCAGCATAGTGCAGAGCAGTACGAGCGTAGGCGTCTGCACGATCCACTTGTACGCCCCGTGAGAGACAAATGTTGACGAGGCGAAGTTCCCCTGCGATGGCAGCTTCGTGCAGGCAGGTACGGCCGTTGATATCGTCGACGAACCCGAAATCGAAAGGCACTTCGTTCGACGCGAGCATGATGTCCGCCAAACGGGCAGGCGCTACGATGATTGCCCGCCAGAGGATGCGCGTCACCTGCATTCTGCCGGTGGCCTGGACAGCGAGGCTTGCAGCGCGGGCGAGGAGTTCGCGAATGGCGTCCTCGTCGCGTGCTGCAATTGCTTTACTGAAGCTGTCCTCAAGCTCATTATACGCAATCATATGGGTTTGGCGGTCCAGGGGAGATTGACTCTCGTGCGCGACGCCAAAGTTCACAGCAGTGTCCGGTATATTGGTGACGTCGAGGAGGCATGCTGCCACTGTGTCTGTCATGTCTGCTATGAGCTGCACGTCGATTGAATCAGCCATGTATGCACAGGCAGGCAGGTGTATTGGGCTGACCTGGCGATTGAAGCACGGCATGACTTCAACCTGTCTGGAGAGATAAAGCTCCTTCGTCGTCGACTTGGAACGCTTGTCCCACTTCTTGAGGATCTTTCGAAAGCCAGTCGCGTTCATCTCAATGAATTGCTGCGCTGGAGTGTAAGGTTTTGACTATGCCCTCAAGAATAACAGGACGAACCTGGACTTTGCCAAGATCATGCTCCAACAGACGGAACCCTTCGTCCACAGCGCGCCATTCGACGTAGTCAAGTGTCCCGTCCTCGCGCGAGGTGTCGCCCAGACGTTCAGCAGCAGCCTGGCGCTTCCTAAGCATGTTCTCAAGACGCAGACGGAGTTCGGCCTCTTTTTGGAGATAGAAGGTATTAATCTGGATCGGTCACGCGCACAGATGGATGAGATGGATGAGCGAGGGAGGGCGGGCGTCGCACCTTTGCAAGCTCACCCTCTAGTTTCTGGAAGAAGGCGGTCTTGTGCTCCTGGAAGGTGGGACCTCTGTCGTCGTCGTGCGCGGAGGCGAGCATGGCTGGCAGGGGCGGCTGGACGAGCGTGGGATCGTTCGCGGAGGGCTCCCAATGTGTGCGCTGCCCTCGCGCACGTTCGTGGGCTGGACTGGCCGTCACGGACGCGGAGCGCAAGACGTCGCCAGGGCGCATCGAAGACACGGCCTCCAGGGCGATTGAAGGCGAGAGAGAGGCATTTGTAGCCAATTTCTTCTTGGTGAGCGAGGAAACAATCTTCTTGAGCCCCTTGTAGTCGAGATAGTAGGCCGACCAGCCTGGGACCTGGTTCGAGAGGATCTGCTTGCCAAACTGCGGGAGACTGTGAGAACGCGGGCGCGACGCGGTGCGAGATGGACTGGGCACCTTCATTGCGCGCGGGTGCGCGGAAAGCAAACGCGCGACGGGAGACTTGGCAAGCCGCGGACAGGCGCCGAGCGGACGGTGCCAAACGGTGTCCATATCGGGAAGCGGTCCCAGGCTTGCACCCAGCCAGCCACGCCGGCGCCATGTCTCTCGCTCAGCAGCCAGACCCAGACAGCGCGCTCAAGGAATGCTGCCAGGACCACTGCTTCCACGCGTTCGACGCCCTCTACTGCTCGCTCGCCCGCGCAGACCCCATCCAGCCCCAGTTCTCAGACGACACATGGTACTTGCACACAGCACTCAGAACTCGCACTCTGACCGCCACGCTACAGCCCGCTCTTCGTCACCTGGAACATCAAGTCGAACAAGTCCAGCGGCTCATACCATCTGCGCGGCTGCATCGGCAGCTTCGACCCGCTCACGCTCCACCAGGGCATCGCCGACTACGCGCTCATCAGCGCATTCCGCGACTCACGCTTCAGACGCATCGAGCGCAAGGAGCTCCCGCGTCTCCAATGCGGGTAAGATTATATTTACCACTTCCCACTGCCATACTCATTCGTAGCGAAGGATCTCGCTCCTCGTGCACTTCGAGGACGCAGAGTCGTACCTGGACTGGACCGTCGGCGTGCACGGCATCCTCATCTCCTTCCCGCACCCGTCGCTGCTGGCGACCAACTCGTCGTCGTCCGTGCCCTCGCCGCTGTCGTCGCAGTCGTATCTGCCCTCCACGCGTCTGTCGCACAAGCGCAAGTTCTCCGCGACGTATCTTCCGGACGTCATGCCCGAGCAGGGCTGGACGAAGCTCGACGCTATTGACAGCGCCATTCGCAAGGCCGGCTGGGACGGCAAGATAACCGAGGAGCTCCGGCGCAGCATTACCCTGCGGCGCTACCAGTCTTCCAAGGCGACCGCGACCTGGGACGAGTATGTGGCCTGGCGCGAGGCCAATGGTGGCGAGGTTTCTGTTTGAACGAACACGGTCACGTTTCATCTCGGGATATCATCTAGTGTGCACACATACCTCGGACAGAACGCAGACCATCTGCTACGATATGAGCCTGCGTCTCCGCATTGGATGCCAACCCCCGCGCTTGACGATGTCGTCCGAGAACGTGAGCCGCTCGCCAGTGTCAAGGCCTCTCGTCGCAATGTTCAGAAGGTGCAACAACCGTCCGCGCCAACGTACGCCGAAGATCTCCTGCAAGCGCTTCGTGACGTTCCACATGATGGCGATGTCCGACCCGCTCGTCTTCGCCGCTGCAACGATAATCCAGTAAACAAGGCGTTCGCTGGGTTGCTCAACACTCGGATCGAGCTGACAGAACGTCCCGAACAGAGCTCTGAAGTTCTCGAGATTCCAAGGCGACGGGGACGACGGCGCGCTGGACTCCTCGCCGAGACTATCTGCAAGAATTGACTTGACCGGGTTGACAGCGTGTCGTGCAAAGCCAAGAAACAGCGCGCGGTACATGGGCATGAGAGATGCGTAGGGCTGCACCGTCGCTGTGACTTCCGGATCCGCGGCGAGGTTCGAAGGAGACATCATGAAGTCCTGAAAGACCCGCAGTGCACCGTACAGGTCGCCATGGTATGCCATTGCTTGCGCCAACAGGCGGTAGGAGACCACGCTGGGTTGGATTTCACGAGGAATATGAAATCCCAACTTCTCCTTCAGACGACCGTCGATCTTCTCTCGCTTCTCCTGAGAGGCCGTTGAACTGTGCAGCGTCGAATTGGCCTGGAGCGAGTCGTAGATATCCCTCGCGATGCCCATGATGCCGTGCTTCGCGTACGTCCACATGCAGGTGTTCACGATGCCGATGTCTATAGGAACGCCGGCTGACAAGAGGTTGCCTACAGTGTCGCGAACGGCGTCTACACGGTTCTGCTTCGAGTAGAAGTTGAGCATGATGGCGTGCGTGCGATACGTCGGTTCCCAGCCCGACTTGAGCAACAGCGAAGTGGCGTGCTTTACAGCGGTGTTGGATTCTGTCCCGACCGCGATGTGCAAGAGAATGTGATACGTCTGCAGGTCTGGAGCCAGTGGCGAGGACGTAGAGTCGGGGTCCGCGGGCAAAGAAGACGCATAGCTGCTTTCGCGCGCTTCCTCCTCTCCAGCAGCAGGGCGTACATCGGGGTCTGGGATAGGGGCAGTATCATCGTCCGATGTAGGCGACACCGTTCGTTCGTGTGAGCGCACAGCAGCTTGTGCTTCCTCCACCACCGCGTTGCGTTCTTTGTACTCCTCGAAGTACGACAGCATGTCGTGAAAGATATGCAACGACGACTCGTAGTCCTCGACGCGCTTCTTCCGCTGCCCACGCGCCGCGCACGCAATAAGCGCGTTCCACTCGTCGAGCATGATGAGTTCCCTCCGGTCGCGGATAGCGTTCGCGACGTTGAGCAGGCGCAGAAAGTAAACGCGGCGAGGCGGTTTCGCGCGCGCGATGACAACGATCATGCGACGCAGCACCGCGACAGGCACGCGTGGCCCACCATCGTGCTCCATGCGCCGCAAGTGCTCGTACACGCCCCACGCGGCCTCCGCGTCCGTCGTGTTGAACAAGTAGTCGTGCAGCTCGGCGATATTCGCCGCGAGCTCCTCGGACGTCGGGCCTTCCTCCTCCTCTCTAGACACGGAAGGCTGATCAGGGACCTCGCTGGACGCCGTCGTCTCCTCCATGCGCAGTCCCATGTCTGGCGGCGGGTCGGTCGTCGGGTTGCGCGACGGGACGGGGTTTCGCAAGAAAAAATCCACGTCGACGTGTGGGGGTCGCTCTCGGTCTCGCGCGTCACGGGCCTGCAGCAGGTCTGCCTGCTGTGCAGGCGCGAGGTCGTCGGAAGAGCCAGGCGCGGGCGTTTTCGCGGACAGCGAGCTGTTAAAGCGAGTGTGCGAGGCGTTATGGAGTGTGCGGGTGGACATTGTCGTCCTGAGGCAGCGTAGAAAGGAGGCGCCGCATCGTACCATCTAATCATTGTTCGTCCTGCAACATGAGAAAGACGAACAGGCGACGGTCAGACGCGACGAGACGAGCGGAACAGAACGCGTGCTGAAACTTTTCAGCATCAGCTTTCCGGCGCGCGTCGTCCAATGACACGCTCGGAAATTCTCAACTGCGACATGACACGCTGTACTTTCTATCTCTCTGGAGGTCACTTCCGTCATCGTAATGGAGGCTAAATTGCGCATACGAAGAGGAATTCATGTCGATGCATAACAAGCCATACACGAAGAAAGAGACACCCCAGTAACCCTTCAAGCCTTCTGCTTGAGCGTGCCGAGGAAGGCCGCCTTCTCCTGGAAGGTCTGGAAGGCACCGTGCTGCAAGAAACGCGTGAGTAAAGACAGGAGAAAGTCGGCCGACTACAACAACGTACGCCGAACTTGCTCGAAGTGTCGATGAACTTGAGCTGGACCTTCTCGAGGTCCCGACGGCTGGTGTGCACCATGAGGGATTTGCGGAGCGTGATGATGCGCTTCTTGGTGCCGGGGATGGAGCCCTTGAGGATGAGGAAGTCGTTCTTGACGATACCGTAGTGCGGGAAGCCACCCATGGGCGTGATGGCCTTCTTCGTCACGTCCGACTCCGTCGTGGCGTTCGCGTCGTCGTCACCCTTGCCGACACGGTAGATCTTCTTGTTGAGCTCCGTACGGTGGTGGTAACCGTCTATGCACGGCTGTCAGAGACCGCAGGCGCGCCAAAAAAGACATCGACGTACTTTGACCGGCACGGGCAACGGAGTACATGACCTTGGACGGATGCCATGCACCAATGCAAGCAACCTTGCGGAGACCCTTGTGCGTCTTGCGGGGGAGCTTGCGCGTACCCCAACGGTGGGTGACACCCTCGAAACCGTGACCCTTCGTGACGGCGATCACGTCAATGACCTCGTCCTGCTCGAAGATGCTGGTGACGTCGACGGTCTTTTCGAAGAGGCCGTGGGCGAACTCGACCTTGTCAGCGACGTTGCCGCCGTTAACCTGGATCTCCATGAGGTGCGCCTTCTTCTGCTTAAGGCCGGTCTTGCGGATTTGGGTGTGTGCGAGCACGCGGACGACGGTTGCGTATTTGCGGATACGCTCGAGCTCGCGCGCCACGGACTTGCCACCGTCCTCTGCAGACTTCTTCGCGTAGCGGGTGAAGGCCTTCTTCTTCGAGCGGTACCAGTTCTTGTAGAACCGGCGCTTAAGCTCGTCGGAGAGATGGGACGCCCAGACGGTGGTGAGTGTGCGGAGACCGCGGGGTGTCTCGACGTAGCCGACAACACCAACGACGACGAGCGGGGGCGTCTCGACGACGGTTACCGCCTCGACGATCTCCTTCTTGTGCATCTCTGCGAAATGTCGGCGGTGAGCACGCTAGCAATTTTCGCACAGATACGAAGCACGCACTCGAGCCTGGACGCTCGAGGTCACGGACGACATGGGTCATGCCAGCCTTGTAGCCCATGAACGCGGTGAGGTGGACCGGCTTCTTCGGGTCATCCTGCACGTAAAATTGTTGGGCGTGAACGGGGCTCTCAGGAGCGAGCAGGATGGCAGCCGCACCTTGGGGAAGGACTTGACCTTGCCACGGTGGCGGGCAGCGCGCTTGCGCGGAAGGAAACCGAGGGAACCGTGGCGAGGAGCCTCGTACTTGCAGCGCACGATCGTCAGAAACAACGTCGGAGGCGCTGCAACGTAGGGCATCCAGCACACACCTTACGATGACTGCGAGGCGAGCACGGCGTCAGCATACCCAGAGCTCGTCGCACCAGCCAGCGCGGACGCACCTCATTTTATTTTTTCGAAGATGGAGAGGAAAGGAGGAGAAAGTCGGAATCAACAAAGCAAGATGCTTCCGAACGCTATACAGCGCACCGTCAAGTTCCGACTCGGTCTCGACTCGCTCTCAGATATCAATTCTGTCCTCCTCTTACTTCTAGTAATTATTATCACAGAAGGGTGCAGGTACAGTCCTTTTCTGTGACTTATGCGGGTACGTATTGTATCTTGACGCACTCCTGCAAGTGCTGTACGCTGGAAATCCGGGCATCTATGTCACCATGTACCTGACAGCCTCTACGTGTGGTTGCACAGTCATACACCATTCATTGACGAGAGTTGCGCGTTCAAGGCAAGACGCGTCCCTATTGCATCCGGGCGGAATGACACGTGAACGGCTAACACCGACTTGGGACTCAACACTCTTGACGCGATGTCGTCCCCAGACCACCCGGCCGTCGCGAGCCCGCCGCGCGTCGCCAGGGTATACGGACGCGCCGCTGTGGCCTCCAAGCCTGCCGAGCCCCCTGCGCGCGCTAAAAGTCGCGGTGAAGGCTCAGGATCAGACAGCGACGGCTCGGCACCGACGTTCGCGGTGCCCAAGTTCGGTCAGTGGAAGGCCCAGCTGGCTGCGTTGGACAAGGAATTCGATAGCGACGACGACGAAGCCGCCGTGCCACGCGTCCCGGCACCGTTACGCGCGTTGTCGCCCGTGCGTTCGCAAGCGATGTCGAAGCCAAGCGCCGGTCGTCAGCACAATGCCGATCACGCGTCGTCGCCGTCGAGCTCGCAGCGAGGAGGCACGTCCTTCGACTTCAGTATGGACCAGACAATGGCCAATGGGACGACGCCGGATACTTCGCCGTCTACATCTCCTATCGAGCTTCTCGCCGGCCTTGCAGACAAGCCGTCGCGCCCACCGGCTTCGCGTCGCCAGTCCGCTCAGTCATCGCACGATGAGCTCGATGAGAAGCCATTGCCTCCCACGTCGCGTGGCACGTCGGCAGTGCCTCCAAGGAAGA
This sequence comes from Exidia glandulosa HHB12029, assembly GCA_001632375.1. Taxonomy (NCBI): domain Eukaryota; kingdom Fungi; phylum Basidiomycota; class Agaricomycetes; order Auriculariales; family Exidiaceae; genus Exidia; species Exidia glandulosa. The sequence continues at coordinate 367,625 of KV425882.1, read as the reverse complement.
AGAAAGCGAAAGCCGACCCCTCTACCAACAAGCCCGCGAAACCCAAGGTATGCCAACGCATTGACTCTCGAGACAGTCTCTGACCCTATACACGCTTGCAGCGTCTCACGAAGAAAGAAGAGGCCGAGATGAAGCGTGAGACGGCGCGGATGTTGTCAGGTATGCTCCAATGCGATCGCTCGCTGTTCGGACGTGGCACTGATGCTCGCCGCGTGCGAAGATCAACGCGTTAGTTTATCCCGCGGCGCACGGGATACCAGACTCTCCCTGAGCGACCTCACCGCAAAGCTGAGGTGAGACTACACAGCATGCGGTGACTCGATTCTGACGCGAATGCTGCAGTTCCAAGTGCCAGCCGCGGAAAGGCGCAAGTGGGAACGCTGGGCAGGTCGGGCCGCAAGCACCATCCTCCCCGATCGACATGTTCTCCTCGAGTTCTGCTATCGATGAACTCGCAGCGGCAGCAGCACCATCATTCGTTGCCGGCCCTAGACGGCCAATGGTCAAGCCCAAAGACCTCAACGCTCTTTTGCTCAAGCGTGGCAGAGCGCAAGCCGCTAGTGTACGCAAAGAGAAGGAAGAGGACTGGGTCCGCAGAGGAGGCGTGCTCAAGCGTCTGGACGAGGAGGAGGTAAAGAAGGAAGACGCGGCGATGTTGCCTGTTGACGCGGAAGAGGAAGAGGCACGTGACCCAGATTGGGAGCCAGACGCGGCTCAGGGCGACACCCATGTCGATTCCGCCAGCAGCGAAGACGAAGACGACGCAGAGCCTGGTCTCAGCAGCGGCGATGAGGACGCGGAAGACGACATGGCTGTTAAAAACCAGGTACCTCCGACCTTGGCCCAGCGTAGCACTGACGACTTGGGCGGCGACACCGAAGACGAGGACGACAACATCCCACTTCCGCCCAAGCCAACTGCCAAACGCCGCGTAGCGGGTGTCATTGCCGACTCTGACTCGGAGAATGAGGCGATAGCTCCACGAGAACGCATCCTCGTCGCGGGCAGTAGCTTCATGATTCCACACCGGCCGGCTTCGTCTCTCTCTGCTTCGGAATCCGAGAAGGACAAGGAGAACAGCAAGATCCGCGCTTTCGACGACGGCGAGAACACAGAGAACCCCGTCGCTCCTATGAGCCTGGACTCGCCATCTGCGCCGCGACGCTCGCGCTCGCTCTTGTCTGATGACGAGAATGAGAACAAGGAAAACGCGCCGCGCGCGCTTCCTACGCAACGGCCGCCTCTCTCGACCATATCGCGCCTTGAACGGCGGTATACGTATGACGGTAGTCAGCCGCGCGCAGTGCTGGGTGTTCTCGCCACCGATGACCGACCGACACTGGCTGAACTCTCGCTCGACTCTCCCCAACGGCCCGGAGATGGTAGCCCACTCCAGATGAAGCGCCCTATTGCCCGTCCGTTTGACGATGACGACCTTGGTGGAGGCTTCACGCAGCTATTCGAGCAGGACGATGCCCCTCGTGGGCGTCCAACCCTCCCACGATCCCTGTCTGCGTCGATAGTAAGCTTCGTGTGCTTTCTTTGGCACGGCAGTAGCTGACTGTCGTCCTTAGCCTCGACGATTATTCGATGGGTTTGGACCCACCGAGTCGCAGAAGAGTTTACAGTTTACACCCACGCAGAACCGGCGACCGGTAATGCAGATCAGCGAAACACAACGTATGCGCGACGACGAGATTATGGTTATGGAGATGGAAGATATGCCCACGCAAGCACCATCCGATAAGGAGCCGGAATGGTTCATCAACGACAAGGGGTATGTTGGTAGCATGCGTGAGATTGTCCTCAGCTGATGTACTCGCTACCGTTCAGGCTCATGACGCAGACTCGTCCTTCCTTTACGCCTATCGCTCCGACGCCTGTACCTGCCTTGGGAGCGCCGTTTGGATCGTCCCTCGCACCGAGCCCATTCGACCGCGATATGGCGACTCCCGCGAGCGAGCACGTCCTGCGTCGTCTGAAGCGCAAGAGCTCGCCGCAACCGCTATGGCAGAAGGACGACAACGACGTGGACTTCTTCTCACCGACCGGCAAGCGACCCGAGAAGCGCCAGCGCAATGCGTTCGACTTGCTCAACGAGGGCGCGAAGAAGGACAAGGCCAAGTCTGCGAAGCTGAAGAAGCAGCCCTCCGAGTTCGTGCAGGACCAGGCAGACGAGTCGGACGACGAAACTGGGCTCGGGTTCGGTGGCGTCAAGGAGGACGACGAGGTCGTTGATGAGGAAGCGATGAAGGCCGCGGTCGAGGGCATGATGGACGACCAGCAGATGGACGTCGACGCGATCGCCGAGGAGCTCATCCTCGAGAAACACAAGTGCGCATCTCGTGAGATTTATGTTGCCGCGTTGCTAATGTAGTGATTCTAGGGAGCATCTCCAGGAGGACGATCTCAAGTTGCAGGAGCTGCACGAGAAGGCGACTCGCGGAGACCTTAGAAAGAAGAAGCGCAGCGGTGGGCTGAACCTCGACGATGATAGCTCTGACGAGGAGGGCTTCAAGCGTCCTCGTCCATCCAAGCATGCGCGCAATATTGAGAATGACTCGTTACCTGACCTCGGTACGCTATCCGTGGAAGTTGTGGTATATCCTGATATTTCTCTGTTCATAGCCAAGAACCCCAGGACGAAGGCGTTCTTCGACGTATATCAGGATGCAACAGTCGACGCCGACATGATTGTGCTTCCGGAGATGGACCTTGGAGGCTCTGACGAGGAGGAAGAGGCGAAACCTGACGCTGGTGGCGAAGCAAGCGCTGAAGAGGACGAGGACGCAGAGCCCGCGACCCGCATGATAACCGCACGGGACCTCAGGCGAGAACTTCTTGCTGCTGCGAAGAAGGTACAGTTCATGTGCTTGCCTCGCTCGCCCCGAGAGCTTACACACTCGCCAGCCGGCCGCTGCCATCAACCCAGAAGACATCGACTGGTTGAACGACGAGTACGAAGATGACGATGAGATGCAACTTCAGGTTGAAGAGGTTCCTCGCAAGCCCGTCGCTGGCCAGAAATCTCGGGCTATTGGCGGACCCATTGACCGTGACTTGGTCCTCAAGGTATAATTGGTCATACCTGCAAAGCTGGATTTTTGACACATGTCGTAGCGCTCTACTGCCGTGGCTTCGGACAAGTTGCAGTCCTGGGCGAAGCAAGAGGGGTCGAACAAGTCTCTCGGCGCGCGTCGCGGTGGCGCGTTATCTTCCGTCACCGGGCACGGCGCCCCGTCGCGAACTGCGTCGTCGTCAAACCCTACCGTTGAGCGCCGTAAACTCAAGGCGGCCTCGCAAGCGAAGCGCACGGTCAGCGGTCTGGGCAAATTCCTTGAGAAGAAGCGTCAGTCCTAGAGTTGGATAGAGACCTGGACTCGTTCAGTAGTGCGCAAGGCACTCTTTTTTTCTTGCATGCTGAAGTATCGTAAATTACTGTCCCGTGATTAGGTTGCCACTGCTTCCATGCTGTCGAACATGCTCTCGATACATCGATGATTGTCTTGCTGCAGGTTTTGTACTATGAATAATACACAGATATGGTACTTCTCTGCCACCTGGATGCTTCAACGACCCGGTGCTTGTGCAGGATGCTCTTTCTTGTAGTTATCGACCCATTTCTTCTCCTCTGCTCCGCGAGGCAGGACGACGAAGCTCAAACAGCCCTCCCGAATCTCTAGCCCATCCTGCGGCTGGCCTTTCTGAGGTGCCGCCATTGCCTCTCGAAGCGTCTTGTCCTTCCCAATCCTGAACAGTCGGTGACTGCGCGACGCGGCGTACACGGTTACGTTGTCGAGTGTATACTCGCCTCTTGTGTCCCAATCGGGGCGTGTACCGAGAGGAGGTAACATCTGGGACAGGTGGTCACCGAATGTAGTATCTTCGTGGAAGGCTGAGATGAGATCTGACGTCGCGTGCTGAGGGTAGAGTAGGAAGACGGGGAGAACTAAAGCGCTCCTCGAAGCGTCATCCGGATCGAAGTGGATGGGTGGCGCCTCGTTTGTTGCAGCTTCGGATGCTTTGGGTACTACTGTGATCTTCCGGCTCTAGTGAGAAGTCTCGTGAGCAGCTGTGGGCAAACAAGTGGAATGCACGTACGGACAACGCGGACGTGATTGCACGCTCCCTTTCCTTCTCAAGGCGCTCCTTCTCAGCCTTCTCAGCTCTCCTTCGCTTTTGAAAATCGAAGGATTTCTCTGCCTTGGCCAGGGTGGCCTTGACACTGGCGTTTGTCGGGTCATACGCGAGACAACGCGTACAGCAATCGATCGCCTCTTCATAGCGTTCCAGCGCGTTCAACGCTAGTGCCGAGCGATACCAAGCTTTAGAGCATTGAAGATTGTTCGCAATGGCCTTGGCGCAGTCGCGAAGGACGCTCCCGTAGTTCTCTGTCTTTGGATCAGCATACACACGGATCCACGTCGAGAGCCAACGCACGCAGGTCGATATTACAGGCTGCCCGATTACATAGTAGGGCCTCCAGAAGGGTGTGGTCCGTAGGCTTTGCACCGATGCCCTGGGTGTAAAACCCTAGCGCGTCGCGAGTGCGTTTCTCCTTGTAGGCCTCGTTACCTTGCTCCTTGAAGTTCTGCGCAACCTCTCACCATACATAAGCTGCAGCCATGCGATCGGATTATCTGCGCGTACCGTCTGGGGTCCCCTCGTACAGCAGGCTTTGGAGAGCGGCGATTGTCGGGTCGTCAGTTGGCTCGTCAGGCAATTCTCGCATGAAGAGTGCAGTCTTTTCGAGCTTTGCCATCTTCTCGTCCAGCGTGGACTCTGGGGGAAGAGGTACGTTGGCCATCTGGGGAGCACGTTCAGAGCAAGTCCCTGGAGGGATCCGCGAACGGAAATCAAGCGAGAAAGCGGGGCTTGTCGTTGTTCCCGTGCGCGGTGGTTGTTCTCCAGCCATCACCATGGTACGCGGCCAGCTCTGAGTACCAATGGCAACTAACGAAATTACTCAGAATTACGAATCTGGACTGATTGAGGACGATGGTACGCGGTCTCAATGTCTCGAGCTCCGGCTTCACGTTAACCTGTGGCGTCAAGACGACAAAACATTTACGCTACCAACTGAGAAGTTGGATACGGACTTTAAGAAAGCGTATCCACCGGACCCACTCGGCAAGGAAATGGACGACAGCGCGCGTGTCTGGAAGGTGTATCGCGACCAGGCCATCGCGCACGACAATGCTCTGCTCGACGGCTGGAGCAGAACTCTGGACATATTGCTCATCTTCGTGAGCAGTGCGCCTCTCTTCGCCTTCCTCTTGCTTACTTACATCAGGCTGGTCTTTTCTCCGCCGTTGCAACTGCATTCGTGGTAGAAAGCGCGAAGCTCCTGCAACCGGACAACGATGCTTATATGGCAACATCACTCTACCTGCTCGTCGCTGCAAGTGGCGCCTCGGGTACTGCCTCGCTGCCCCTTCCTCCCAAGCTCGAGACATCTGTGTCAATGTTATCTCGTTGGATCAACGGGCTGTGGTTCACAAGCTTGCTCCTCTCCCTCACAGTCGCGCTGCTCTCCATCCTTGTCAAGCAGTGGATTGGAGAGTACATATCTCGGAATGCTGCTTCAGCGGAAAGCCGTCGGCATTGGGCTCGTCGGCGACAACTCTACTTTCAAGCCCTGACAGCATGGCCGGTCGCATACCTCGTCTCTCTCTTGCCCTTGATGCTTCACCTCTCGCTGTTCTCGTTCCTTGCCGGGATCATTTGCTACTTATGGAGCTTAGATCAAGCCATCGGTGTCTGGTTCATCATGCTCAGCGTTGCGCTCGTCGTCTTCTACCTGGCCTGCACTTTTGTCCCGATATGGAGACCCGAGTCTCCTACGCACACACCACTAGTCAACCAGATGCGTGAAGCGTGGGTTAGTACCCAGATACTCGCTTTACGGAGCTCGATCATCGTCACCCGCGGGTTCTCTCGTATTTCCGTATGGCTGGAGCATACGATTCATTCACTCTTACGGAAGCACCGCGAGGAAGATCTAGAAAGTCTATCGAAGCCGTCTATCAAGCCGTGCTTCGTAGATTCCCTCTTCATCGCACATTGTCGGCGTACTATTGCTCGCCTTGACGAACGGCGGACAGACCAAGCACTTGTACAGAGTCTCCTTTTGGCCCGGAAGGACGAGCTCGATACCGAAGCACTGGAATGGCTGATAGGCTCTGTATCGAACAGCGATGCTGTCGCAGTTGGATTGCAGGCCTTGGGCGCACTGCATCCAGACTCTCGGCAGGCAGAACGGCTCCGCACAGGTGGCCAGCTTGGTCAAATTAACGCGCGGAGGGCGCTGACCCGTACGACGACACAGGGGTGGAACCCGGTTGAGGTGACCCGCGTTGCGCGAAGTATGCTCTGTATGGAGATACTCCCGCCGCGCCTCACCCGTCGTCACGGCGTCGTGTTCGATGTACCTCTTCCGACGGACGACTACCCTGACATGGCTCTGATTAACGCTAGCATGAACCACTTCTTCCGTGAACGGCTGGTATCGAACGCCACGCGTTGGCGGGACGGCTCTCCTACGACGACGTCCACGTGTGTTTTGCTCATGCGGTCGGACAAGCTACAGGCATCCGAAATCATGTGTCTGCTTCTCTGTTGTCGCTTGGAGGAACTTGGGGCCGCGGACTGGACGTACATTGCCCGCAGTTTTGTGCAGGGACAATGCCGCATCGGTCCACCCCTCGCGCATGCGCAAACCTCTCCTGGGCGGCTTTGGTTAGCAGACGGCGTCGCTCAATTGATCATGCAGCGTCGGCGCACCATGTCCTACGATATCCCCGTTGCAACGCGTCTCATCGATGATCTTTTGTCGGTTAGCCCTCTTAGAGGGTTCACAGACACCGTGCAGCTGCGTGACTATCCATTTCTCTGGGACTTCCTCGCGTCGGCGCACTTTCGTCACGCCGAGCACGATCTGAAGGTTCTCAGTAAGATTGCCAAGCTCTTGGGCCACCCGAGTAGCCGAGCGCGCAATAATGGCCCCACACTGCGCCTCTTTCGCGTCGCCGCGTCTATCATGCATGTCGGGTCTACCCACCCCCCGCTTCTGTTCAGCCCTATCATCGACGATCTTTCGTGGTTCTTCGTTCACGCGTTCAACGTACTTGAGTCCGACGAACATGTCGACCCATCACAACCCAGTCGCCACATATACGCGCCCATAAAGCTCGTCCTTCGGCCCAACGCCTTACCCGGGATGCAGCAGAGTCTATGGGGAATGATGCACCACGCTCAGTACGCACATTCTTCGTTCGTGTACTTTGCTGGCCGCGTTGCATCCGCACTGTGCTGCTTATCTCGGGCGCACGAGGATGGTGTCGAGGACCTGATCGAGGACTTCTTCAGGGAGTTGCGATGCGGGTTACTCTTGGGCTGGTGTGCGACCATGTGGGACGATCGCAATGATTTCTCGCAAGACGATATTGCACGGCAATGTACCCGCCTCGTACAGCACAGCACAGAGCTGCAACCTTCATGGTGGGCGGATGGCTTAGCCAACTTAGGCGACGGCGGAGATCCACGGACAGAAGAATTTGCTGCCTTGGTGGACAAAGAGGCTATGCGGCTGGGGCCCTGTAAACATTATCCATAGTGACGCATTCAGTACAGTACGAAGTGGCAATTGAGAGGGAGTGACCATCATTGCTTTCTCCGCCGTACCTCGAGCATCGCAATTGCACCATACCGCCCATGACACGGGCCACAGTCGCGTGTTCTGGCATTCAGCGGAACGCCACATGCGCTAGTTAGAGCACAAGCTTTGCGCCACCACTGCTCTTCGAGGATGGAAGGGAAAACAACACACACAGATCAGAAGCGTTTACAGATCTCGCTGCCGCGTACTATATCTCTATTCCGTTGTGAACTACTTCAGAATACAGGTTACACTCCGCACGCGAAGGAGCATAAAGAAAGAGGGAGAAAGCATGGTGGGCGAAGAGTAGGATGGTCCCGGAACTAAGTACAAAGGATTGCATTGATATTTAGAGGAAGTTTGCGAGCTTGGCCGCAGCCTCGCGCGCGTCGAGTCGGCTCCTAGTGGGCGTCGACGCCATGGAGCGCGCCAGAGGGTGGATGGTGCTGTTGGCGTTCCCGGGCAGGCCGTCCACGCGCACGCCCGGCGGCAGGTGGTTGGACGTCTGCGAGCTGGCAGATTGTGGATACCCGCCAGGGCTAAGCGGATCGAAGAAGTTAGAACGCCCGCCGGCACCGGCACTGTTTGGAGTTACGAGCATCGACTGTGTGCCGCGGAGAGGGTCGGTGTAACCGTTTCCGTTCGGGAAGCCGTTGCCTGCGTGCCCAACGGCGGGCGTACTGGGCTGACTGCTGGGTCCAGGGCGAGATGACGAAGAGCCAGCACCCGGAGAGACAGGCGCAAGCGGGTCTCGAGGCGAACGCGCAGAGTACTGCACTCCGGTACCCATGAGAGGCGGATCCGACGTGATGAGGGGCGGGCCGCGTGGGGCTGACGGCGCAGAGACAGGAACAACAGGCTGCGTGGACAATTGCGGGATGGGAGAACGCGGCATAGGCGACACCGGCGTGGCCGGAAGAGGCGCAGAACCACCGCGCATGGGGGGTACAGGCCCTGAGCCGAGAGGGCCGCCTGCTGGAGACATCGGCGGTCCACGCTGCATGGGAGCAGGCGCGAAATGTGGAGGCCGAATCGGCAGGTCTTCTAGAGGCGGGGCGGGAGGCACAATAGGCTTTATGGGTTCTGGCGCCTTCGACGCAGCATCGCGAACGTCTGCACGAAGAGCCTCGAGTTCCCGAAGGAACTGGCGCTCATACACAAGTGCAGAGCGAGCATGTTCAATCAAGGCTGCCTGGATGTCATCATGCACAAGACGAGAGTGCGTTTGGAGGGCACGATGGAGGTTCTGCGAGATACCGGTGACGCGGTGGGTCATCATCTGTTCGTACTTAGCGGCCTGGTCATGGAGTATTAGCAACGCCCTATTCGGTTTCAGGTGCTTCGTACCTCCTCGAGATCTTCCAGCGCCTCATCGACGCGGTCTGGTCGGATATTGTTGCTTGCTTTCAAACGCTCGATCTGTCGGCGTTTCGCAATCGTGTTCTTGACGGCTGCTTGATGCTCTTCCAAAACGCCTGCCCTTTGCAAAAGCGTCTCCTACACTACGCATTAACACTTGTGACGAGGAAAAAACGCTTTGCGACGCACTCTGGCCGACTTGGCGTTCAATCCCTGGTAACCCAGGGAGTCACCCAAGATGACACATTCACTGATAGCCTGAGTGCAGCAGCAGCATGTTGAGTAAATCTTTTGACTGACTGATGTCGAGCATACCTGAGCCTGATCGAGGTCCCCTAAACTGTGCCATGCGCGGCCGAGCTTGCGCAAAGCATTACCCAAAGGCTGGTGCAGTTCGGTGGTCGCGACGTTGATGAGCTTGTTGCCCATTTCTGCATGGGCCATCGAGAGCCCACGGCGTGAACGGGCAAGCTTGTCGACCGCTTTAGCCGCGTCGAAGAACTGCGACTCGAGCCGCGTCAACTCGAAGCGCGCGCGCATCAGGTGTTCGTCTTCGTCTGGAACAGGCGTCTTGAAGAGACTGAAGCCGGAGCTACCCTTGCGCCGCGGGCGCACTGTGGGCTGGTACTGTAGAGGCTGCTTAGCTTCTGGCTCCACACGGAATGCGCAAGACGAACCCCGAAGTCGCTTTCCACGAACGAGCGCAGCTCGTCGTCCTGCTGCAGGATGACATCGTCGCACACGCGGGTGAACCAACGCTGTAGCATTATTTTCACGAGACGGTCGTCTATAGGATATGTTATTTTTGAACGCTCCAACTGCGGACCGTGCAAGTGACGAGTGAGAGCAGTCCGCACCTTCCTCGTCCGTCGGCGCCGAGGTCTGCGCGAGAGGTAGCGCTGGGATAATAGTCTGCGGGTTCGTAGCAACGATATGGTCGTAGAATTGCTGGAACTCGAAGTATGAGCGGGAGACATTGCGGTACGCGTTGCCCGTCCAGTTCGGCAGGTTCGTCTGTACGAGCGGATAGTTCCATGAGCTCCTTGAGATATTCACTGTTGGAACACATACCTGGGCGTCGAAGCGAACGAGAATGTCGCGTCTGTTGCGGTCGAGCGCGGTGATGCGCACGCGCAAGTACGGGTCGTTTCTCTCGAACTTTGTGCCGTTCGAGCCTGTGGTAATCGTCGGCGAGATGAGACCCGGCTCGACCTGACCATATATCCTGGGCTCTTTGTCGTAGAGGCCCGGCGACTTGATAGGCGTCGGGGGTGCCTGGCTGCCGCCGTTCGTTCCCGCGGCGAGGGATGGCGGCTGCGGTGATGGCACGGCGCTGCCCCACGGCGAGTCGTGCTCGGCGCCGTTGACCGAGGAGGCGAACGGGTTCGGGTCTGTCAGAGGGTCGAACATGGCGTCCTGGTCGGCGTCGTGCGACAGGCAAAGCTCGGCGCTAAAGACGGACTCAGCCGCGGCCAAGTCGACGTAAGACTCCTCACGATGCCGGCCGCCTTCGGGTCCCACTTAGAAACTGAAGCCCAAAACGATTTCGCGGTACAAAGGCTCAGGATAGCGGACGACATGTCGCGTAACAAATTCTGACACGAGTGCGGCTCCGACGTCCTCAAGCAAACCCACAAATTGCAGTACGTCTGTCACAACCCTTTGACAACGCGCAGGCACTTCAGCAAGGCGCTGCTTGCCGCCATAGCGTTGTATGCACTGGATCATCTAGTTGTCTGGGCGGCTCATCTTGGGGCATCGCTTCCTCAACACACGAAGAGTGTGCCACCAGCCAGATGAAGGTAAGACCACTTGGTTGAATAGAGGGCTATAAACAATTGCCAGTAGCAAGACACTACCGATATACATGGTCCGCTGCAATTCGGGTGAGTTCCACGACGTGCTGTGCGAGATGGTGTACGCACAGTACAAGTTGGCCGCGAGCTCGGGCTCCATACGGTCACCATTCGCAAGCAGCTTCTCCTTGTTGTAGAGCAGCTCCTCACGGGTTTCGGTCGAGAACTCTTGGTTTTGGCCTGCATGACGGCGTAAGGGCTTTCCAAGAGTGTCAAAGCGCACAACGTACTCTCGACGATGGCGTCCACAGGGCACGCCTCTTGGCAGAAGCCGCAGTAAATGCACTTGGTCATGTCGATGTCTAAGCTCAAAGGTTAGTGCTGTTGCTCAGGGGTGCACGAAATCAACGGGGCGCACCATATTTTGTTGTACGACGCGAGCCATCCGCGCGAGCCTCACTCTCGATGGTAATGGCTTGTGCTGGGCATATTGCCTCGCAGAGCTTGCAAGCTACGACGTTGTTCAGTTACTCGGGTTATGGTTAAACTGAGAGTGCGCACCGATGCAGCGCTCCTCGCCGTTCGGGTACCGACGCAGCGCGTGCTCGCCGCGGAAGCGAGGCGACAACGGACCCTTCTCAAAAGGATACCTGGGGCAAGCTCAGGGTGAACGTCATCCTCTAAGCAAAATTGGACGCACATGATGGTATACGGCGGGCGGAAGAAGTTCTCCAGTACGATCCACATGCCTGTCGCGCCGTCAGTTATCGCAAATCTGGAGCGCGCAAAGGGTTCCAGCGTACCTCTAACGATCTCTGTGAAGAAGAACATGTGGACCGCCTTGTCTATGGCCGACGGTCCGCCCTTGTACGGGTCGATGTTCATGGCGACGTCCGACTGCTTGGTCGGCTTATGCTCCTCCTGCGCCGGGCTCGCCAGGGTTCGGCGCTGCATCACAGCTAGACGCTGGGCAGCGACCGCGCGACGCACAGCGACGGGCGCGCGGACGCCGAGTCGCAGTGCTGGAAACATCGAAAGCGGATTGGACGAAGGAACGAGCGGAACGTCACATTCCGCTTTCAGCACTTGCCTCCGAGCTCGTCCACGAGCTCCATACGACGTGCGCGTCGAGTCACGTTTCCCGTGCTCTGGAATATTCTATATCCTGACCTCTAGCCTAGGTGTGCTGTCGCGACATATATTTCCGTCTTGTTCTCGGTTGTCCCTCTCCGTCCTGCTCTGCCTGCTGCCGACATGCCTCTGCCAGCGCCCCCGCACGTCATGGAACGTGTCTCGACCGAGGAAGCTCTCCAGGAAGCGATTGCGCTGCGTATCGAGGTGTAAGCAGCCATATCCAGCGGCCACTCGCCCGTCACTTGACCCTCATCCTGCGCTCGGGACTTTGTCCAGCTTCGTTCACGAGCAGAAGTTTCCACTCGAGACAGAGGTCGATCAGTAAGCGGCACCTCAGCGCGGGCCTTGCACTCGGGCTCATGCAGCCAGATACGACGAAGTAGTGAACACCGCACATCTCCTTCTGCGTCTCCTCCCCGAACGCACAGTCGTCGGGACGATACGGGTCCGCCGCACTCAGGGCGGCTACTACAAAATCGAGCGTCTCTGCGTTCGCGCCGATTGGTGCGTATATTAACGTGCCTGCATTCATCTCCCACTCCCTTGCACCGCGATGCCCGGCCTGAGTTCGTTATGCGGTGTTTCGCAGTCGCAAGTACGGCTTCGGCGTTCTTCTCGTCAAAAGCGCTCAGGAGTGGGCCCTGCAAGACGCCCACAAACCGGACCCCAACGTGGGTGCACCCGCACCGGGTGTGGAAGCAGTCGTGCACGCCCAAGTTCCCGTGATTCCCTTCTACAAGCGGTGCGTGCCCGGACGGCAGATCTGCATGCTTCCCCTCCCACGGGGCAATGGCGAGCGGCTCATCGTGGACGTCCAGATTAGGTTATGTCGAAGAGGTGTGCACCGTCCTCCGGCGGTCCTTGCGCAGAATCTCAATACAACACGTCCTTTGTACGTGTTCATTTCGCATAGGGAGACAGATTCGACGAGGAGGTACAGTAAAAACAAACTATATATAACACTGTGCGACGCTCACCACGAGTATACTAGGGAGCGCCGCACCAAAAGATGCGCGTCAGGGTCCAAGAGGACTGAGAAATACTACAGATACGGTATTCGAGACGGAGGGGAGTGGAGTGTTGCATAGAACACTAGAGATACAGAGATGGGAGCGTCGTGAAAGGTCGTAATCGTGAGGTAAAACAGACAGCAGACAGGGAAAGAGAGAGAGAGCAGTTAACGAAACCCATATGGAAACCAAAAAAGGGAAAGACATAAAGAGCGCCAAGTCAATCCGATCCCGCGCAAGAAATCCAAACCCATTGGCGTTCGAAATCACAGACCTAGTGTTCGTAGTAGTCTAAGACTCCTCGGGAGGGTCGCTGAGGCCATCGCTGGCCTCACCCTCGTCGTCCGTCGCGACGTCGGTAGCGTATGGCGGATACGCCAGTACGGACGTGCTGCTACCGTGTCCCAGCTCGCCGCTAGAGCGATAGATGATGTTGCCCGAGTGGCGATCCTCGTACATCCGCCGGGCGTTCTCGTACTCGATCTTGTCCTGCTCCGCCTGGACAAGGAAGGGCTGCGACGCAAAAGGGAAGTGAGTCTACAGTATGAAGCGACCGGCGGACGTACCTTCTTCTCCGCATCGGAGAGAGACCTCCACTTCGCTGCCGCAAGAACGCTCTGCTTCGTCGTCTCGGTCTCATCGCCACTGCGGGAGAGATATGTCAGATCCAATCACAGATCCTGTTTGCCTTCGGGAGCACACGTACAAGACGTCCTGGACAAGCTGCGGGGAGGACCGTATCTGTGCAGAGTCACGGTAAGCCGGCAATTCCCGAATAGACTAACACGCGAGGAGTATCGACTTGCCTTCTGCAAGAACATGAAGTAGGCGCTGAGCGGCTTGCGCGGCGCGTTCGGGTCCTTGAGGTTGCCGCGTCTCGATTTCCCAAGTTTCCGTTGCGCTGCGCGATACAAGTTCTCACGCCGGATGTCCTCGGGTGTGAGTTTGGACTTCCAGACCGCCAGCTCGCGCTCGCGCTCCTCCTTGGCCGCCTGCGCACGCAGCTTCAAGCGCTGACAGAGAAACAGATCGACGGGCGTCAGCATCTGACGATCATGGATGACCACAGCTGTGCAACAAGGCGCTCTCACCTCGCGTTCCTCCGGCTTCAGGTTGTGATACACCTGACCGGCCTCCTTAGCCGCCTGCGCCACATTGAGACGCTGCTGATTGTGCAAACCGCATCGAGTCAGCTTCTATGCCAGAGCAACAAGTCCCGCTGACACGTACTCGTGGATTGCGGGCTCGGTGGTCCTCGAGCCAATCGGCGAAGAATACCTGAGACTGTGTCGGTACCGTGCATGACAATGGCGCAGACCCGAGAGCGACTCACCTGCCAAGCACTCGGGGCCTGCTTCGGGGGATGAAGTTCGGACCTCTGCGGAGGACCTATACACAATAAAACAAGTGAGAAGAGAACGTGATTGAGGGGGCAATGGGAGCGCGGGGTCAAAGGTACGCGGGACCCCAGCCACCGATAACACTACTAACCTTTGTCCTTGTCCAAGTCATGCTCAGGGCTGCGTTTCCTCTTCCGGGACGGGTCATCGGCGCCCATTGTTGAAAGCCGGCGCTCGTGGACGAGCCGGATCGGGCTGTACGCGGCAGGGGCAGAGTGTTGCATGAAGCGTTGCTGGCGATAAGGTGTGGACGGGATGGACATTGGGAGCGATGTACGGTGGGCGAGCATCAGCGGCCGGATGGCCTGCGGCGCTGGAAGGCTGCCAGGCGAGAGGGTGGTTGGCGAGAAGGTCGGGCTCTCCCCCATGACCGGGTTGTCCGGCACGGTAGCCGACATCCAGGGGGAGGAGTCGAGGAACGCGTCGCTGGGCGAGTTCATCACATGATCTGGGTAGCCGGAAGCATCGTTATCTAGAGGAAAGACTGGGTAGTTGGCAGCGAAGACGGGCTGCAGGCGTTGAGGGAACTGATGGTGCATGCCGAGCACGTCGCCGGCGTAGAGCTGCATGTCATTGATGAAGATGGCGCCGTCGTCGGTGGGCGACTGTGGGAAGGGGATCTGGCCGAATTGCGGGGACGCAGGGTCCGGCTTGGGCTGGAGGGCGCCCAGCTGGTGATCGTGGACCGAGGGCAGCTCGAAGACGTGCGTGTACTTGTCGAGCTCGAGATCGAGTTGATTCCAGTCGAGATCGTCCACTGTGGCGACGGATGAGGAGATGGAGGCGCGGGGTTGGTGGGCGTTGGTGTGCTGGTCGCCAAAGGCGCTGGTGGGATGGAGAGGGTCCATTGCTGGAGCGGGAAGAGGAAGAGGAAGGGAGATTGGCGCACAGCGCAGCTGAATGCGAGGGCTTTTAAGGAGCCGCCGGCTGGACGAGCGGCAGAGCACCATTAGGCTCATAGGGGCCAAGTGCTGTACGGGTTTTCGTGACTTATCGCCGACCGGCGCGGTATCTAATGGCACGCGCGCTTTACACCGCCGATGTTACAAACAGATGGCTTTCCCGATGGTTTTTATATTTGAACGCACTACCAAGTGACTTGGCAGCAAACCTTTCGGCGGAAAACTCGAGAATCGCGCAGACTCACGCGGAACTCTGGACGGCATCGCCCAGTCATCCTCTCAAGTGCTCCGGGTCCCAATAAAGTGCACTTTTCAGAGTCAGAGCTACTCGCGGAGAGTTTCCCAGGCTCTGGATGGCTCTACCTACATCGATTTGCCACAAGGGGAACCCGGTGCGACTATCGCACATTGAACGAGCAATTCGGTTTACTGTAAGGTCAAAAGCGGGTCCCGCGCGTGAACAGGAAGTGCAAATAACGTAATTGCGCCTATCCCTACGCAAATACACCAATCTTTGTCTCCCCAGCCTTCGGTGTGTTGTACACGCCCTTTCCGACCTGTAGCTATTCAGCAGGTGGGACGACGCAGCAGCTGTACAGAACGCACCGACCACCCCGGCACCTTGCTCATAATGGCGGCCTCGCGCGCGTTCGCGATCTGCTGTCGCCGGTACGTGTCTCGGTCCGCCTCGGCCATGAGCAACGGCGTCAGGTAGATGCGCGACCACGCCTTCTCGCGTTCCAGCTCCCTGTACGGACATAACGGAAGTCAGTACGCGATCCCGTACGAGCAGCGAACGCACTTTTGCTCTATTCTCGCCTTCGCAACCACGTAGCAGCCGTAGAGCACGGATGCGGTGACGCCTGCGAGGATAGCGTAGGCGCTGGGCCCGCGAGTCGGCAGGTTACGCTTGTAGCGAAGCGTTTCGAACCCGCCCGCAGGCGGCATGTCCCTGGGTATGTGAGCGCGAGTCTGGTGCAGGTGCGAGGGCGACGCACTGAGTATACGGATGGCCCGCCATTTCGCAGTAATGACGGACTGGGACGAAGATATGGTTCCGGTTACAAACACGGCCAATCTGAGCACGCGCGGTTCGGTGCAATTGAAATCGAGTGAGCTTATATAGAAGGCCAGGGGGATTGAAAGTCAGTAGCCATGTCCTCCTCCCACCATCAGCTCGACCAACCACACCACAGCCCCTCGAGGCAGCATGCGCACACTCAAACCACGGATGAAGCCCGGTACCAGCAGAAGTACAGAGACCTCAAGAAGAAGGTGAAGGAGGTCGAGCAGGCGAGTAACACTTTCTTACTCCACCGGTTTACTTTCTCGCTTACTTTCCTCAAAGGAAAACGAAAAGTTGCTCATGCAGGTCATGCAGACCAAACACAACATACAGCGCCTTCGTCTCGAACGCTCGTCCGTCCTTTTCACTATATCTATTGTCCGGAGCCAGTCTCAAATTATATATTTCCCAGCATTTTGTACGAGAAGCTTGGGAGCGATCAGCATCGTCACCACCACCCGCAGGCCAGCTCTCGCAGTGCCCAGCCGCACGCGCACCATCACCATCATCACCACCACACACCCCAGCCCCAGCCAGCGCCATACCAGAGCGCCGCGCTCCCGCCGTACCCGACGTCGTCGTCAGCGTCCTCCAGGCACCACCACAGCTCACGCCACCACGCACCCCCGCCGCAACAGTATGCGCCGCAACACGTCCCTTACGCGGGAGAGCCCTCCCGCCCGAAGCTGCACACACACGACACGCAGCGCTCGACGTCTGCGGGGGCGTCGTCGCGCAGTCCTGTGCACGCTGCGCCGCGCACAGACGACCGGCACCTCGTACCGATCCAATCCGTGCGCGACGCAGGGCAACACGAGCCTAGCCCGCGCGAATACTACGAAGAGCGGGACCGTGACCGCGACCGCGACCGTGAGCGTGCGCCCGCGGACCCTGAATGGCGTCGCCGCGAGAGCATTGACGACTTGTCCGACATCCTTCCCTCGGTCGCGGCGGTCCTGCGCGGCAGTAATGAGCCGCGGAAGCGTAAACGAAGCGAGTCGAGGGACCCTGAGCGGGATCACCGCGAGCCCTCCGCCGCGCCTATGTCAGTCGACGACGCTTGACCACTTGACTCGCGCGGATCTAATGTGTCGTCTTTTGTGTGTGTCTTGCTTCGAGTTCTGGGGTGACGTATATCTATGTACTGTCCACGCGGTGTCCTCCCGCTGCTGTCGTGCTGTCTTCTGTACATTTATTGACGTCCACTATACGCTTTCTGTGTGTGTAAATTTGCGAGTTGCGGTCCCGGACACGCCAGCGCAGTTGCTGTCCGCCGACGTCCAGTAACGCAGCCCCTATGCGGCAGCGAGCGCAGGTCGGAAATACTGCTTCTTGCCAGAGTCATTCGTCGGCCAAGCGTGGACAATGCGGCGGCGGACATCGGCGGTGGCTGATTCAAAGGCAGTATTGCACTACCGCGTCGTGCGAACGATGTGGCTTCGAACAAAAAGAAAGCGGCGAGTCTGACGAAACCCGAGAGCTCAGCAAACACAGTGGGAGAAACGTTCGTCCCCCCGGAAAGCGGGCGAAGGCGCGTATTTGTCAGAATTAAAGATACAGTGAGTTATCCTGACTCGCTGTTAGTTTGGACGGGAAGGCGACGGGAAGGGCACGCACTACTGAAACCGATGGCGAATGCAGGAGGAGTGTCATGCTCGTATGGTCCTTATTTGGTATTCTTTGATGAGCGTGGTGAACTCTTCCTCTCTCGTCTTGAGCGTCTCGGCGAGCCCGATGATGCTATTCTTGATCTGAGGGGGGAGGCTGAGCGCGCCGAAAGCAGAACAAAGAGCGCGAGAGAAGCGCGGGACTCACTCGGTCGCGTTGGAGGGTTAGATCGGGCACGACGTCCTTGACTGTGCGCTGGATGAGAACGCCCCCGACTAGGCGAAAGCACTGGCGCTCGGGGTCCTTGTCCAGCGCATCGGTGAGCGTGCCGAGCACGAGACTGGCACACGTGTTTCGATGAGCGCGTATCGCACCAAGTCCAGCTGGCTCACGTGTGCTCCTCCGCGTCCGTCTCGAGTTCTGTGATCTTGCCGGTGAGCGCCTGGAGCTCGCTCTGCAATCGCTGGTACGTCGCCTGGACCTCTGGTGCGCCGCCAGTCAGCCAGACGCGTCTGTATCGAATTGATATTCCATACCCTGCTCGCTCAGGCGTTTCGGTTTTGCGGGAGCCTTGGAGGCCATGGCGGGAAGGGAGAGTGCGGGCGGAGTTGACGCCTGGCTGGCTGGGCTCTGTCGATGCACTTTCTCGCGTCGCGGCTGCCCAGAGACCAAGTCAACTATCTCATAGGCGCACTATGCAACATCCAGAACGTCATACGCGCCGTGCAGCACGTCCATCGCCAGCTCAACCGGGTCCCAGCACCCTCCCATGGTCCGGCCACAAAATTTCTGCTATGCGCGCACACTCACCCAGCCCGCAGTCGTCTCTGAGCACATCGACGAGCAGCCGCAAAGGCCGCCAGTCCGCGTGCATAACACGCGCTTAGAGCACTGGCGCGACGCCCGCCCGCTCTTTTTCGAGCGTCGCGGTGCGTCACACACCCGACACGGACTTGCGCTTTCTGAACTCACGCCGCGACTTTATAGGCACGCATCCGCTCGTGTTCTGGCCCCCTGGCCGTGGACCTGGTCCACCAAGAGAGTTTTCCACGGAGCGCACCATCGTGGCGCGAAACCGCGGGCGACAATACCCAGACACTTCGCAAGTGCGCGGCGAGCCTCTGTGGAAACGACGACGCAAAATGCTACACGAGGACGACTCAGACGACCCAGCCCTCGCAGACGATTCTCCAGACACATCTTACCTTAGCAACGACCTGCCACTATACGTTCTGTGGTCGCGCCTGAAACATACCTCTCCACGCGACCTCGAGACCCAGTTTTCTTCAGAGCAGAGGCATCGACTTCTAGCACGTCTCTACGTCGTCATGAAGTGGGAGATGGAACGGCAGCCGATCTCTGCGCGCCGTCTCTACGTCTGGGGCACGCGAATAAACCTCGCACTCAGCTGGATCGACAAGACGCAGTTTCTTGACCTCGAGAGCGGCTGGTGGGATAGTCGTCCTCGGCTGCGCCATCTCGCCGTTCTCGGCATACTGTGCGCTGGTACCGTCCCCGAGGGCCTTCAGGCTGCGCGACACTATTTTTTCGACAGTCTGCGGGGGTACAGAGAGCCTTTGACCGACAAGGACCAACTCACTGTGCTGCTCGATGTGCTTCGGATATGCGGCTCGCAGCAATTCGTCCTCTCTGCGTTCGAGCTCGTCCTGGACATTTGGCCATGCCTCGAACCGCATGTGCGCAGGTACTCTGGACGCGGCCAACTCGACTCGCATACTCTTTACCTTACCAACGAAGTGCGACGTGCTCTCGACAGTCTCGTTGAGCGCCTCTCTGCGACGGGTTCCCCGATGCCGTGGTTGCGACGCATGCACAGGGACCAGATCGATCCGAGCCGCTTCGTGAATGCTCTCACACTCGTTACTCTGTGCTATTGCAACCTCCAAGTCTCGGAGAAGGCACTTGAAGTACTGCAATATGCAGAAAGTGTCGGGGTAGAGCTCAGTATACGAACGCGCCTCAACGTTGCGCGCGCTCTTACGCGCGACGACAGTTTCGGCACCGCTCTCGCTCTCTTGAACGCTATCCCGAACGGCAAAAGTAACCGCGAGGTCATGCGCGAGTACCTGTATCTGTACGGCCACCAGGGCGAGCTTGCTATGGCGGATCAGTTCATCGACGAGGCGCAGAAGCGAGGCGAGACCCTCGAGCGGTACCACCAGCTTTCGCACATGCGCTCTGCGGCAATTTCTGCGAATGTGCATCGTACGCTCGAGCTCTTCGACGCGTATATGCCGAAAGAGAAGCAACCTGGAGAGCTAATCCCGGAGTACTGGACGCTCAAGTTCTACGAGATGGTCATCATTGCCAACTACGAGGCCGGTCAGCCCGCCAACGCCGATATCGTTCTCGCGCGATTGCTCAAGAAAGGGTACAAGCCGAATATCGACATCTATAATACGATGCTCAAATACCTGGCGCGCATAGGCGACTCCGCAGGCGCAGCGCGCATCTGGCAGCGTATCCAGAAGGATGGGCTGAAGGTTACGCATATCACCTATCTCGAGCTCGTCACTCTGTGCTCGCGCCGCGGTGATCCAGACGGTGCTCAAGCAATCGTGGACCGCGCACTTCGCAACGACATCCGACTGACGCGGCAGATGGTGACTTCGCTCATGAACGCGTACGCCGAGGCGGGCCAGTGGCGCCAGGTCGTATCCATCTTCAAGAGCCTCGTGCGCGGACCATCGGCTAGTCTGCGGCACACCATCGAGGTCTTCAACGTCGCGCTCAAGGCCTACATCAGGCTCGGCGCACCATACAAGATCGTGCGCCGTTTCTTCGAGAAGATGACGCGCACGGAGGGTGTGCGGCCGAACCAGATCACGTACGCTCTCCTTACGCAGTCCGCCGCGGAGAACAGGCAGTACGTGCAGGCGCGCCAGCTGTACGAGCAGATGCACGACCTCGCGAAGATGCCGACGGCGCGTGATTACCGTCGCATGCCAATGGGCGTGATGCTCGTCTCTCTCCTGCCCGGTCGCGCGAGGGAGCTGTACCGCGAGATGCGCGAGCAGGGCATCGAGCTCGAGCCAGACACCTACGCCGCTATTCTCCGCGCCTCTGCCCGCCGCTGGAACCCAGACCAGCCGCCCCTCCGTATGCTCAACACCATCCTCAAGCAGACGCCGATCGCTCGTCTCCGAGGTCCTGAGCGTGCCACGGCGTTGCGTAAGATATACGCGCCTGTGCTGAGGCTTCTCTCCAGGCAGGGCAACTTGGAGCTACTTCAGGAGTTGCATGAGGACATGCTGCACCGCGGAGGGACGCCGTCAATCAGCACGCTCTGGGTCGTCATGGATGGTCACCGTGCCGCAGGTAACCTTGAACAGGTTGAGAAGATTTGGAAGCAGATCTTCAAGCTCGCTCTGGGGATGCGCGACGTTTCGCCGTTTGTCGACCAGCCGGTTCAGGCGAAGACGGGCTCGAACTTACTCTGTGCGCCGCTGTCCACCTACATCCACGCACTCTCCGCTGCGGGCAAGCACGACAAGATCGCGCACGTTTGGGCCGAAGTTCACAAGCACGGGTTTCTGTACGACGCGAACAACTGGACCGTGCTCTGCACTGCTCTGGTTGAAGCTGGCCAGCTCGATCGTGCCTACGAGATCATCGAGCGCATCTTGATACCTGCCAAAGAGCAAGCCAGCGCTGCACTTCGTCTCGAAGACGGCGCCGAGGACCAGGAGCCGGCAAACCGTGTGCAGACGGCGGTTGCCCCGTACGACGCGCGCAAACGTCTCGCCGCCGCACGAAGCATGCAGTCCCTCTTATCGAAGCCGGAAAACAAGCACATACTAAAGCGCATGCACTTCGACCGGGATCCCATTTCGCCTCTCAAGACCCTCGGCGAGATATCGCCGCTTTGGAACGCGTGGTACCCGCACGAGAGTCTCTTGCGCCTCTTGTACCTCAAGACGCGCGAGTGGCGCAAGAGTCAGAAGGAAGCCGCGAAGGTAGACCCGCACTCTATCTCGAGCCGCATGAGCGTTGACCGGTGGCGCAAGGCCTTCCCCAACTCGTTGCGCCTCGTCTACACCGAGGGTAAACAGGCGTACGACCGGAAGATGGCGGAGCAGCACGAGCTGGAGCGTCCGCGTTGGCGCGACTACCGGGCTTGGCTCATCAAGTGCTGGAGAGCGCGGCGCACGGGATACGACATGAAGGACGATCCAGAGACGCCAAGGATGCGGGAATTCATCAGGCGCGAGCTCTCCGAGGCCAAGCGTCGCAGGCGTGTTCCCTGGGTTGCGTACCGCGAGTGGCTGTTGCGTTGGAACAGGTCGCAATCGGACCTGCACAAGTTACGTTTGAGCTTGTGGCTCTCCCGCGGCAGACCGATGCAAGATCCTTTCGTGGTTGGCGCGAGCAAGGGGCGTGGACCTGCGCCGCGACAGCCTTCGTGGATGCGTGCTAACAGGATGTCGGGCGAGGAGAAACCGAAGTCGAGAGCGAAGTCGAGAGCGAAGCGACAGAAGCGGTTCCCGGCGCCTTGGGAGTTCGAGCGCCGGAGACCATTGCAACCCAGGCCAGTGTCGCAGACGGTGTTCTGGGCGTGAAGTTGCATTTTCACCCTATCTTATTATCATTATCCCAGTCGCCCTCCGAGTAGAATCCTCGCACAGCATTGCAGTAGATCGTGACGGCCAGAGATCTCCAAAAGCACAAGATGTTACAGAGCTAATACATACTGAACCAAGCACCCCTCCCTCAATCGCTTTCCCCGTCAGAGTCGTCGTCGCCACGCCGCCGGCCACCGCGCTGTTTACTGGAGCCGTGGCGGTTGCGCTATACGGCAGCTCTCAGAGGTCTGTCACGCACGCCGCAAACTGGAACTACCCACCAATGGCAACTTCTGCCCCTGGTTCCCGAATGCAATCGAGAGCGCGGTCGTGTCTGCAGTCGATGTATCAGTTACTGGACAGGGGAGCTCAGGGGATGTGTGCCAATGTACCTGGAACACCAGGGAAGCGCTTGGCCGAGAAAACAGTGAACGACTCTGTGAAAGTTTGGGCGAGGATGGGAGAAACACCAGTGTGCATCCGCGTCGCTCCTCTATTGGGAGCAGGCACGCTGTGAATGTCAATCATATTGCTCGTGCCGAGGTCAAGGAGCGATACTCACGCGCCGACGTTCATGAGTCGTATTCTTAGGCGGAAGGAGCCTGAGGTTATTTCAGTCTCAACGCCATTGCACGATAGACAGGCACATGACACACCCTCCGTGCGAATCGACAGATCTTGGAAGAGGAAAAACACGCCAGGTTTGCGGTGTTCGTCCAATAACCGCTGTGCATTAGCGGTAAGAGGACCCACCAATGTGCGGGTGTAGGTGTGCCGCGGGTAGGTGCTCGCAGCCACGGGCGCAGACATGCCGTCTGGGGAGGGCGCCGCGTTATTGGCGGCCGCAACGTCCGGGTCCGGTGCGGCAGCCTGAGGATGGGCTAGTGGACCGTAGACAACCGTTCCATCAGCGCCGGCCATTGGTGGCATCGCATAACCGTCCTGCGGATAGCGCTGCCCAGTGCTCCCGAGTGTCATGGGCATGGGAACTGCGGACGCAATGGACGGGCCAGCGGGACCCATAGACGCGTTCGGCCACCCGCTGGACGCGACCGCGTCGCGCGCGTGCGATACGCTGGTGCCCATTGTGGCGTCTGCCGGCTGGCCCGCGTGTCCTGGCTCTGTCGAGTTCCACCCACGGAACGGGAGAACGTCCCCACTCTCTCGGAGCGTGGTCGTTCCATCGGGCCAAGAGTCACCTACAGGGACTATGTGTGAGCTGATGTTTACGCCTGCCAACGATTGCGCCAAGCGCTCTCACGAGAAGAGTACTGTCCCGCTGGGCGGTCAGGTGCAGTCATGGGTGTCGACGAGCTGTAGGGCCATGCGAATGGCGCGGCCTGACCGAAGGCGAACGGTTCTGAGAATCCAAAGCCAGGGTAACCAGGCCCGGCCTGCGGGGGCGGAATGGGCGCCTCAGCCACTGGTCTCAGTGGGAAGGACGATGGTGCGGTCTGAACGGTGCCCTGAGCCGGCGCTGCCGGGACTTGGAGTGTTGGACGGCGGCGAGGCTTTGAGACTTGGGTCGGGATGTAACGGTCTGCGCTCGACGGGTGCAGCACCAAATTCATTTCTCGTTTGCCGTCTGGGGACCAGAGGTCGACGGCGGCGACGAAGAAAGCCACGTCAATATCACTGCAGAATGGAGCCGCATGAATGGGTGCAATGCGGGAACATCGGGGAGAGTGACGAACTCTATGTCGACGAGATTGTTGTCCTGGTCGCGCACGATCATTTTGGCGACTGCAGCTGGAGCTAAAGGTCGTCTATCTTTATCTCCAAAGCCACACATTCGAGCTCGTATTGGATTCTGCGGGGGGAGGGGTTCAGACATGCTATGTTGCTGGGAGCTTTGTGCCCGAGCTCGGCTGGTAACGAACCTGAATGACCTCGAGCGCTGGACGGGATCAGCAGGGAGAGGTGCATGGTACCGAGCCACGCTCACAGTAGTGATGGTTGTCGACCCATTCGCCCCAAGAGTGCGGGCCGTCGACCCTTGGCTGCTGGTGGCCCTGGCGCTGTGTCTGTGAGGGCCTGTGCTCTGTGAGCTGTGTGGAGATATGCCTGGCGGAAGTCTTCTGTATCATGGCCGTGGTCGTGGTATGAGGACAAGGAGCGAGCGAGCGGACGAGCAATCAGTCGAGTGGCCGGCTAGACGGTGACCGTGCAAGAGACTCAGCCGGCACTCCGCTCCCTACCTTTGACTTGTGCTCCCGCTCCTTCCCTTATGGCCGACCACAAGCAGGAGGTCATCCAGTTCCAGAAGTCAAATCCCAAAAACAAACGTCCGTGCATCCCATAGGGGCTGCAAATTCTCTCGCTCACGCTGCACAGTCTGCGTCGATTGCGGTAACCCGAACCCGCAGTGGGCCAGCGTCACCTATGCTGTATTCTTCTGTCTCCAGTGCGCACCAGCACCGCTCGCGTCGCATGCCGCGCTCATTGTCGCACTAGATGCGCAGGCGTCCATCGCTCGTTCGGCGTGCACATCAGGTGCGCGTGGGCACCCAGCCATAGCCGTGACACGTCCCACTCACGCGCACCATCCAGCTTCGTCAGATCGGTCACAATGGATTCGTGGCAGCCAGACCAGGCCAGGCGCATGAAGGCGAGCTCGCGCCGTGCTGCCCGAGCGATCGCTCATCGTGCTTACCCCCTCACCAGCTCGGAGGGAATGACGAGTTCGTCACGTTCATCGAGGGCTACGCGCCGGCAGATGAAGGTGGTTACACGAAGGGCATGAACCTGGCCGACAAGTACACCTGCTGGGCAGCGAAGCAGTACCGCGAGAAGGTCTGCGCCGCTCGCCCGTCGCTCACGCGACATACGCTGAACGGCGTCCCAGCTCGACGCCGCGATGGAGGGCAAGGAGTGGACGCAGAGCGCGCCTCCGCCTCGAGCGGCCACCCCAGACACAGCGTCGACGGGCCTGCGCAAGTCGCGTGCTGCACAGCGCAGTTCCACGCTCGGACGCGCAGGCTCAGCTTCCCCAGCACCGTCCCAGGGCTCGTTCCCCGGCACCCCTAACCTCGACGACGCTGCACAACAGAAGGCCAACAATGAATCGTTCTTTGCGGGTCTTGGCCAGGCGAACGCAACGCGCCCAGACCACCTCCCGCCTTCACAGGGCGGAAAATACGTCGGGTTTGGCAGCACTCCGTCCCCGCCACCGACGAACCAACACCCGTCGTTTGGTCTGTCGTCCGCGGCAGGTGTGTTTGTGGAATCGCGTTCCGTTATTGCTTGATGGCTGACTGCGCCTTCCCGAATCCACAGCCCCGACGTTGAGCGATTTCCAGCAGGACCCTGTTAATGCCTTGGGCAAGGGCTGGTCCCTCTTCTCGTCTGCTCTTATTGGCGCTTCAAAGACCGTAAACGACGCCATCATCCAGCCCGCGGCAGAGAAGATCACCGATCCAAACCTGGTGCAGAGTGTCAAGGGGTACGTTGCATGCATCGATATGGATATCCGTGTCTGATCCATCCGTCCTCGTCAGGTATGCCGCGGCAGCAAGTCAGCAGGCCACATCACTAGGCAAGAACGCGAACGACTGGAGCAAGAAGCAGTGGGGTGTGGACGTCGCCGGTCAAGTCGGCGGCTTGGTCGACTCGGTTAAAGGCGCCACGGGCTCTGCGAACCGCCCGCCCGCAGGATACAGCCATGTCGACTACCACGATGACGAGACTTCCGCTTTGTACAACGATGCAGACGACGACGACTTCTTCGCGCAGCACGGCGCTTCGCACACGCAGACCCAGCCCGCTGGTGCTGCATCGTCGTCCGGCGCATCGTATGGCGCTACGTCTTCTGCTCCTCCTGCAGGGAAGAAGGCAGACGAGTGGGAGGATTGGTAGGCTCTGTTATGTCATTCATCGCGGTGTTTTGTATTGTCAGGTCATCCCTGTTTCCGCTTGCACACCCCACGCACGTATCGCTATTTATTATAGACCTTCCCTCGAGCTGTCAGAAGAAGCACCTCGGGTGCTTGGGTGCAGTCACGCATGGGACCAAACGGACGCGTTGCGGCGTTCGAAACCATTTCGCACCACGTGCTCATGCCCCAGCACTCTAATGCGCTGCAGTAACATCGATTACAGTGGGATAGCCACCCATGTTGTAACTTGTGTAAACGCGCCCTATCCGGTTGTTAGAGCACAATGCGTCGTGGCGCGGGGTTGGACGGCTCGCTCAACACGCGTTTGCCGCGTTTTCGTGCGACAGGGCTGTATAGCTGGCCGCCGCACCCACCACATCCACACTCTTGCCTACACCTCATACTTCGTAGTCGAGCATGCCCTCTGGTGCGCGACAAGAAAATGGGGGACCATTTGTTGCTTTGCTAATTGGCGTGTGCAGACGCCGAGCTCGCGAACCAGACGCTGACTGAGGAGTCGACGCTCCGTTTCGCGTCGTTCACTAGCAACGACGCTGTTACACTTGGGCAAGTACCACAGAAAAGAATCTTTCTGTTCTGTCTGATACAGTGTGTCGCGCTCTTGTGCAGACTCTCCATTCGCAAACGCTTTCGCGCATCATCGCGCCACGCGAAAGGTATTTACGCGCTCGCATTTCTCTCCCGCACGTTCCACCAACGCATGTCGCGCTTTGCAGGAAAGGGGCTTGTGCTTTCGATACAGAGCATCGGCGGACACACGTTGTTCGCGTGCACGGTCGGCGACCAAGATGCGACAGGCGTGAGCATGGACGCGTGGCTCTCCATAGAGGGCATGATCAGGGTGGTCAAGCGTACCGGACACTCGTCGTTCTACGTCGAGCGCGGTATGAACGCGATCGGCAAGACGCAGAAGCAGGTGCGTGCTCTCCGCGCGTTGGGTCAAGTTAAGCTGACAATCCGTTATGTGCGTATGTAGATGGGTATACCGTTCCCCGACTACCGGTTGAATGGTGGAGGTGCGTTCTCTTCGTGCTGCGAAAGGCTTGAAGATAAACGCGGTATGCAGCATTCCCGATCTGGCTGCAAAACTCCTCCGTATGTCCCATCGCGGTAGTCGCAGCCTATGGAGGTACGCGTCTCCCTGTGTTGCGCCTCGGAGTGTATTGACGTCGACGGAACCAGGATCGTCGCAGGAAGATCACAATGTAAGTGCTGATTCGACTAGTCCTGGCAGGAGCATGCATGACTGATTGGGAACTGCTTCCCGTGGCACGAAGCTTGTGGTGGGTGTGGTGCGGGACTACTTGTCCAAGCAGGCGTCTGCGTCGCCTGGCGAGGCACAGAGCACCGTTGCATGACACGTTGGTTGTACACATGGCGATACTCTGGACGAGGAAACACGGCACGCAAGCGCATCGGCATTTGGGACAAGGTGTGAGAAGTGGCGGGCGAGAACACGTTGCACTGTTAGGAGAGCGTATTTCGCCTGAGCAGTAGTGTTTGGGCAGAATCCGCTCATATGCAGGGACATGGGAAAGTCCTGGGGAAGGCGATCCATGTGTACGATGACGCACCAGGACGAAGACATGGCATCTGCGTTATAATGGCGCAAGGGTCGTATGCGGGTGCAAGAACGATACAGTATAAGGTACGAGAAGGACGATGACACAGCCGGTTCTGCCAGCGGAACGGCACGCGTACTAGGTGCAAGAGGCGGTGCATATGTTACCAGTCGTAGCCCTGAAGCCTGCGAGGAAGTAGAGACCTAGACTGGAGTACCACAACCCGAAGATCTCTAGCGTTTGGACCCGACGAGAAGGGACAAGAACCGTGGACGTGAGGTGGCAGCGGTTGACCAGAGCTGCCGACAGTGAGAGCGGCAGGTGAATCAGGCCTAGAGGGTGGCAGATGCGAGCTCGAGCAGGTTGAGAGCGTGTGAGACAGACGTGATCAAAACGCAGAAGGACGTGGTGGTTGACTCCGGGGGTGTGTTGCCACCAATCTCCCGGTGGCGCCTGTTTCGGGTGACGTCTTGTGCGTGCATAGGAAAGCGGGCTCACAGCGTTGAGATACCCGATGCGAGGACGCGACTGCAATGGGAGGCTGGGCCGGGACAATGAACGAGCGTGTGTATGCTGCTAGATGAATAGAAAAGGTCGCAATTGATGGGAGTTGCCAGAGACTTCGGAGCCTGCCGTGTTGCTTCTTCTTTTCGTTCCTCGAGCCCCGCGCCGCCCAAAACTCGCCATGCTCGCGCTCGCCCCGGCCGCGCTTCACAATGACCACGCGTCCACGTCCTGGCACGCCCAGCACGCTCAGCAGCAGCGCCGCGCCGTCGTTCGTACCCACTCGCACTCGTCCTCGCACTCGTCCGCCCAGCCGCCACCGGACCCGCACCACGCTACCCCGCCGCACCACAGGCTCACGCGCTCGACGAGCACGCCCCACCCTCCGCCAGTCCACGAGTCTCAACACAAGCAGCAGCACAGTGCCGCAGAGACCTCGCGGCCAGCGCAGGTCGAGCCTCCGGCCGCGCCCACCGCCCCGCCCCGTGCGCACGACCAGCGGCGTGCGCCCGTCGACATACACGCAATACCACAGGCGGATCTCCTCAAACATCTTGCGAACCTGCTCCAGCAAATAGCCACCGCGAACGACGCCCTGCCATCTCCGTCCGCTGCCCAACCTCCCTCGGCAACCCCCATTGACGACGCGGACCGCCCGCCAATATGGAACACCCTCACCACCGCCTCCCGCGGCGCATTCGCAAATCAGAGCACGTCTCTGGCGTTCCACGCGCGAAACATACCGACCATTTCTCTCGAGTCATACCTGCTCCGCATACTCAAGTATTGTCCCATTTCGAACGAGGTCTTTCTCTCGCTCCTCGTCTATTTCGACCGCATGACCCGTCTCGCGCGTGAGACTACCGGTACTGTCTTCGCCATAGACTCGTATAATGTACACCGTCTAGTCATCGCCGGCGTCACAGTCGCGAGCAAGTTCCTCAGCGACGTGTTCTACACAAACACGCGTTACGCGAAGGTCCGTCACGCTCTTCTTCCTCTCGGCTCGGTTCCAGTTCATGTACTCACGCGTGGCGCCAGGTCGGAGGACTTCCGCAGGCAGAACTGAACCAGCTCGAGCTCCAGTTCCTGCTGTTGAACGATTTCAACCTTCTTATCGTCAAGGACGAGATGCAGAAGTACGCAGAGGACCTCATGGCGTTTGCGCACTCGCACACGCTGCCTCCCATTCTCGCCGACCCAGCATCGTACGAGCCTCAAGGGACAAACTGGAAAGTGCGCGCCATTCCAGAGGTGACCGACCACGACGACGTGGTGTCGGTAGCAGAGACGGGTGAAGACGACGGTACGACCGATGACGAGCCGACCATCCGCCCGGCGCATTCGTCCGCTTCATCCGAGACGCAGAGTATCTATACCCTCACCTCGGAAGATACGGATGCTGAGCGCGACCTGGATGACGACGACGACGATTTCGTACACCAATGAAAAAGCTGTCTGGTGTTTCGCATCCGCGGGCCATTTCCCGCACTCTGTCTCCGTCTCTCCCTCTCACGACCCTCTCATTTTGCGCAATACGTGACGACGTCTTTTAGTAGAAACCCATCATGCCCCCGTTACCGTCGCACCCCGTGACCCATATCCTCCCCTGGCCCTTGCTCACGTTGCGTTGATGCGTTGACTCTGGTCTGGTTCCCTGGTCTGTTTTTGTGAATGTTGTACTACTGCTGTCTCGAGCGTCCCTAGAGGTTCTTACTAGCAGAAGCCTCTGTATCAATATACATAGTGCAAAGGATCCGTCTTTTCCGAGAAATTGCAACACGAGCTCCTCCGATGTTCCTCGCAGCCATACATACTCTATTGCTACGCAAATACTACTCCAAACCGTGAGCTCTCGCTCGACGCGCTGCTCGTCATGTGTCGTGGATTATTGCCGTTGGCAATTACTGCACATTGATTTAGAGCTCGTCGTATGTGTGCAAGTCCTTGTCGGTCACGGGCAGGCACAGCGCGGGCGACGTCCCGTGGAGATGGTACTCGCACTTCTCCGGCTCGGACACGCTCAGGATCGCGTTTTCGGTGCCGCACTCGAGCTTAAGCTGTTGCGGCGCGTCAGAGGGGCCCACAATACTCCAAGCACAAGTATAAGCAAAATCCACGCACCGTAACAGAACGCTCGGGGCCGTTCCAGCAGCGCGCGCCGCCCGTGTACATCTGCACCGAGTAGTACTCTGGCGAGCCCGGGACGACGTCTGGCTTCTTATTCCACGACGAGAAGCGACTGCATGCACGAGATGCCGTGTTAGCTTAGTCGTTCTCGCCGGTGACGCAACGCACCCAAGGTTGTTGCTCCCGCCGTTCTTCTGCTTCTGCGATGCCGAACCAAACAGGCATACCTCATACGTGTACCTGCACGCAGCCAAACAACATGATGAGCGAATGCTGCACAAGAGAAAGCGTTTGAGGAAATGACTCACTCGCCAGTGTCCTTGGAGATGCATTTGTTCTCGAGCTGCTTCCACTGGCCCTCGCCGCCGAACCACGTCGGGTCGAACAAACGACGCAGCTCACGCTCCTCGTCGTCGCGCTTGCGCTTGGCGTCGTTGAGCTGATTGCGTGCCGTGTCGCGCGCTTGCCGTGCGCGGTTAGTCTCTACAGCAACGCATGCGCATACATCGTCAGCACGATCGAATGTCCATGCGTCATGCGCACCTTCAGTCGGGTTGCCGCCCACGCCGCCAGAACGAATGACGCCGAGGGTTTTGAACCAGCCGAGCGTTGCGTCGCGGAAGATCTCGTACTTGGCCGCGAAGGCGTCCGGAATGTACGCTGCGATGTCGAACACTCGCGCGTCGGTCACTTCTCTCGCAGCACACCAGGGAAGGGGGAAGACTCACAGACAGAACCGTCCTCGGAGTCCATGAGCGCCATGTGCTCATCGTGCTCGATGAGCAGGCTCTCGTAGTCGCGGTTGATGAGGCCGTCAAGCTGGTGCTCGATCTGGTCCTCACTCCACATGCCTGGCTCGGGCTCCTCATCCTCCACGGCGCCTTCGACAACAGGAACTACGACCTCAGAGTCTTTCTGGTCATCGGCGCCATTGTAGGCGTCCCAGCCGCGCACGGCTTCGAGGACGGCCATGTCCTGGTAGTTGGGGTTGTAGCCGCCCTTAAGCGCACTAAGGATATCGGCGAGAGTCTTTTCGCGTTCCTGCAGGTCCTTGTAGTACTGCTGGAGCGACTTGAGGGCGCGGGAGTGCGTTATGAGACTCTGATACAGCGCTGCGAGGGCTTCAATAGACGCGACGTCGCACAGCGAGAGACATACGCGACTGCTTCTTGTGTTCCATAGAGGCGTGCGATACAGATTCCGTCCGTTGAAGGATTTCTGCAGCATCATGAGCAGTGAGTGGCATGGAACGAAATCAACGCACCCTCGAGCCTTTCCGCTTCCTTCTCGCGCACCTCGACCTCTTTCTTCAGCAGCTCAAGCGAGTCCTCGAGCCGCTTCTTCTCCTTTGCTGCGTGCGCGATGTACGTGCCGCGGATTTTCGCGCCCTGTGCCGGCGTCAATAAGCGCCGACGACGTGGAATGCCAAGCGAGCGAGCGAACGCACCGTTTTGCGCGTCTTGAGGAGTGCGTCGCGTTTCTTGCGATACTCCTCGCCGACCTGCTTGCAGATGTTGGGACACAGACCCGAAGGCTCGTCTGTGCCGTCGCAGCATTCAGGCTCTGTATACGCTGGTCAGACGAGCAGCGAATGAGAAGTACGGGGCAACGAACCGCAGAGACCGTCGTTTACGCGCGAGCTGGGAATGGTCGAGCCGATATGGCCCGTGTTGACGCAGTAGAAGGAGCTGTTCGGACACGCGCTGGTGCCTGCAGCGAGAGTTCAGCAAGATACATAGGGGGCGTCGCGCCGACGGACCGGGCTCGTCGCTGCCGTCCTGGCAGTCGCAATAGTCGTCGTTCACAGCGGCGTAGGGGATGACGCGGGAGGAGTCGTTGAGACACTTCCACGTCGGCGGGGTGGTGGCCGTGATGGGGACGTAGAGCGCAGCCTTGCGGGGGTCGACGCCGACCATGGGCGAGACAGCGCGGGCGAAGGGGAAGGCGGCGGCCAGCAGGGCCACCGATGCGAACATGACGAGCGAGAGTGCTAGGGCGGCCAGCCGGGGAATTAGAGAGAGAGAGAGAGCGCGGAGTCGGCGCGCCAATCATGGTCTCCCTCCTACGCACCCTGCGCTCCATCCGCCGCGTCGGCCTCAAGGAATGGTACAGGCAGATGTGGTACATCGGCGACGCAAAGTCGGGCAGACTCGTCGGCACAGACTCGTCAGTCTTCAGCGTGCACTCAGCTCTCGTCACTGACGCTCGCAGCTTCGGCAACCGCTACTATGAGAACCTGAACGCAGAGGAGGAGGTGCCGGGTCGCCATCGCTGGGTCGACCTCGCCCAGCACGACTACAACGCGACCCAGGTCCCGCCAGAGTGGCATTCCTGGTTGCACAACATCCGTCTCCTCGCGCCGCCAGAGGACCCAAAGATGCTCGAAGCGCGTCCCAAGTGGATAGGTGTATGTGTCGTGCTTATGCGTACATCTATAAGTGCTAAAACTCGCACGCAGACCCACATCGAGAACTTGACGGGCACCCGCGGCGCGTATCGTCCGTACAACACCGCCGCGCCCAAGATGTGGGCATGGGAACCCAAAGTCGCGCCGCGCCAGAGTTCCTCACAGACGCAATGAACTAGAGCCATGTACAATTCCATTCCTGCTCCTGTCTATTCACTCCTTGCGCGGATACAGCATCCCTTCAACGTGTTCCGCAATCGACAATGCGCTCGTCAGACCAGGGCTCTCTATCCCCAGCATCGTAACCATAGGGGCACCAACTCCCTTCATTCCAGACGAGTGGTCCACGCGGAACGCAAAGTCCTCGAACGCGCTGCCTGGACCACCAAGCTTTGGTCGTATGCCTGCGTAGTCGATCTGCAGCCCGTCGAGCGATATGCCGGGCAAGTACTCGCGCACCGCGTCGTATATTGCCTTCAGCTTCTCCTGCGAGTCCTCCGGGCGGTGGTACCCTGCCCAAAAGTCGATATCCTCCTCGCGCTCAGAGAACTCCGCTCCGTCTGATGCAGGGGGCTCGATCCACTCGAGGTCGGGTCCGAAGCGGATGTTGCCCTCGAGGTCCAGCGTGAGGTGCGTTCCAAGCGAATGGAACGCGTGTTGTGCGTCCTTGCGGGCCTTCGGGACGGGGTATAGCAACTTGCTCACCCCCGCGACGCCTGGCCCGTGGTAGCTCGCGTACGACCCGCGCGCAAAGTACATCGGGATTCTCTCCTGCGCAGGAAGTAGCGCGTTGAGCACGAGGTTCGCGCTGAGGCCTGAGCTGTTGATCAGGTTGCGTGCGAGGATCGAGTCCCCGCTGTCGACCTGCACGACCCAGCCATCCTCTCCCTGCGGGTCGACGCGCACAACACGCGTTTGATACGCCAGATCTCCCGCTTCCGAGTCCGTGATCTGCGCCTCGAGCGATTGCATGAGGGTATGCGAATCTACGATGCCCGTATCGAGCGAGTGCAATGCCGCCGCGATGTCGGGTGCGAGGTCTGGTTGCATCTCGCGTGCCTCGTCGCCGCTGATCAGTTCTGTCCGCGGCATGGGGTATAACGACCCATACTTGG
Organism: Exidia glandulosa HHB12029; assembly: GCA_001632375.1. NCBI lineage: Eukaryota > Fungi > Basidiomycota > Agaricomycetes > Auriculariales > Exidiaceae > Exidia > Exidia glandulosa. Next base: position 333,496 of record KV425882.1, on the reverse strand, counting down.
ACAATGACTGCGAATGCGAGTGTAGTCGTGAGACGTAGTCGCGTTGCTCGGCCGTCGCGAAGACGAGCTTGCCAGGAAATGCGTGCGGCACGCCATGCGTCTCGCAATGTTCCTTGAGCAACGCCCGCCCGCGAAGGCACAAACGCGTCTTGAGACTCTCGGGCGGGTAATATATGCCCGCATGTATCACTTCAGAGTTGCGAGAGCTACGCGTACGATGTAAGAAACCGTCAGCGTGCAGCCAGATATATTATGACGCACCTCGTTTCCTGTCCAGCAGAGGAATGTCGCTCGAGCAGTACTGTCGACTTGTCCCCGTAAAGCCTACTGAGTCTCGCGGCAATAGCGAGCCCGACAACGCCTGTAAAGAGCGAGGTCAAGGTTCTGGACACCGCGCGCGCAGTGCATGTAGCGAGGACCTGCCCCTATAACGACATGATCGACCTCTTGCTCGGGCGCGACGAACTTGTACCTTTAAGAGCGTCAACTTCGCGTCAAGGTGTACCAAGCATGCGCTGTGCTGACCGTCCGCTGGCGTTGAGCGCAGCTCGTAGTCCGCGAACCATGAAGGACGTGAAGACGGGGTGGCGACGCGTGATTTCCCGATCACGCCCTTCCTCTTGCACTTGTCTTTATACATCGACCGTCGGGCGTTGTCGGACGCGACTCGGCATCATGATCTCTACCTAGGCAGCTCTTTTACACGATGCCGTCCGCGGCAGTCCTCAGACCTTCTGCTCCTCCACTCGTACCTACTCTTCGATCTCTGTGGTCGTAGCAGCTGTCCCTCGAGCTCCCCCCACGCGACATCACTAGCTTCAATGCAACAGTCCCAGCAGCACAATCTCCAGATGTTAATGTTCATTCAAAGCACGTCGTAATACAGTGTAGAGTGTTCAATCCAAATCCTTCATCGCCGCGTACACATACATGAATCAGAGATAGAACATCGTGTTCTTCAGGTTCGGGTGCACGCCTTGGCCCCACTCGCGCACCGCACGCTCGTACACATGCTGGCGGGCCACGTCAGAGTTTTGCGATGTGACGCTTGCCGTGTCGCCAACGTCGCGAGCGCCGTTAAGGAATTCGCGCAAGTAGCATCGTCCACGCTCGCACGCGATGTCGGCATAGTACGCGGGCGATACTAGGGAAACGCCTTTGGTGGCGCGCGCAAAGTTGTAGCTCATGGCGTTGGTCAGCTTCTGGAGCGCGTCCGAGTCGATCTTGTTCTCGTCGTAAATCGTATAGTAGTGCGTAGGCCTCGCGGTGCCTATGCAAGCTGCTTGAGACAAGATACAAGTATGCGAGTTGCGAACTGACCTTGGAGAGCGTGATGTGACTGCAAATAAAAGTCCTGCCCATGAATCGTTGTGACGCCCTGGTCGACCACAGACCCAGGCTTGGTGTTCCCTATTTGTACATCAGACACGGTGGTTGAACACAGGTGATACGCACCCTTCTCGTCCCCTCCCTTTCCCTGCTCGGTGGCGAAGAACCGCGTTTGGTGCCGCTTGGCGCACACGATAATCGTGATCGTGGGCGCATACGGTCTCCCGCCTGGAATTGGCATCGCAGCACACGCCTTGCGGATGCTCGGCAGCTCCTGACCAATGACCTGTTCGAACTGACCCTCCGAGACGCCGTCGCGGAATACAATAATGCGCTCCGGGAGCTTGTTCGCGTTCTTGCTCTTGTAGAGCAAGAAACGCTCCTTCATCATCTCCGTCAACTCCGTAAAAACCATCTGTCCGACGCGTCAGCGGTGTCATAAACTGCTGAATGCGAACGAGGGGCAGACCTCCTTGGTACCCTGCTGCAGACGCAGGCCGGCCGGGAACTGCGCAAAGGCACTGTCCACGGAGGCCACAACCGCTGCAATAGACGGTGCGCCCCTCTCTGAGTCGGGACTCGGATGGGTTCTGCGAAGGACACATGAGCCCACGAACACGATAAAGATGGAACGTACACATCGATACCAACGACCATAGTCGGCTTCACAGTGAGCAGACTCAAGTCGTTCGGGTTGACCGCATGGTTCTGTCCTCCGCATTTGGCGTTCAGCTTGAGCGCGAGGTTCGCTAGGTACTGCAACTGTCCGCGCTCCTGCAGGATCTTCTCCGTCTGTGCGCACACTGTGTGTATGCCGAGGGTGACGTCGAAAAGACGCTTGATCCCGCCGTAGATCTGCGCGTCGTCGTTAGCAAGTAGGACAAGCATGAACTTCGGTCGACGGTCGCCCATGCGCGCCTGGATCGCGGCGATAGCCTCGCGGCGGATACGGTCGTTCGGGTTGCGTGGCGGGAGTGTCGCCGCGACGGCGTGTCCCGGCAGTTCGATGCTCAGGCCACAACTGCGCATGCTCGTGACGAACGCAGTCGCCAGCGCCTTGAACCCGGGGTCACTAGGTCCACCGGGGAACGCGTTCTGCCGTCCCGCCTCCTGCATGTTGCACACATTTCAGTACAAAGCAACACTCACGAAACGTGAAGGATACGCACGGTCAGGACCAGGATACCCCAATCTTTGCCTAACGGCGTCCCAGGCTTGATGAACTTGACGCGCGCGAGATTCCAAGACGCTTTCTCGCTCACGTTCGCGTTCGCGTTCTGCGCGTACTTGATACTGGGCATGGGCAGGATGCGCGCGGGAACGACAGCGAGATCCTTTCCAAACTTGAGCCCGAAACCGTTTGCGACAGCCCCCCTCCCATCGAGCCCGAGACGGGGGATTCCCTCTTCAACGATCTTGCGCGCATTGGTCGCAGGTGGGCGACAGGCGATCGTCAACATCGTCGAAGTCTGCATGCCGCTCAGGTGGCTACGGTATGCCTGTTCGCGAATGAGTTAGTGGACGGGGATCGATACCTAGATCACAAACTCACCTGACCGGCCATGATGAAGCACAATTCGATGGGTACAACTGCACAACGCGTGAGTTTAGTTTCAATGTAAACTTGAGACGCACCGATGGGTTTGCCAGCCTTCCCGACGTCGACACATTCTGCGTTCGGATTCTTGAGCGATCCAGGAAAGTCTGCGAAGAAGTTAGCAATCCGTAATACTGGTCATTGAGTGGACGTACTCTTCTGGAAATACTCTGCGACAGACATCTGCTTTCCCTCGCAATCGAACATGTACTGGTTGGCGCGTTTGTGCACGAGTCGTCGGACCGTACGCTGACGACAGAATGTCAGCAGCAACAACCCTGGAAAGCAGACTATACGCACAGTGAACCCAGTGTGAACCGTCTTGACACGGAGACCTTGGACAAAGGCGTCCGGATTGCCTCCTGGCACCTCTTTCCTGAACTCAGCAAGTCGCTGTGCCAGTGGACCTGTACATTGTGAGCTGCGATATGCAATTCAACTCTCTGTTACGCACCAGTTGTGTAAAATGCCATCGTTGCGACATTCACATTGGCCATGAGGGTCCCGAATGTCGGCTTCACGGACAGGAAGAAGCCTTGCCATGCCTCGATACCACCTCCTAGCTGCGCCTTGTCGTTCGGGAAGAAGTACTTGTTCTCCCGACCACTTTTGCCGCTGATCCTTACACCACCGGCTTGCAAGGGAGTTTGACCCAGGATCACGTTGTACGCAGCCAAGGTAGGGGCCATGTCTGCATTCTTCATCGATGGATCGCCACCGACATACCTAGCATGGAGTCGTCAAATTTGTGCAGGTAAGGGGGAGCAGAGAGAACGCACTTGGCGAGGTCGGCAGGATTGTGCTCGCGTAGGAACTTAATCCGCACTTCGCACTTCCTGGGTTCCTTCTTGGTTGGAGCCTGTTCGTCATCGGGATCCACATAGGATAGAGGGATGACCATTTCCTGGCCATCGGGCACGGGAAGACGAGTGGCAGAATACAGCTTCTCGCCCGAATCGTGGGCGAGCTTGCCCTTGAACGCAGCGAGCGCCTGGTCTGCGAGCAGGACCTCCATTATATGCGCGCGGACGCGTTTCGGACCGATCTTGGGCGTTGTGGCCACGACATACTCCAGCACCGGCGTCTTTGGCAGGTCAATGGGGAGAAAGTTGGTGCGGACGAGGACCGGCGTGCCCGCGCTGCCAAACTGCTTGCGGACGGGCATTTTCACGTCGCTGGCATCCTGCGACGCGCCGAGACGCTGCACGAGCGCCGAGAGCTTGCTCGGTTCGAGGCGAGCATCGACCGTGGCGGGCGTGCCAGGGTGCGGGTCAAAGATCACAGGTCCACCGCCGCCGCCGCGTCCACGGCCTCCACCACGAAAGCCGCCGCCGCCACCGCGAAAGTCGCCTCTGGGCGGCCCACCGCGACCGCGATCGCCACCACCAGCGCCGCCTCTGACGCCGCCGCCGCCTCTGCCACGGTCACCGCCGCGCCCACCACCTCTGAAATCACCGCGTCCGCTCATGGAATAAGCTCACGGAGACGAGAGTCAGGTCGACAAGAAAAGACAATAAGAGAGGCGCGACTTCGATTCTCAAACAACAGACAGGTGATATAGGTCCACGATAGGCCGTACGCGAGCGGAGTCGAATTCGCGACAGGGTGGTTGTTTGCCAGCCACGCCGCCACACCCATTTCTCGACGCATTCTGCTAGAATTGTGCCCCTTTGCCACCCTAGAACGCATTCCGCTGGATTTTACAGCACTCTGTCAGCTCCGGGGAGTTCAAGGGTCACATTCAGGCCTGCATGTTCCTAGGCTCGTAACCAGCCGCTACTTCAAACTCCGCACGAGGCGGAACTTGTGTAGCGGCTGGGACACTCCGCAATCGATTAGATATGTCACACGGCCAGATAGGCGGCGTGACGCGGGACTTTGGCGTTGCGCGTACCTTCCCCACTCACAGAAATTCGTCTCAAATATTGATATTGGGATATTACCGAAATGCGAGTTAGTATCTAATTGTGATAGCAATAATTTGACATTTCGTAATTACATAGTAATTACATCGACTCTCTGCTAGTCCCAACAAGGCTGCAGGTGACGTTATACAGTAGGTATACACTACTAAGAGTCGAGAAACCGTTTGAAAAGCGCTCGGGTGGCGTCCTGTGGTTGGTAGAGTTTCGGGTGAGGAGGAGCTTGCAACCCGACGCGCTCTGCACGCGGCCAGACACCCGAAGCACTCAAACAGCGTCTCGGGTGTCTGTATGGAGTCACTGGCACCCTCTGGAGTTCGTCCCATAACTTCTCGTGCCCTCCCGTATTTATGTTTCATTTTTCGAGGGTGAAATAGTTCCTATACCAAATATACTCGCATGCGCATTTCAGCAGTTTTACAATATCAATGTTTGAGACAATTTTCTGTGAGTGGGGAAGGTGCGTGCAACGCCTAAGTCCCGCGTCACGCCGCCTATCTGGCCGTGTGACATATCTAATCGATTGCGGTGTTTCCCAGACGTTCCAGAGGTTGGACCCGCCCGATTTAAAGTCCGACCGGCGGAACGTCTGGTTACGAGACTAGCATGTTCCAGCGAGGCACCGGCTCCGATACTAGTAGCCACTTGGACAAGGACGGCGCTCATCGACTCGAGCTCGTACCGCACACGTGTCCTCGTGTCATCCAAACCCGGAGACACCGACGCACCAGTTTCCAGAGTCTGATAGCAGCCGTAGATGCTCACGAACTGAGCCAATGACGCTATGGATGCTTCCTCAGACGAGTACAAGGACCTCAACGGGCAGCGCGGCTGACTCGGGTACCCACTATCTTGGACATACTGTTATAGTACAAGGAATATACATATCAGGCCTTGATAGCAACTGCCGGGGCGAGAGCCTGAAGATGATCGTGAATTTCATAATGGAACGGTGAGCGAGGCGGCTTACTGTCTTCGTGAGTTCGTAAAGTCTTATAGACAGTCAGTGCGCCTTTCGGCTGATACAATATTTTAAACGCACCGGCGCTGGCTCGCGAAGAGGATGGCCGCAGTGAGCACGGACTGGAGGACCTTGGAGCTGATTCCCTTGTAGAGACCAGCAACGCCTTCCTCGCGCAGGACTGAAAGCAAACCGTCGATCGACGATTTGTACTTGAGTGCAGAGGCCTGGCCGGCTTGCATGCGGCTCTTAATGACGCTGCATAGCAGTCAGTAAATTCCTGTCACTGCGAAGAGCGTCGTCTTACATGTAGGGATACGTTGACGATGTCGCAACTACCAATGGTGTTTGAGCACCTGACTCCCAGTGACTGGATATCTACGCACCGAGCTTCGACAACGCTCCGAGGATGAAGAAGTCAATATCCTTCAGCGTCGCAGCGGCAGTCGCTCCAGAGGCATGTAGACGTGCTGCGCGCCGTCTAATGACGAAGTTCTTCAGCTGCTCGAACACGGTGTACTGCGGCAAGTCAGCTAACGGTGCAGCATATACGCTTGGTACTTGACCTGAATAATCGGGTTCACAACGAGCGCAAGCGCAGGCCCGAGTCCGCGCCAGAACGCGCCAACACCATCCTTGCGAAGGATATGTTGGACCGTCTCCAAAACAGAGAGGTGTTTAGGCGGAGCGACGTCCGTCGAGTCACCGGTCGTGCTCGACTGCATGCTGCGAACCGCCTGGTAGGTAGTTAGGTAGTTGGGTAAGTAGGTTGTGGATACGCGGCATGTAGACCTATACCTGCGTAGTCTGGACGACCCAAATCGGGTTGCTGATTATCGTTGTGGCGCTTCCTGCGCACATACAACGTCATGAAGAGGCAGACCGGATGGTAGGTAGGTGTACGTACCCGCAATGAGTCCGGTCAGGATAGACTCGAGCGTGCTCAGAGCCTTGGTGCCACCAGGCGCTCTGCACAAGCATTCAGCGCTGTCGTCGCTTACGACGAACCTATAATATACCGAGTATTCAAGATGCCAGCACGGGTGCGTTCATAGAAGAAGTAGTAGACCCTGGTCGCGCGGTATGAGCTCAACGCGCGGGTACATAGCTCAAGCACGTGCGAACCCGTTGGTCACTGCTATGCCCAGCAACGACGAGTTGACGCCACTGTAAAGACCAGCAATGCCCTCGCGCTTGATGAGATCGAGCACGACCTGCTTGATCGAGCGGTCGTCAGCGCGCGTTTCAACCGCGGCGCGCGTCGAGAGCGTGACAAGCGGGCTTGCGAATGCTCAGCACTGTAACTCGCGGTGTGTACAGCGGAAGCTCACTAGGTGATGCTCATGGCGAGCATACCGCCGCCCGCGCCGGCCACCGCATGAATCAATGAGTCTGAGGACATGGTTGCGGTCCAAGATGTTCACGGGGTCCCTGCGACCTAGACGCGACGTAATGTATTGCAACCCGGGGTCAATCACATGGCCAAACTCATGCTGCCGGAGCAATTACACCCTCCCTTGCAACGAGCACAAATGACGCGTGAGTATGATCTATTGCACGGCGCAACGTAGACTAGATAGACAAATCGAGAATGCTCGAGAGCAACGCTTGCTCACAAAGCGGCGATCAATTTCTTCAACTCGTCGACGTCCTTGAGGAAGTGTGCACTAGCTCCGCTCCCTCCAGGACCCGGGCTCGCGCCCCCACCGTCGCCGACAGTCGCACGTCCGTCGTCAAGCTTGACCCAGGCATCTAACTGCTGCGTGATGGCCTTCGCCTTGAGGCGGAAATGCGTGCGGATGAGATCGCCGAACGGTTCTGGCGGGTTCTTCAACTGTCCCAGCATGGCCGTGTTGACAACCATTCTCCGAACGTTCGCAGAGTCTGCAATGCTGTTAGTAGTGGTCATACTGAAGAGATTCGCGACGTACATGCTTGAGACGCAGGAGTGCCCGACTGTGCCGCCCAACCCGGCTCGTTTAGGTACGGCTCTTCGCACAAGATCATGCTTTGAATGGAGATGAGAACCTGCAGGAGCGTGCTCTTCCCTGCAATCCAACCAGGACCGGCCCATGTCCCAAGCAACGACAAGCAGACTTTTCCGTCCTGCATGAGAGTTAAGCACGTTGCTGTTAGGACTTCACTCTTCACTCACCGCGTAGAGGTTGGGGTTGAACCTGTACTTCCCGCCATTCGTCTGGATGATGGTGAGCATAATCCGATATGAATGAATTGGGCCACTCACTGTCATGTACTTTACGCTCGGCGGGGTCTGGTTGTACGAGGAGCCCAAGAAAATATCGAAACAATAACTAAGTGATGTTAGTTTGAGATCGGTTAAAGACCATAGGCAACACACCATCCATTATAGTATCTGAACCGCGTTAGGACAATGTCACGACGATAAACAGATACTCACGGGGTGCCCTCTGGACCAGTGATCAACGCCTTGATGACATCCACACGAGTTTCGTCCACACGCAAGAAGACCGACGAGTCCCACGCAACAGGGAGGTTCGTTGTCAGTACGGCAAGCTGAAGGGTGCTTGAGCAAGATGAACTTTCCGAACCGCTGAAGTGCTCACCTCCTTCGCAATCGCCAACGACCGCTTCGGCAGGTCGGCGTTTGCGAGCATACGAGCCTCGCCGTTGTAAGCGGTCTTGTAGTTGACGGCCTCGCCAGAAGTGCCTTCAATCGACAGGTCGCAGTACTCGAAGCGCACTCGGGTAGCCCAGTCGACGTAGGCGCGCTTGATTTCCTCGTCGGTCGCGTTCTTGATCGGCGCTGCCGTGACTTCCTCCGTCGTCGAAGTCGGTATGCGGGGGAGGCTTGCATGTAAACGCTCGACAAAGGCGTCTCCCTTCGTCTGGCGGAGTGAGCGATCAATGGCAGTTGCAGTTGCCAAAATGCGTTCGCTGGAATGGGCTGTTAGATGATGGTGCAGGAGGGCGATGCAAAAGCGCGTACCAGAACTTCAGCAGCTTAGCGTTCTCTTCGGCGTGGGTGTCTACCTCCTTGGCCTTGCCCTTCCTGTCGTCTGCCGTCATACGCTTCTCCTCCTCTGTCATATCCTCCGGGCTCTTCTCTGGCTCCTTGAAGCCCTCTAGACCCTTGATTGCAGCCTGCGCCTGGATGACAATGGCTTCGAGGAGCTCTCGCGGACCCGAGCTTCCTTCGTATGTTACGACACGTTCTCTGATACTCGTCTTGCCTCGTACAGGCTTCTTCACGGGCTTCACGGACGAGACTACCATGCACGGCATCGCCATCATAGACGCAAGCGACTGGAGTTCAGGTTAGATATGTAGGCGAGGATAGGAACGAATGGACGAACCTCGTGGTTGGAGACCGTCTACAGCGCGAGGAAATATCAGTCTCCGACACAGTAAGAAGGAAAAGGATTTCGCCAACCTCCAGCCACTCGAATAACTCAAAGTACAGCACAGAGCGGTCGGACATGTCTGTCAAAGAGTCGTTTCGGAGGAGCGCGCTGCTGACATGATTGAACCTTCGTCGAAGATGCGCGAGCGCAGTTGGATGAGGAAGATAATCGCTGGTTTGACCACCGCCGGGTCGTCGCAGGGAGGGAAGGTACACGCGTATCTCCTTCAGAAGGCCGCCAATCATTTGGTCCTTGACCTTTTGCGCGGCGAGAGCCTCGAGATGTCCACTCATCTGCGCTCTCCATCAGTCACATGCGCAGAATGGGCGCTGTTTGCGCTTACATCCTCCTTCACTGCGCCTGCATAGCCGATTCCACCCTTGGCCTTTTTGCCTTTGGGGCCGCTTCCGTAGTACTCTTCTTCGTCGTCCTCCGGCGTTCCCTCGAGCTTTCGCTTTTTCTTCGCGGGCGTCGACTTGCCGCTATTGCTTTCGGAAGCACCCGCAGCAGCGACGTTCGTCTCAGTGTATGCGTCTTCAAGCATAGAGAGGCCGACGCCAAGGATGACGCCTTGGAGGTTCGAGCAGTGAAACAGCGGGTTATCGTCGGTCGCGGCAGACGGTCGATGCACCTTGTCGCGGGAAATAGGCTCCCCGCAAGCAAGACAGAACTCTGCTGAACAGCTTGTACATTTCTGCTGGACTGTCTTTCGCACCGCGTCGATGTAACTGCCGAAGTCCGGCTGCTCGTGTGACAGGCCAGTCAGTACATGTCCGAGTAACACGGGGATGTGCGTACGTAGATTGCGAAGAAGTCACTCTTCTTGCGCTGCACAGTGTATCCACATCCTTGTGGACACGCACAACTTTCGCTGCTGAGCAAGTTGTAGAGGCTGAAGAGGAACGATTGCTCGCCGCCTTCGGGGCAGCCTCTCATCCACTCGCCCTGCGACATGATGGGAAGGAACTGGCCGTTGACTCTGACGCGTTCCGGGTCGTCCTCAATGACTTCGATGACCTCTTCTTTGCGATCCTTGGAAAAGAAAATGCCTGCAGGCCGATACAGAGTAAGCGCTCGATTGCCCGGTTGCCACAATAGTAGGAAGCAAGCCGCGTACCAGCGTAAGGATCAGCGTTGCTCGCGCCTTGCCTAGCGGTCTCTTGACGGGTCTCGTAATCGGAGTCATAGTCGATGTAACCACCGTCCTCTGTACCGAAGTTACGAACCAGACATAGTGACTCTAGACCACATACCATCGTCGTCGTCGTCGAGCATGGCCGCGTCTTCGTCGTCATCATCCTCCATGGCAGCATCCCCGTCGTCGTCTTCCGGGGTCTAGAGTCCGAAGTCGTAAGCCTAACGAACGAGTACGTTGGGTCAGCCACAAAGCTTACCATCATGCGCGCCGGCTTGCGGGTGGTGGTACTCGACGAGGACGCTTCTACCATCGGCTCGTCCACGACGCCGTCGAGCTCACCCGAAAATACGAGCTCGGCGGCGTCAGCGAAGTCTCGACAGCGAGCGAGTGCAGCCCGAGCCTGAGCGGGCGTGGCACCCTGCGATTTGGGGCGATTAATTAGTGACGGACATAAGGGCGGTGAATATATCCGAACCATTTCGACAAGTTGCTGGACCTCTTGCTCGTTCACCATTCTGAGTGCGAGTGAAGGGTCGAGGCTTCGGACAAGAACGAATCCGGCAGACGCCGTTAGACCACCGCCCCTTTCTTCCCGACCACGTCCATCTCAGTTCACTGTGTCGCCTCAGTCCTGCGAAACGTTTGATACTATGCTCGAGTGTGCGGTATATAACTCTGCGCCTGGCTCTAGAGTTTGGATTGCCTCATCTCGTCTACTATGTCCTTGGATGAACCCCGTGAAGTCTGGCTCATTCTCTAGGGTTTGGATTCCCGGCGCGGCTAGAGGCCAAAGCACGACTTGCCGCTCTTGATGTCTTGTCCTTCCTTGGTTTCATCATGAGTTTCTTTGGCTGAACTACGGTTCTCTCTCTCTCCCCATCCTTGTCTGCTGCCTGTTCAGCCTCACTCACGATTACGACCTGTCACGACGCTCCCATCTCTGGATCTTTAGTGTTCTATGCAACAGTCCACTTTTCTCTGACTCGTATACCGTATCTGTAGGGTTTCTCGATCGTCATACCACAACACGCCTCATTTGGGCGTGCGAACTAAGCCTCACAGCTGCGCTTAGGAGATTGTCGGTCGAACTCTGCACGAACCACTTGGCCAATAGTGGCGTATACACCTCCGTGAATCTCGTTTGGAATAAATAATAGATTACAGACTCGAAGACTTCTCTCCTCTCCTTCCGCTTACGGCGGCGCACCGTACACATCAGCGAGCCATCCACGGCTCTCACCGTACTTGATGCCCTCATAGAAGGCTCTGCCCATGCGCTCGTATGCTGCATCGTTCGGGTGCGTGCCATCCACAAGATCACCGAGACCGACCACAGCATGCGAGTCGACCAATACCACCCAGCGCCCCTGGTCAACGAAGCGCTGCACGACGCCAGGCAGCGCGGCGTTGTAGCCGTCAATGATCGCATTGCCCTGCCCCTGCGCGTTTGGCGGCAGCGTCGACACGACGACCATCGTGAGCCATGGCCAGTCCAAGACATCTTGGATGATGCGCGCGAGACGGTCAGGCATGCCAGCCGGGTCAATGTTGCGCGTTGCGTCGTTTGTGCCGACGAGGATCGTGACTACGTTGGGACGCTGGATAGGCATAGCAGCGCGGCCCTTGTCGTAGACCTCGGAGAGGATGGCACCAGGGTAGCCTTCGTTGTCCGGGTCATGGAAATCGCCAGCCTTCTGAGAGCCAACCATGTTCACGACGTTGCCGTCGTTCGCGATGAAGTTGTAGAGATCGTCACGGTAGCCGTTCCCGTGGCTGCTCCCAACGCCATTGGTGATCGAGGCTGGTTGAGCGCAAGATTAGCTCGGAACACTCTTGCACGCTGAAGCCTGAGACGCACCACCGAGAGGCATGATTCTGGCCGTCTTGCCGGAGAAGGCATGGGCGGCGGGGAAGAGCGCGAGCGCAAGTGCGAGAAGGGCGTGCTTGGAAAACATGCTGAAAGAGAAGCGTTAAAACAAAAGGGCGCGAGGGAACGCGGTGAGAACGATGGGGGGATGCGAAGGTCAATGTCACTACGCAGGAGTAGGCCATCAGATTTATAGCGTCGCGACGGCGGATGCACGGATGTTCCATCTCCATCAGGCCAAGCTTGGCGCAGAGCATTGATGGCGCCGGCGCCGGCGCCAGCACGGGCGCGCATTGGCTGTGCGGTACCGTACAGTCAGCTGAGTAATTCACGTGCATCATGGTCGGAGTTGACGCGTATTCACGCACAGCGATTGGATCTCTGCGCTGCTTCCAGAAACTCTAATGTATCCCCTTTCTCTTCCAAGATGGGAACTTCATCACTAGACCAGAATTTGCTGAGATACCAGAGGTCGGTCCTTACATAAGCATCCACCTAACTGCGGTAATATTAAATAAACGCTAACTATCGTGTCATCCATCTCTTCTCGCTCACGGCGCGGGCCCATAGACACCGGAGATCCACCCTCTGGACTCTCCATATTTGATGCCATCGTAAAAGACCTTGCCCATCCGTGCATACGCAGCATCGTTCGGGTGCGTGCCGTCCACAAGATCCTCAAGACCCACAACAGCATGCGAATCGACAAACACAACCCAGCGCCCGACGTCCGTAAAGCGCTTCACGACGTCAGGTATGGCCGCGTTGTAGACGTCGATCAGCGCGTTCGCCTCCGGGTTCGCGTTCGGCGGCAAGCTCGAGACGACGACCAACGTATCCCACGGCCAGTCCAAGATATCCTCGATGATCCAACCCAGCCGATCAGGTGCACCTGACAGGTCCTTCTTGAACACCATGTCATTCGTCCCTGCGAGGATAGTAACAGTATGAGATGAGAGAAGTTACATTAGAGAAGTCATGTTCGTACCGGCGAGGATAGTAACGATGTTGGGGCGCTGAACAGGCATCGCGGCTTGGCCCTTGTCGTGGATCTCGCTGAGGATGGCGCCGGGGTAGCCCTCGTTATCGGGGTCGTGGAAGGTGCCGCCCTTCTGCGAGCCAACCATGTTGACGACCATACCGTCATTTGCAAGGAGGTTATAGAGGTCGTCGCGATAGCCGTTCCCGGCGCTGCTGCCAGACCCGTGTGTAATCGACGCTTGTCCCGACGTCAGCGCGTAGAACATAAGAAGACGGTCTTTGAGACGTACCACCCAGCGGCATGATTCTGGCGGTCAGCCACGACGCGTGCGCAAGCGGGACAGCCGCGAGCGCGCCGAGGGCAAGAAGAGCGCATTTGAACACCATGAGCGAAACGAATAGGGGTACGACGGCAGGCGAAGAAACGCGCGAAGCTGACAAAAAAAAAGCGTGAAGAAGAGGAAAGCTAGGGTGAAGCTGAAACGGAGACGCGAAGGTCGCCGCCTTCAGGAGCTTTATATGGTGAATAATGCGCATGCGGCACAGCTGCGCCGTAGGCATTCATGCTGGACTGCTGGCAAGTATACTGCGGTCGAGAGAACGAGCAAGGCGCCGTGACTGGGAGCTGATGGCAAACGACGTCGACTTGCGGAAGGCTATGGTCGCTGTGACAGGATGCTTGGTCCGCGGAGTACCACTACTGCCAGTGGCAGTTGCATTATAATGGTTGCATGGATTTGCTGAAGCCCACGAGCAAAGCCTATGCTCAGATCGTAAAAAGGTTTCTCGACAGAGCGCGCAAGACGAAACTGCGATGTCCGAGCCCCTCCAGAAGCGGCAAATCTGCGCACTGCGGCATCACCACTCACAGCGTTCACGACCATAAGGGGTTGCAAGGGGCGCAAGATCCACTGCAAATCATTTCTGCATCATTGAACATGGTGCTACGCGGGAAGAGGTGGTGGGGGTTGGAGGTGCAGTATGACGAGTATTACACGTGTCGGGGAGGAGGATGGGATGGGGTGGGAAAGAATATCATATGGATCCGCTACTGTGGCCAACGAAACGCCTACACGCAACACAAAAAAAACCGATAGGAGAGATATAGGTAAACCGGGGGAAAGGTACTCTTGAGGACGAGGTAGCGAAAGAGAGAGGGTGGGGGGAAGCTGTTGGTATACAACCGTTTAAAGACAAAGCGGAAGCGCAGACACCTTGAAACCGCTCACCGAGCCGTGACCAAGTCCCGCCTGTCCCTCCGTCGTCCGGCGGGGAGGAGGCGGGAGGTTGGGAAAGCGACCGTTGAAGGATGGTGCAATACGCTTCGTGAACCGCGGGAATCCTGAAACCCCCTTGGTGCGAAGAGGGAGGTATAAAAAGAGCAGGCAGCCGAGAACGACGATGGGGACGTGGATCGCAAAAAGACAGTCGTGTGGGGTCAGGTCAAGTCAGATCAGAACAGAGCAAGGGACGTGGGAGCAAGTGGGAAAGATCTAAGGGCTACTACTAGGACTTGCTGGACGGGGCGAAGCTGTCGCGCGTGTGATCGGCGCTGCGAAGCGGGTCGTCGTATGACGAGAGCGGGAACGCCTCGACATCCCTGCTCAGCGCAATCGTGTCCAGACTCGCGCGCTTGCTGTTCTGCCCCTCGCCTATGAAACCGGGCACGGGTGGCGTTTCGGGTCCTGGGAACTTGAACGTGTAGTCGCCAAGCCCGCTGAGACCCGAGGATGCGCTCATCGTGGACAAACCCTTGGTTCCGCGCGAGTTCGTCGGTGGCTGCTGTTGCTGCGCGGCAAAGTTCTGTGCGGACTTGGCGGGCGACGGCGGGGTGAACGTAACACCGAGCGGGGAGCGCGGTGGGCGTGCGGCGATAGGCGACGGCGGGACGAAGGGGAATGCGTCGAGTATGGATGCTTCGGCACGCGAAGACGCGACCGATACCTCCGAAGCATGCGACATGCGCCTCGCGCTGTCGGCGTCTGTATCTTCGTTCGGCGACGGCGGAGCGCTGCTACCGCGGGGGCCTGGCACGGAGAGGGACGCGCCCGACGTGATGATGGTCGGCATGCGCGACGAAACCGGGGTCGCGACCTGCTGGCCGAAGACAACGCGGGTTGCGCTGCCAACCTGGGCAATAATAGTGCCGGCAGTCGACTGCATGCTAGTCGGGCGACTGTCCGGGTAAGCAGGCGAGGGCGGGAACGTCCATTGGGTAGGTGTGCGCTGGCCGAAGGTAGAAGTGGACCGAATGGATGAAGCCGAGGATGCGCCCGTCAAGTGGCCGTCGTCGAATGGATTGTCCTCATCAACATCGTCCGGGGTGAATGACGCCTGGCTGAGCGGTGAGCGGCCGCCTCTGCTGAGCGGAGACGGCGGGTGCAGCGAGCCTGTGGGACTTGTGGCGGCGGAACCAGCGTGGGACGAGACCTGGACGACCTCGGCCTTTGTGACTGCAAGCACCTGGCGGATCTGCGGAGTCTCGGTGAGGATGTCCATGGTCGAGCTGGTGGACGAGAAGGCCGAGGAGGCGATGGACGAGGCGGTGATGGCGGTTCCCGCGGACTGTCGCTTGGCAAAGCGGGCGGTGGGGGGCTGGAGCGACTGGTGTTGTGCCTCCTTGTCGTACGGCTCTGGTGCGCGCAGGACGAGATCTGGCGCGCGCTCGGGCCGCCTGGGGCTCTGGGGCATGGGCTGGAGGGGTGTGATGCCGTCTGGTGCTGGAATGAGGCCGATGGTGATGACATTGGGCGACTGGGTGCGGGCGGAGGCTGTCTGTATGGAGGCATGGTCCGAGAACGGGTCTGTGACGATGCTGGGAGCCTGTGCCTGCTGAGAAAACTGGCCAGCAGCGAGGGCGAGGGATGCGGCGTTGGAATAGTGTTTCTCTTGGGGATCCGGTCGCGAGAGCACAGCGTCCGGGTTGGCGGGCACCTCGCGGTTGATGACCTGGAGACTCTTCTCGCTGGGCGCGCCGGTGGAGGACGTGCGTCTGCGCCACCAGAAGTAGCCGAGGGCGCAGAGAATGGCGAAGAGGACGATGCCGACGACGGCGCCAGCGAGCGCGCCCGTTGATGGGCCCGGCTTAGTGCTGCCCTTGACGCTGGCGCGGCACTCTGCCTTTGGGCACTGGTTGCAGACGCTGTCGGGCGGGCGTGAGCGGGGAAGTGTGCAAAGTGGAGGCTGGGACGTACTAGGGCGTCTGGACGCAGTACTCAGTGTCTGAGCAGTTGCAGTCTGGCTTGACGCATGTCGCGATGTCGATGCAGTCCTGGCGCCGGTCGAGCAGCATCGCGCGAGGGCGGAGTCGGAAAAGGAGCGGGGCGGGGAAACGAGAGGAGAGGAGGAACGGGGCTGGGAGGGTGCGGGAAAGGAAACTGGGTGTCGGAGGCTGTAACGGCGATATTGCGCTCTCTTTCTCGCACGCGATGTCACTCCCCGCCGTACACATCGACGCACTCTCCTTCTTCCACAAGGAGGACGCCCTCGCTGCACTAGCGGACCTCAATCTCAAAGTATTCCCAGGAGACAGAGTCCTCCTCGTCGGCGCTAACGGAGGTAAGCAAAGTCTAGCTCCCCGGGCCGTGCCCCACTCTAACGCGACGCGCCCGACAGCCGGCAAGAGCACGCTCCTCCAGCTCCTGGCTGGGAAGCGTATGATCAGACATGGCTCGGCGCGCATTCTCGACAAGGACGTCTTCATGCAAACTCCAAAGGTGCGCGACTCGCGTTCCTGACGCGATTGCTGCTCCACCGCGAACAAGCAAACTGACGATCATTTCAGGGTGTGACGTTCCTTGGAACTGAGTGGTGCGCTCAACATGCCAGACGTCCTTCACATCCCCTCACACGCCGTGCAGGGCGATGAACCCAGTCGTCCGCTCGGACATCGTCGTCTCCCATTTCCTCGACTCGGTCGGCGGCTACAGACACAAGGAGCGTCGCGACCAGCTGCTCAACATCCTCGACATCGACCTTGACTGTCTGTCCTTTTGCTTTCGTCCTTGGCACGTCTGACTCACTCGATCCGACCTCCCCGCACACACACATGGCAATGGCATTGACAGGGCACATGCATCAGATCTCGGATGGCGAGCGGCGCAGAGTCCAGCTCTGCATGGGTCTCATGGTCCCCTGGGATGTCCTTTTGCTCGACGAGGTCACCGTCGACCTCGACGTTCTCGTCCGTCACGACCTCCTCGAGTTCCTCAAGCACGAGTCGGAAACGCGCGGCGCGACCATCCTCTACGCGACCCACATCTTCGACGGCCTGAACGAGTTCCCGACGCATGTCTCCCACATGCGCGACGGCCGCTTTGTCGACGCACCACATACCTGGAGCGCGGAACACCCGCTGTCCCTGCATGATCTCGCGCTGCAGTGGCTGCGAGAGGACCGTGAAGTCCGCAGGGAGCAGGAGAAGAGCGGTACGCGCAGCAAGACGCGTGGTGCACGCACCGACAACGTGCGTACGGCGCGTGTTGGCGTTGGATGTCACAACTAACGAACATGCGATAGGGCGTCCCAACCGACTCTGAGGCATTCTACAAGAAGTACGTGCTGACGTTTCTATCTGGTGGCTTCGACTAACGACAATGTCTTACAGATACGACTACAGCCACTAAGCGCATCTGTCAGTACGAGTTCATCCTCGTCACCGCGGCCGTCAACCGGTCTATATCGTCGCCCTAAACGCAATCGTTCCACCCGCATTATCGTTATTGTTTCAACAGCACCGAACGCAGAGAAGATGTTTCAACAGCACTCGTAAACTCGTATGTATCTATATATGCTCGGTATAAGTACACGTCCCGCCCGGTCCGGGCTAGCAGCGTCTCTATTTCTGTGGTACAGTGCGTATGCACGTCATACCTACCTACTGCCACCATAATTATGGCACGAAGATGCAGCAAGACGCCCAATGCCGTTAGCGGCACGCCCATTCCTCACACCACCTTAGCCGCCGACAGAGCCGACGGCTCGGACGCCTATCCGAACATCACGCAGTGCCAGTTACCCATATAACGCGACCCGCACTAATTGGCATGTGAGGCCCCTCACTCACATTCTGACACGCACATGGACTACGACGTGATAGTCGTCGGGGGCGGCAACGCGGGCTTTGCGGCGGCGATCTCGGCGCGCCAGCAACTGGGTTCGACAGGGAGAGTCGTCATACTCGAGAAGGCGACCAGCCACGGCGGCGGGAACACGTTCTACACCGCTGGCGCGTTCCGTATCGCGCACGCCGGACTCGCGGACCTGCTTTCCTTCAGCACCTCCGAAATCGAGCCAGAGCGCGTCGTGCTTCCTCCGTATACGACTGAGGACTTTACCGAGGATATACGACGTCTTGGAGGTGGCAAGGCGGACGAGCGCCTTGTGAAGAAGGTCGTGGAGGAGAGCCATAGTGTTGCGGAGTGGCTCGCGAGGGAGGCGGGTGTGAAGTTCGTGTTGAGCTTTAATCGCCAGGCGTATGAAGTCCCGGACTCGAAGGAGGACGAGGAGCGTCAAGCCAGACCGAGCAGATTCGTGTTCTGGGGCGGACTCGCGTTGCGCACAGAAGGTACGTACGCCTTTCTTCGCACGTGCTGTGTTAATCCCATCTCTATAGATGGAGGTAAAGGAATGGTGCAGAGCTACTTGGAGACGTGCCAGCGGCTCGGAATCGAGATTCGGTACGGCTCACGCGCGTGCGGGCTCGTTGTGGAGGACGGCGCGGTATGCGGCGTGAAACTGCACAGCGCCGACCAGCACGGAGAGGAGACGGTCATACGTGCGCGTGGAGGCGTCATTCTCGCTGCTGGAGGCTTCAGCGCGTCCAAGGAGTTGCGCATGAAGCATCTTGGACCTCAATGGGAGCGCGCTCTAGTGCGTCTGCATCCTCTCGCACGCAAACGGTCGCTGAGTGTTAACGATACAGGTACGCGGAACACCGCACAATGAAGGCGACGCGCTGGAGTTCGCAGTGCGGGACGCGGGAGCGCGCATCGGGGGAGACTGGTCAGGATGCCACGCGACGTGCTGGGATGCGCACGCACCACCGCTAGGAGGCGATCGCGACCTGACCAACCAGTACACCAAGTCTGGCTATCCCTTGGGTCTCATGCTCAACGCGAAAGGCGAGCGTTTTGTAGACGAGGGCGCAGACTTCCGTAACATGGTGCGCATGACGGAGAAACACTGGACGAGACTAATCGAGTCCCCCTGTAGACGTACGCAAAGTACGGTCGTGCGATCTTGCGGCAGCCAGGCGGATATGCGTTCCAGATTTTCGATGCGCGGACGACGCCGCTCTTGCGCAAGGAAGAGTACGCGGACGACATCGCCCGCAAAGTCATCGCACCAACACTCCCCGCACTTGCGGACGCGCTGACACTCGACGGCCTAGAATGTCCCAAGACGTTCCTCGGCACGGTGTCGGACTACAACAAGTCTCTCGTCAACTCCCGCGCAGACACGTTCAATCCCGCGATCAAAGATGGTCTGAGCACGCAGGCAACACCCTCGCTGACCGTGCCGAAGACAAACTGGGCCCTTCCAATAGACAAGCCCCCGTTCGTCGCGGTCAAGGTGACGTGCGGGATAACGTTTACGTTCGGCGGGCTGGAAATCGATTGTGGCACGGCGAATGTCGTATCCGAGAGAGATGGCCGGGCAATCGACGGTTTGTACTGCACCGGCGAGATGGTGGGTAATCTCTGGTGGGAAAACTACCCAGGAGGTGAGCATATCTGCTTTGACCTTGGGAAATCTCCTTGCTCACCGCGTGCACACGTTACAGGCAGTGGTTTAGTTGCCGGTGCCGTCTTCGGGCGCATTGCAGGACGGGAGGCCGCGCTGCGCGCCTGGCATGATGCAGCAAACTGACCTTTTATCTCGATATATACAATTCAGTTCACGCGGCTCACCACTGCTAGCGGGAACGGAAAGCAGAATTAGCGCGTTCTCACCGACCATTCTCACTGCGATTTCCTGGCCCATCCCATCTCGATGAGGAGAACTGTGCTGGAGAAAGAGGAAGGACGGACTGCTGTATTCTCTTTTCTGTCTCGTATACTATATGACGTTGACTGCACTTCTGAGACTACTCATTTGTGAATCACACTTGGCGTCTGGTTCTTGTTCAACATTGCTGCATGTTTCTCTGCGGTCTTTTATACTCTATGACCTTTGGCGCGTCTTAACACCTGCATGAGGTACCATAGCCTGTTGCTGTATGTAGATACCAATTCAAAAACATTTCAGTTCACAGCATCATCTACAGTAGCTCGATGAAGACGGGAGCTGAAGCGTGCGGAGAATGCCGGTGTGCGATAGCCCGACACAACTCCACAACATAGAGCTGTTCAGGGCAGTCGGCCCGTGACTTCCTCTAACTCAGTTCACACGGAAGATGCGTTTCATGGATATTGTTGTCATTGATTCGTGAGGACAAAATAAATAAAAAGGTTACACCACGACGCAAACTCTCATCGTTGGTGCCCGCGCGTTGCGGAGATGTGGGATGATATCGTTTCGCTCTCTTGCTTAGATGCAGTACGCGACGCCGACCTGGAGGTTGGAGCAGCCGGCATCGACGCTCGGGTTGTTCGCGAGGAACTGCTCGACGGAGATGCCGTGGTTGTTGGCGATGAGCCAGCAGTAGTCGCCCGGGACGGGCGTGTACGTGTTGCTGCAGCCACCGCTCGCACCTCCGCCAGACGGCGGCGGGGGCGGGGGAGGAGGGGGAGAGCCGCCACCGCCTCCACCGGAGGGGCTGACGCTGCCGAAGGGAACGCCAGTCGCATCGGCGGCCTGCTGAATGAGCTGGTTCGCCGTGTCGAAGTGCTTGGCGTAAAGGTTGCCCGCCTCGGCGCGCTGGACGCCTTGCGCGATACCGTCGGCCGAGAGACCGGGGTTGGACGCTGCGAGCGGGATGGCTTGTTCGATGAACTTGCCGGCCGAGTACGAGACGTCCATGATCTGCTCGACTGTGCCCCAGCCCATCGACGGGCGCTGCTGGAACGCGCCGACGGAGTCCTGGTCACCGCAGGAGATGTTGTTGCAGCGCGTCTCCTGCATGCAGGTCTCGAGCGTAGCTTGCATGACCTAAGAGCAGACAACATGTGAGTAAACTTGACCGCTAGAACGAGAGGGAGAGGGGGAGACGACGTACGACAAGGCTGGCACCCATGTCAATCGCCTTCAAGTAGATCTTGTTGACGGTGTCCTGGTCGGGGCCCGGCGGGATGCTGTCGATGCACGCCTGGTCGTCCTGGCGCTTGGTGAGGCTGGTCGGCATGGCCGCGGCGCCAGTGCCGTAGAGTGCGAGCGCGAGCGTAAGAAGAGAAAGCGACATGGTGCGAAGAGAAATGGGGTAAAAGGGCAACCGAAAGAGGTGCGAAAGAGAAGAAGGAAGAAGAAAGACAACTGAGGAAATCGACTCGACGGACGTGGGGGTTCTTATATACCAGCACGCGGACCCCCCGGGCTGTGTACGCTCCCGTGATCTGAGCCAGCGCTGGATGGACGCGGCGCAGCGTGCGTTGCTAGGCACGCACTGCGGGACGCAGCGGGGCGGTGACGCGGACATGCCGTTTTCGCGCCATCAAACGCGCAGGATCAACCGCCCCCTATCCAGATGTCGAAGTGAACCTCCGGCATTCCCGACCCTGTCGTATATCTAAGCTCTCACGATCCCGTGCACCGTGTCCCCACTCTGGTACGATAGAAAGGCGTTCTCCTCCCAGTTGATATATCTGGACGTGTGCCACGTGTTGCGTTCTGACGACGAATTCTGCAGTATGATACTCGCATCACCATCACAACTTGGCGCGACCTGTGTGCGCGCGCATGCCGTATGCTGCAACGGCCAAACGCCAGATCATCGCGGTCGTCTCGATCTGCCACGGGGGGATATGCTGGGTGCAGTGCGAGGAAAGTTATCGAGGATGATCACACCATCCCTGCTTTAGACGTCGAGAGATGCCCATGCAACACCTCTCCCCCCCCCTTGCCGCTCGAAGTTCTGCAGGGCAACCGTCCTGTACGTTCGACAACATTGCTAGCACAAGATCGCCGGCAGCTGCGAAGTACCGACCGTTCTCCTCCTTATAGAAGATGATGTCCTCGACGGTCCGACTGAGGCGCGAAGATGAGAGTGCTCCGAGTGTAGTCGTAAACTCGATGGTAAACTCGATGTAGATGCTCCATGAAATGGCAAATGTATATTGACTGCATCCAGGCGCGCCAACAGAATCAATACAGGATAATCGGCGTTTACTTCCTTTTCGTTTCGTTACATCGACCGCCCGCTCGTGACGACCCGCATAGTACACTCATGCACGCGCGAATCTACTGCGCGAGCCTCGAGATCTTGGTGATGATGCCTGGCCAGGCGTCAGCGATGTTGAAAGAGTGCAGCAGCAGTAATAGAGGACGTACTCTCCGGATCCAAGCCCTGGTGGTAGATCTGCTCGGCAAGACCGCCGCAGCCCTCCTTCGTCGTGCCCATGTAGCCGTACTTGGGCGTGAGGCCGCGCTCGAGGAACCATGTGCCCATCTTCGAGCCGAGCTAAAGTTAGAGAAGTGTGCATGTCAGAACGCGTGCAAAGAAATCGCCCCAGAACACGTACGCCGGTCTTCTGGTTCCAGGACTCCGCGACAAGGACGAACTTGGTGGAGCCGATCTTCCGCAGGACGTCCTCGTCAACGACGTTGAGCGTCGACTTGTTGATGAGGCCGACGCTGAGGCCCTTCTGGCGTACGCGGAGGACGGCGTCGTAGGAGCGGTGAAGCATGTCGCCGAAGGAGACAACGTAGCCGTCCGTGCCCTCAAGGATAACATCGTCCTTGCCGGGCTCGAACGTGTAGTCGTCACCGAAGAACCGGCTGCCGTCCTCCTTGAGGATCCACGGCAGCTTCGAGCGCGTGGAGAAGATAAAGCGGACGCCGCGCTGGAAGAAGACCTTGTCGACGACCTTGTCCATTTGCGATGCGTCGGCAGGGAAGTACAGCCAGGAGTGGACGTCCGAAAGACCATTGTCCGCGAAGAACGAGTTGATACCGAAGTGGCACGTGTTGTCCGCGATCTCGTCGACACCAGAGTGCGAAAAGTGCGAGAGGACGTTGCAGTTGTTCAAACGCGCCATCGTCAATTCGGAGATGATCATCTCTGCCGATAGGATTAGTGGCTGCATTGCTAATGTTGTCGCAGATCGCGCGGTAACTCACCGAGGAAAGCGCTGAACGTGCTGAAAACACCTAATACCACACAGTCAGCACCGCGTCATGGCCGGTGTCATCTTGCAAAGCAGACGTACCGAACTTCTCGGCGTCGAAACCGAAACCAGCAGCAGCGGAAAAGTTACCACGCTCCATAATGCCAGACGACACGAAGACCTCCGGGTGCTTCTGGTGGATGACCTTGAGGCCGGTCGAACCCTCGAGATCCGCTGCGAGACAAAGTCAGATAGGGGTGTTCCCTACAGAAGATAGGGGCAACAAGATACGAACAGTCGATGACCATGACCTTCTTGGCCGCCTCCTCCTTCGAGAGCTTGTCAAGCACCCTGGAGACGGCCTCACCGAACTCGACACGGTTGGCCTCCTTCTCCTTAGAGGAGCCGAGGAAGGTGTACGGGATGGAGTTGGCCTTGATGGACTGAAGGATCTCCGCGCCCTTGGTGATGCCCTTGCCCTCGAGGTACTCAATGGCAGCCTTGACCGGGATAACATCGTGGCCGTGCGGGGAGCCCTCGATAGACTTGATACCCGGAGCCATGACACGCTTGACAATGACTGCGTGGAATCAAACAAGTTACGGGCGTTGGTCAGACCGGTGCGCGGAAAGTGCGAAACACGCGAGCGCACCAGCCGTGGGACCCTTGTGGAGGATCGAGGCAGCGATGGCGCCCCAGAGCGCGTCAATGTTCTCGCCCTCCGTGCGGAAGATGGTGAGACCGTGGCCCTCGAGCGTCTTGCCGAGGTCGTAGCCGGGCAGATACTTGGACGGGTGGCCGGCGATGGTCACGTCGTTGTCATCGAGGATGAGCTTGACGTTGAGGCCCTTGGCGACGGCGAGACGGGCGGCCTCGGCGTCGTCACCCTCCTGCTGGGAGCCGTCGGAGCCAAGGCAGAAGACGACCTTGTCCGGGTTGGCCATGGCGATACCGTTGACCATTGGCCAGAGATGGCCGAGCCGGCCCGAGGAGAAGGCGACGCCGGGCGTGAGACCGAGCTCGGGGTGGCCTGGGAGGCGTGAGTGTGCCTCACGGTAGTGGAGGAGCTGTTCCGGCGGGATGTGTCCATGGAGCGCCGAGAGGAGATACTGGGACGCGACACGGTGACCTGTCGCGAAGGCACGTTTGTCGGATAAGCGGATTGCGCACAGCGAGTTGGACGACGACAGCACATACCGGCCTCATCGAAGGCGATGGGAACAAACTTGTCCTTGTGGGTGCGGAAGAGCGAGTCGAGAATGCAGAGCTCGGGCGCGGTGTCGTACGGGCCGCCGGTGTGACCAGAAACACCACGAGCGGCGCCTGGACGACGCGCACGCAGAGATCGCGCATAGATCAGCACGGATTCGAACTCGGGGTCGCTGGACGCGTACCGGACGCGGTGAAGAGCACGATGGTGTCGCGCGCGAGCTGGATGTTGGCCAGCAACGTCTTCTTCTGCTCAGCTGGGAGCTGGGCGTTGTTGGGGTCCAACGGGATGCTGCGGGCGAGGTCAAGACGCGCATATATGCAGCGAGCTGGGGCCAGGCGTACGGGGAGTATTTGGAGAGGTCGATGGGGAAGGCCATTGTGTGTGGAATGTGGGAGGAAGAGAGTTCCTTGGGCGGAGCTGGTTGCCGATTCTGAGCGTTTTAAAGCCGTTGCGCCTCAGCCAATCTGGGCCTTCATCGAGCCGCTCCGGACCTGCCGCGAATTCACCCAGCCTTCCCACGCAGCGCCATACTCTGCCTGGAGACATCGATTACGACTGGCTGACCTGATAGCCCCCTTCAGCGCGGTGTCTCCCCGGAACGCGCGCTTAAGCTTAGATAGGGGCGCTCGAGTTCGGCGGGCGCTTGTCTTCGGCAGCTTCGGAACCTCGGCGCGCTCGAGTTCAGGCGCCACCTGCAGCATTCACGCTCCGTTGCACCCAGCATGGACTCGCTCCTCATCTTCGACGACGCGGCCCACGACCACCACCCAAACCAGCAGCTCACAAAATCAGCCTCCAGGCTGTTCTCTCCAGAACGAGGCTCGCGGCCGTCCAGCGCGTTCTCCACGCGCTCAGGCTCGCCCTCGCCGGACGGCGCGCGCTGGGGCCACAATGCGTCCCACAAAAAGGCCGTGCTCGGCGTGTGCGCCATGGACGTCAAGGCGCGCTCCAGGGCGATGCGCGAGATCCTCACCCGCATCGTCCAGCTCGGCGACGACGCCATCGAGGTCAAAATCTTCGGCGACAAGGTCATCCTCGACGAAGGCACGCAGCTCGCGCCTGTATGGCCTGCTCGCTCACCGCCACTCTCTAGACGTAAAATCCTGGCCGCGATGCGATATTCTCATCTCCTTCTTCAGCACAGACTTCCCGCTCGCCAAAGCCGTAGAGTACGTCAAACTGCGCCAGCCCTTGTGCGTAAACGACCTCCCGCTCCAAGAGCTCCTCTGGGACCGCCGTCTCGTCGGCGCCGTACTCGACCATCTCAAAATCCCTACTCCCACGCGTATCGAGGTCTCGCGCGACGGCGGGCCAAAGGTCTCCGATGAGCTCAAGAAAAGCGTGTTCGACCGCATTGGCCTCGTGCTCGGAGGACACAAGCCTGTTCCCACCGTACGATTGCGTGAAGATGGAGACGCGATCGTCATCGACGGCATGGTGCTCGAGAAGCCTTTTGTCGAGAAGCCCGTCAGCGGCGAGGATCACAACATTTTCATCTACTTCAAGGGCGGCGGCGGGAGACGTCTGTTTCGTAAAGTTCGTCTCTCCTACTCTGACGGAAGAAATGCGAGGAGCTCACACACTTGGGCAGGTGGGAAATAAGAGCAGCGAGGTGGATCCCGCACTCAACGAACCACGCACCGACGGCTCGTACATCTACGAGGCGTTCATCGACGTCGACAACTGTGAGATTACGCCTGGCGCACCCCAAGCTTCACCGTCCTCACCGCAGCACATCCTCGCTCGTGCAGCGGAGGACATCAAGGTCTACACGATCGGCTCCAAGTTCACGCACGCCGAGACGCGCAAGTCACCCGTTGTCGACGGCGTCGTGCGCCGCAACACCGAGGGCAAGGAGATACGGTGCGTCACCCGTTCGCCAATTCTGTGGTCACACGAGCAGGACCCTGATTGCTGTGCCACCGTGCAAACGTCGCCTTGCGCAGGTTCATCACGAACCTGACAGACGAGGAGAAGACGTACGCAGCAAAGATATGCCAGGCGTTCGGGCAACGGATATGTGGTTTCGACGTCCTGCGTACCTCTGCCGGCACGAAGAGCATGGTCATCGACGTGAACGGCTGGAGCTTTGTCAAGGGCAATGAGTCTTACTATGGTGCGTCAACGCTTTATCAATGACGCAGTTAGCCCTGCGCTCAATCTTCCACTCCCTCTCCATGACTGCTGCAGATAAGGCCGCGGAAATCCTCGCGCAGCTATGTTTCCAAGTGCGCAATGCCAAAGTCCCTCCCGAAACGATCGTCGAGGAATCGACCTGGAAGCTCAAAGCCAACGTGACTGGTGCGTTCATGTCGTCCTATACTCTCGCATATCATTCATCATAACCCGGTATCAGTCTTCCGCCACGCAGACCGTACGCCGAAGCAGAAACTGAAGTTCAATTTTCCCGTCGCGGAACCCTGGACGCACCCGTTTGTGCGCATCCTCAATGGCGAGCGCGAGGAGATCATCCTGCGCGAGAGGTCGCAGCTGCAGCGTATTGCCGACGCCGTCGAGGAGGCTAAGACGCTCGGCGCGAGCGGCGAAGACCTCCAGAAGCTCGTGCAGCTCTCCACGGCGCTGTTCAACAAAATCGACCTTCCGGGCACGAAAGCGCAGCTTAAGCCTGCGTTCAAGCGAGCTATGATTGGAGGGGCGAGGCAGTTGGTCAAGCTGCAGCTCGTGTTCAAGTGGGGCGGCGAGGTGAGTGGGGTCGATAATTGGTGTCTGCGCAACTTGTGGCTAACGCGATACTCAGTTCACACATGCGGCAAGGTATCAGTCGAGGGACCTTGGCGAGAACATGAAGAAGGACATCTCTATCATGAGTGCGTACAATCGTTCACTGCTACGCGCAGATCTTTACCCGCCACAGACAAGAACGTGCTCAACAACGTCAAGGTAGACGCTATAGACAATCATCTGCCGTCTTTCACTAACCCGCAATTCCCCAGATCTACACGTCCTCGGAACGTCGTGTCACAGCATCCGCCGAAATCTTCGCCGCGGCACTGATGGAGACGAATTCCTCGAGCTCGCGCTCGTCTCGGAACTCGGATATCATGTCGACGGCCAACTCCTCGCCGGCAAGCACGTCGGGCTTCGTCAAGCCGCCGGAGCCCCAGCCTCAAATACACTTGATCGTTCGCAAAGACCTCCTCGACGATTCGAACGCGGCGAAGGATCTCATGGACGACGTCAAGAAGCGGCTGAAGATCCTCCTTCGTCCCGGAGAGAGCGAGAAGAGACCCGAATTGACTTGGCCAAAGAGCATGAAGAAGGAGCCTGTCGAAGTTGTCAAGGTTCGTCATTCTATCTGGTGATGTGCAGCATTACTGACTACCTGGCGTGCGAACAGGAAGTTATCGAGCTCTTACGTTCCTTCCGCGACATCATGCGCCACAACTACGAGACGCTCGACGTCGACGCGATTCAGTCGCGGTGGTGTTGCGATGACGAACCCTTCCTCTTCCGCGAGCGTTGGGAGAAGCTCTTCGACGAGTTCTGCGATGTCAAGCAGGAAAAGTTCGACCCAAGTCGCGTGAGCGAGCTATACGACACTATCAAGTACTGCGCGCTGCACCACCGTACATTCCTCTTCGCCATCTTCCACCCGGACGGCGTGAGCCCCGAGCCGGCGAAGGATCGCCAACTGCACGAGCTTTACGCAAGGGCGAAGGCCTTGTTCGATCTTGTCGCGCCGCAGGAGTATGGCATCGAGCCTGCAGAAAAGTGCGTGAGCTCTTTAGCCTGTGATGACGAAGTGTGCTGATCGCCGCGTTCGGCAGGGAGGAGATTGGTATTCTGACGTCTTTGCCGCTCTTGCGCAAAGTCGTCGAAGACTTGGAAGCTGCGCGGAATAACGAGCAAAGTAGCCTCACGCTCTACTTCACGAAGGAGAGCCACATACACACGCTTGTCAACCTCGTGCTTCTTAGCGGGCTGCCTCTGGTGTCACCCCGCATTCCCGAACTCGATTACTGCGTACGTTGCACACCTCAGGTATACAGCGCTATACTTACTCGATCGCGCTCGTTCAGTCGCATATCACGTTTGAGCTGTATGAGCGTAATGGAGGACGAGACCGGTCAGACAAGGAGTACTCCATCAAGCTGTCGTTGAGCGAAGGCGCGCATTCGTCGAACGTGCTGGACTCTGCGCTGGATGCCAGGCACTCTTTGAACGTTCAGCCGAAGCGGTAATTGCAGTCATGTCACAGCTTTCGTACACTGACGCTGCTCGTAGGAATTTGACACAGCACCTGAGCTACAGCCTCGTCATCGAGAAGTTATCTAAACATTTCCACCGGGTTAGCAATATCGATGTGCGTTCCCTGTCTGATGGCTATCGGCGTTTGGGCTAACGTGCAACGTCCAGGACGACGAGTCGGGGCAGGAAACAGCGATACCGCTTATGATGACTTCACCTATCAGCACGATAGACAGCGACTCGTCTCTTGCGAGCGACGCGACCCTCACCGGTGTTGGTAGCTCGCCTTCTGAGGCATGATAGACCCCCGTTAGAGCACGGCACGGGGTTAGATCTACAGTATATGTACGGCTTCCTCGTTATCTTTGACGATCGCGACGACAGGATCCCACGGCATTGTACTATTAATCGCACATCGCACATCCATATCCATAGACCCCTAGAAATACAGTATCGTGACTCGAGACGAACGTGAAGAAAGTTGGCTCGTCTACTATTGGAAGTCTTCGAGATTCCACTCGCTCAGACCAAGTGCGGTGCGCACTTTGGCGAGGTCCTCTTGTGGCACTTCCTTGAAGATGATGGAGTCCTTGCCCTTGCCAACAAGCGAGGGGTGATCGCGGTCGAAGAGGGCAGACTTGGATTGGGACAGCGTGGCGGACTGTGCAGCGAGCGCAGCGAACGACGAGGTGTTCTCGTGGTATAGTCTATCCAAAATACGTGAGACGATGCATTGCTTGAGAGGAGCAACGCACCGGTATGCCTCTTTGTTAAGGCAGTCCTTCTCCTGGAGCCTACGAAGAGTTAGCAAGCAAAGCACTGAGGACCGGCCATTACGAACATGCTGCAGGTCGAGTTAGTATCGAACGCAACTAAAAAGTCAAGGCCCACATACTTGAGCGCGTCCTTCTTGAAGCTGGTCTTGATCCAATGGAGCACATCATAGACATGATGCTTGCCAGGTTTCCAGCCATTTGCAAATCTCGGTGTGAGCGAGAACGTGCCGTCGCGTTGCGAGACCAGTGGATGGAAGACGTCGGTCGCGAAGTGCACGGAGGGCGGACGCTTGGGATAGTCGGTGGGGAATGTGAGGCGAACTTTGAGCACTGCGTTGTTGTAGTAGCCCTGGTGCGCGAAGAAGACGCAGTCCCAGACGAATATGGACGACGGCGACGGCCAGACGTAGAACCCGGCGGGACAGTGGTTCGCGTTACGGAGCGAGGCGCTGTTTTGCTACAAGTCAGAGGCGAGCTCTAACGCGTGCATGTGAGCGTACTATTCTATCGCAATGGCCGTCTTGACGATGATGGCCGTTTCTGCGCTCGACGGCATCGTGGTCGGAAGGCGAGTCGCGTCGGCACTTTGCGCGTCTTGACTTCAACCCATGAGCGTGTTAGACCTGTTCTGGCCTCGTCTCCGTCTTATGGTTCTTCTGGATGCTGGCACTGGGATTCCAAGCGTTCGCGGCTCATGGAATCAACTCTCTCTGCATCCGTTCTGTCCGCTTCACGCGCCTCTTGCATCGCAAGATCCGTGCAACGCTCCTGAGTTACGATGACTCGCTCTCCTGAACCGCGCACTGCCCATTGGCCAACCTCTATCAGTGTTTCCATCTCCTTACTGCGACCACCCCTTCCCGTACGCGTCGCTCAGCTCCCTGAACACCGCAGTCGCACTGCGTGGCCTCGTGAATTCGATGCCCCTGAAGAGCCGCGTATAAAGAACAAAGGAGCACCGCGTTCGACTAGCATTCGCACTCTTGCCTTCTTCTTCGCTTCAAGTCTTTCAGCTTATTTTCCTTTTTTTCTACATGTTCTTCTCAAACGCCGTTCTGAGCGCGGTCCTCCTTCTCCCGTATGTTCACGCTTCGTACCTGACGTGCAGAATCATGCCACTGGGCGGTGCGTCGCTCTAATAGCTGCACTCGGTACATTGATGTTAATCGCGTGACATTAAGCTTCGATCACCAACGGCGTTGGGAGCTCCCACGGGAACGGCTACCGCGCAACTCTCTACAACCTCCTTGCGAACGATGGCCATGTCGTGAACATGGTTGGCTCGCAAAAGGCGGGCGACTTTCAGGACCCGGATAACGAGGGTTACCCAGGCGCCATCCTCAGCGAGATTCACGACAAGGGTCAGGCCGCGATGCCTAACCAACGCGCCAACATCGTCACTCTCCTCGCCGGTACGAACATAACTACTTATAACTTCTGTCTTCATCGTTACTATCCTCGCAGGGACGAACGACATGGTCTTCAAGAACGACACGGCGGGTGCGCCCGATCGGCTAGGCTGGATCATCGAGGATATCTTGGATTGGCCGTGGCAGACAATGGTCGTTGTCTCGACCCTCCCGCCCAATGGGAACCCGGACGCCAACGCTCTGATCGACCAGTACAACGCAGCCATACCTGACGTCGTGAAGCGCTTCACGGACGTGGGCCGGTGGGTCGTCTTCGTCGACTCCCATTCAGTTGTTGCTCCCGAGGATTTGGTGGATGGGACGCATCCGAACGACGCGGCGTACGAACGGATGGCTAGTGTCTTCTATGAGGGCATCAAGTACGGCGACACTCAAGGGTGGATTGCTGACCTTTACGGCCCGCCTCCCAAGCGATAGGAGAATACTCGCTATGTGTCTCCTTTTTATTTAATCTAGCGCTGATAGCATTTGATTTGCCACTGAGAAAGCGGGACTACAGACCATGGGTACGGCAGCCGTGAAGGGACGGTAGCCACTGCCCCACTGCATGAGCTTGATCTCAGGGCGCGTACGTCCACGTGCAGGGAGACCTGACTTTTACCCTGTAAGTGACATATGTTGAAAAAATTTGCATGGAAGTGAACCGTGCAGGTGGCATAGACACCGAAGAACAGTATAATCGGCACGCCTCGCGAGTACGCTCGTGGATTTATACTGAATCGTCACGTTGGTCGTCTAGGTCTAGACATCGTGTTATCTGCGCAGTTCTGTTCAATCGACTAACAGGGACACTCACAGTCTGAGACTCGCTAAACCCAGAGAAACAGCTCTGGTCGTGACTGGTCGAAGTGAACCCTGATGTTTCCAAAGGCCTGGCTTTCGGCAGGTCTTCGCTTGTGATGGACACCGAAGGAACGGGTAATGCTTCCAGCTATAAGAGGTGCGCACTGCGACACCACACCCGTCTTGAGAATTCCGTCCCTTGGACACCCATGACATCGTTCCCGAACTGGGGCCATGAAACCGACGGCGATGAGGTCGTCAAGTCTTATTCACAGCAGGTTGCGGGGCGCATATGTGAGTTTGTAAAGCCTGTATTGCTCCCCGTTATCGTGCATGATTGACACGAGCAAATTGCAGTCGCTGTGACAGGTCCTACTCCTAACGGGCTGGGAGAGGGCACTGTGCTTGCTCTCGCCAAGGGACTTCCTGCCGCGCTGCTCCTCATCGGGCGCACACCGGCAAAGTACGCACCGGTTGTACAAGCCGTGCGCGCCATAGATCCTTCCATCGACGTTCGCACCTACGAGATCGATCTGTCGAGCTTTTCGTCTATCCGCGCCGGAGCTTCGCGTGTACTTGCGGACTTCCCCAAGGTTGATGTCCTCATCAACAACGCGGCGACAAACATTCGAACCTATAGGAGAACTGTGGACGGAATCGAGGAGATCTTCGCGACGAACTATGTCGGTCCTTTCCTGCTCACGAATCTGCTTATGCCGGCTCTCCTGAGAAGTGAGGCACCGCGTGTGGTGAACCTTACGAGCCTGGTGCACCGGGAAGGCACTGGCGGTGAGGACGGAGTCGAACCTTCTCCGCTCAACTCAGACGGCACTATAGACTTCTCAGACTGCAATTTCGAGAAATCAGAATACAAGTGGTGGGCGGCTTATGCGCAGTCAAAACTCGTACGTGCTCGAATGATTGACAGACGCGCCCTCATGTTACCAATGGCGTTTACACAAGGGTAATCTCCTGTTCACCAGAAGACTCGCGACTGTCCTGGGACATCGAGGCTTAGTATCTCTATCCGTTCACCCTGGGAGTACGTAGCCCGTGATCAATTACCCATCTGTGTACAGTGCAACTCACGCCGCTGCAGCGTTGTGGAACACCAATGCACTAACTCTCGTACCAGCGGAAGAATTGCAGCAACTTAAGATTCTAGTCACCAATGAATGGCAGTGCAAGGAGAAGACCCTCGGCCAAGGTGTGGCTACAACTTGTGTAGCCGCCCTAGATCCCAAGCTCGGGGAATGCAACGGAGCCTATATGGAGGACTGCCAGGTCGCAGAGCCGCACTGCCCTGCAGCCAAGAGTGTAGACGGCCCGGAGGAGTTGTGGAATCTTAGCGAGGAGTTTGTTGGGGAGACATTCGTGTATTGAAAATGCATGTTTACTCCGTTCGAAATCTGTACATGTTCAATCGAATAACCGTAGCACTCTTCTACAACTCCGAGGTAGGTCCGAGGGTGGAATGGCACATGCAACAGGGGCTGTAATATGAGAGCTCTCATGTGAGTTCCGGGTTGGTAAGGAATTGCTTGCAGATGTTTCAGCACGTGCTTTTGTACATGGTGTTGTATTAATGCATATTGACTCTGACAGCATCCCTTGATAGCTCAGTTGGTAGAGCATCAGACTGTAATTGGTTATCGCGATCTGGGTGTCGCCTGTTCGATCCAGGCTCAAGGGATTACTTTTGCCTTACGTGAGTCCGAACGCGCGATGTTGCCGGCCAGGCGGTCACTCCGTCTTTTTTGTCTCTGTATCGGCCGGTGTCGACCGACTGTGCCTACTTATTCTCTCTTGCCGACACCTATTCGATTATGCTTGGATTCCACTGCTACGCGTCCAACGTAAGGTGGTGAAGCTCAAGGATTACGACCACTCTATTTTTGTGTTTCTAGGCCTGCTATCGTTTGGCGGTCGACGACGCGCGTATATTTGCTTTGTCTTGCCTTCCCTAAGCCCAGATCACGCATCCATGTTTAGCAGGGCTTGCTTGTTCGTGTTCTTGCGGGGATTCGACCACTAGGCGCTGAGACTGGACATTCACGCACGAAAGGACTACGCTGGTCCTACGGCGACGAAACCGGATCGAACAGGTCTACGAGTATGTCTATGTGCCTACGTTAAGCGCGGCTTGCGCTTGTCGTTATCTTGCGGACAATCGGGGCGGTTGACTTGGACAGGGAAGTGGCAGCGAGCGGTGGAAGCTGTTGGGGATTAGATATGCAAGTTTGTGTCGGTGGAGCGCGCTCCTTGTCTCCTCGCACTTCCAGCTACGACGACTATGGCGACGCTGACCGGTCATGCGAGTCTTGCGTCCGACGAGAAGAAGTTCAGAGCAGAACCGCTCAACTCCATGGACTCGATCGAGCTCATGGACGAGGCAGCCCTGCAGGCATGCGGGTACAAGCAAGAGTTCAAGAGGTTCGAACCTTTCACCAGAGTAGTCTTCCGCGAGATTCACCTGTCGCGGCAGGGAGTTCTCCCTGTTCTCAAGTTTCAGCGTGTCGTTCTCCGTCCTCGGCATTCTTCCCAGCATCGCTGCAACTCTATCATGTGACGAATGCTCTCAGCACCTATGACGCGTAACTGACGCTGGAACAGATAGTTTGGGCTGTGCGAATCAAGCGCCTTCCGAGGAGACAGTCTCGTAGCTAACCCCGCCTCGCAGACTCTGGAACGGCCGGCTTGACCTGGTACGCTGCATCTCCCGCTTGAAGAAACTGGCACTGACGCCAAGTTCAGGGGGTGGCTCATTGTATGCTATCTGATTTCTGAGGGAGTATAAGCTCACGTTGGATGCAGGCGTTCACCGGAATACAATGCGTTGCCCTGTCCATGGCAGAGCTTGCAAGCTCAATGCCAACGAGCGGAGGCCGTACGCTTCCGTGTCTCTTTTGCTAGCTTTTGCACTGATAGTTGGTGTAGTGTACTACGCTGTTGGCGTATTGGTATATCGAGTAGATCGCGGGCATCTCGATGAACCTGACGAAGCGTAGGCTCCGCCGGGATGGGGTCCCTTGTTGGCTTATCTCACGGGATGGTGCGTGCCTTTCAAGGGTTTCTTTCGGTCTCATTCTCCTATCAGGTCAAATTGGCTTGGCCTGTCATCTGGTGAGAACAGCAGCCGTTTGACGCAGACGTGAGCTGACGACGCTCTCGCAGGCAATCCTTCGGTGAACTATGGTCAGACTGTCGACTTATCACTGGATATGCCTGACCTTTCACTCAGGAAATGCGGCTATGATCGTGGCGCTCGTCAAGCTCCACAACCCGGACTTCGAGGCAACAAACGCGAAGATGTTGTACGTCCGGTCGAGCTATACCTGCGTTGGGCCCTCCTCTGAACAATTTCTAGCGGTATCACCCTGTCGCTGACTTTCCTGTGCTTCATTTGCTCAACGCTTCCGACACGGTGGCTCGCCCGACTACATAGCGCAATGACGTGGTTTCAGACAGCAGGGCTCTTCGTTGTTATTATAGGACTTCCTGCTGCGGCGGTCAACAGACCTAGTAAGTGGTTCGTGCAAGGAATGTACGCTCTGGCCCTCATGTTCCACAGGATTCCGACCCAGTACCGAGGTTTGGGGAGTGTACGTCGGTATCCTGTGCCTCTCGGACTTCTGACTCTATCTCAGTTTGACGCAGAATCTCCAATGGCACTGTGAGTTATGCGATCGACGCTCTCCATGACTCTCAAACAACGGCAGGATTGGCCGGATGGCATAGGTGAAGTCCCGCTTTGCACGGTAAGGTGTTATGAATTGACAGTACCTTGGACAGCAATTCTGTTGTCGTTCCTCACGGCAATCTGGTATGTACATCCATCACTATTATAATGGTTTATCTCGCAGTCTAATGCGCGTAACACGCAGGACCATGAGTGGTTACGACGCGCCGTTCCATCTATCCGAGGAGTGTTCGAATTCGCAGATCGCGACCCCGCGCGCTATCTGGATGACCTCTGCCTCAGGTGGCATATTTGGCTGGTAAGCAGGTCCGTGACATTGCCGTCAGTCCATTTACATAACCAGGTTCCTGGTGTTGGTGTTGGTATGTCGTTCCTCGCAATCCTCGGCGAGAAAAGACTAAGGCTAACTCTCGCCATGTCACAGTCATATGTGGTACGCGTCCAGCTTCTACCACGACATGTCGCGTTCGTCTCATGACTCGCCGCAGATCACTGACGTCGGAGCTGTCATGGAGTCTCCCCTGGGACAACCCTTCATCGCAGCCCTTGCTCAAGTACTGCACGTGCTATTTTGCACCCGCGATCTACTGACTCAACTTCCAGGCAACATCGAAGACTACGACAACAGCGTTTGGAGTTATTACCAGTTCGTCTGTTCTGGTCTTCCCTCCCTTGTATCTCACATGCCTTCAGTCATCTGCGGTATCTTCTGCGCGCAGGGTTGCGCCATATCGTGCTCCCGCTTGGCATTCGCCTATGCTCGTGACGGTTTACTCCCCGCCAGCCGCATCGTCTGCCATGTCGACCGCCGGGTACGCGTCTCCGACGCGTACTAACACGAAGGTGCAGCCGTTTACTTACAACGCTCCGCATCCGTAGACTACGACGCCAGTGAACGCATGCATCTTCAACTTCATCGTCAATACAGCGCAGCTTTGTCTCATCTTTGCCGGCCCCATTGCAATCGGTGCCATCTTCTCCACCGGAGCAGTCGGCGCATAGTCAGCTATTCACCCTCGCTGTCGCACGATACACGCTCACGACATACAGTTTTGCATTTACCATGCCAATCATCCTGGTGAGACGACTCAGGCTGGAATTCTACAGACCTGATTCCTAAACACGTTTCTCTTCATAGCGCGTCTTTTTCGCGGGCGACCGCTGGCGTCCGGGGCCGTGGAATCTGGGCAGATGGAGCAAACCGATAGGAATGTTTGCGTGCGCATACGTTACGCTGATGCTTCCCATCCTCTGTTTCCCGGCGGTCCGCGGTGCGAACTTGACTGCGCAGACGATGAACTGGTGCAGAACCACATTCACAGCGTGCGAGTAATTTCTCACTCCGAGCTTACATGCAGGACGATCGTGGTATGGGGAGGCCCGCTGGCGCTCGCAGCCTTGTTCTTCGCACTCGTTGCACGCAAGACTTACAAGGGCCCGCAGGTATGGTTTCCTATCAATTGCAGAAGGACGCCGCTGACGATCGAGCAGCTGCGAGTCGAGCATCTCAGGCGAGTGTCTGACGATCGGAAACCCAGAACGGCATTGACACACACCAGTGCATCTCATGCGAAAGCGAAGGATCTTGTGGTCAAAGATGAGGAGAAGCAGAGCGGTATCAAGCAAACCGTCCTTCCCGCTGATTCAGGCGATGATCCTACGACGGCGTAATTGTCCAGACGAACTCGCACATGTACAATGCTAGACGAAGACAATCCCATACTATTGAGATTGATCGGTAGCGTATGTGGCAGCCACAAGGAGGGGAAAGACCAACGTCGCGTCTGCGAAAACCTGCGAGGATCACGATCAGTATCAGACAGCGAGGGTACAAGATGTTGGGACCTTGACAGCTTCAGCCCCTGCTCGAATTTTGCCCCATGATACCGCCTCGTCTGGACGTGCGCCGGAGTCCGAGCCATCAAACTCCTGCCCGGTATTCTAAAGGGGTAAGGGTGAGATCCTAACTTCGAAGATGCTGCGGATGGAACGCACAATGTACACAGAGTAATCCGCGCCGTTACGCTAAGTGCCGTATCAGTAGACGACCGTACCGTCGGGCGAGGGACGACGGACCATGAGCATGGCATTTGCGATCTGGTGTTTGCATACACCGCCGCCAAGGATGATCATGCCCGCCTTTTTCGAGTTGAGCGAGATGTCGTTGAGCGCGCGGATGTCGCGAACAATGTCGATGACGAGGCCTGGGTTGCGGAAGGAATGGAAGTAGATCATATCGCCAAGCGAGCCGTCCGTGAGCGCGGGGCAGAAGACTGGAATGTTGTTCTGCATGCATGCATAAATGACGATATTGGAGGTAAATTCGTTGGGGCAGACGGCACCTTATACGCCCAGTAGTATACGGACTCTTCGTTGTTGATTTCCTGCCCAAGACGGCGGATGACGCTGCTAGGTGTCCAGATCGTGCCAGCGGAGGTCTGCTCCTCGAGCAACTTGTCGAGGATGGGAATGACCCAATCCTCGAACTTGCAGTAGTTGTCGTTGGGTACAAGAAGGTTCCCGATGCGGTTCAGACCGCGTTTTCGCAGCGAGGCGCCGTCGAGGTTGAAGTCTGCGAGGTAGGTTTTGCCCAGACACTTGATGAAGTCTTCCTCGATGCCGCCCGCTGTCGTGACGATCGCGGAGACGTGCTTGTGCTTTACGAGATGGAGGATGACTTCTCTCAGCCCAGATGATATGAGGTTGGATGTGTAGCCGAGCATGACGGTGCATTTCGTTGCGACGCGCACGGCGGGGTCGTTGTACGGCTCGGGCTCGTCGTCGGCCATGGGCTCGTCGCTGAGCCGCCATTTACGCTGCGCTTTCGCGATCGTTTATTGTCATCGATGGCCGCAAATAACGGATGCCCACCATCTTGTTGACGATGTCGATGGCGCGTCCGAGCGAGGTGGCTTGGAAGCCGATGCGCTCGTAGCTGGCGAGAAATTGAGCGAGACTGAGCGGCGATTCGAAGCTGGGGCCCTGGACGGCGACGGCGTCATCTGGCAGGGGCTCTGACTGCACGAGCACGGCGGCGGATGCAGCGGCGGGCACGTTCGACGGGTCCATATTCACACGGTGTGAGGTCAAGTTTGTCCTGAGTGCTTCCGCGTCTTGAATTTCCCTGCCCGAGTCCTGCGCGCCCATGGCGGACAACGAGCAACCGCCGCCCTCGCCGCCTCCACCAACGCCCCCAGCGCACGACGACGAGCCCGCGCAGGTCGTTGACGGCGCTGCAGAGGTCCCCGTCGTCGCAGACCACGCGACGCCAGTCGTCAGCGAACCTACACCCGACCCAGCGCACGCCGCGCCCGCGCCGCCGCCCTTCGAACGCTCAGAGTCGGGGAAACCTCGTCTGGGACCGTCCATTGCGATATCTGTGCCAACAGACGAGCCGCAAAACGCGCCAGTTATCGAGCAACATGACGCTGACCACGACGCGTCTGACCACGTCCACGACGCAAACGGGACAACTGCCCCAAATGGCCACCACCCAGCGCCCCATTCGCCGCAACTTCCACCGCTGCCTAGACAGTCCATCTCCAGCCCGCCAGCAGTGCCCAACCTGCAGACAACGCAGCCCACGCATCAGCCGCAGCGGTCTGTCGCGCTCGCCCACGGCCACACCGTCTCCGTCGTGCTCATCTCGTCTGCGCTCGAGACCATCGCGGCGTCCAAGGAGGCACGTCGCTCGCAGCCTCTCCGTGACAGCTGCCAGAGCGCTCTCGACATGATTCGCGCAGGCCAAGGAGGCGACAAGCCGCGTGAAATATTCGAGCCGCTGCGTTTGGCCTGCGAGACGCGCAACGAGAAACTCATGATCGCCAGCCTCGACTGCATATCTAAGCTCATATCTTACTCCTTCCTCGTAGAGCCCGAGCAAGACAAACGCGACGCGTATGCATCCCCTCCTGCATCGCCTACACAAGGAGGCCCTCCGCAGCAGCCCGCGACATTACCGCTGGTCGATCTCGTCACGCACACCATTACTTCTTGCTACACAGAGTCTACCCCCGATGCCGTCTCCCTCCAAATCGTCAAGGCCCTACTCTCGCTGGTGCTTTCGCCTGTCACGCTCGTGCACCATTCGTCACTGCTTAAAGCTGTACGGACCGTGTACAACGTCTTTCTCCTCAGCCAGGACCCGGTGAACCAGGTTGTTGCGCAGGGTGGCCTGACGCAAATTGTCAACCACGTGTTCGCCCGCTGCAATACTACTGCAGCGAACGGCGCGCCGGAGTCTGCTGTGCCTGGAGGAGCAGGAGCATACGGTCAGGACTCGCTTCACCGGCCGTCGATGTCGCGCGCGGCCTCGCCGTATTTCGAGTCAGCCAACGCACTGCCGTCACTGCGGCGCTCCTCGACCGCTATGAGCACAGCGAGCACGTATGACTCTGGAGATGGCACCCTCGTCTCGGAGGCCGGTAATGCCCCTGAGGCGAACGGCTCTGCAGCAGACGAGGCGGTGACACCCAATGGCTCCGCTGTCCCACCGCCAGAGAGCGCCAAATCTCCTGCTCCCGGTGCACCCCTGACGCTCGACACGTTTGAGAAACCAAACCCGAACGACGCAGTACCTGAGAACGACCTTGATGCGGAGATGGAGGAGCCGCGCGCGATTTCGGACGACGACCTGTTCCTCAAGGACGCGTTCCTCGTCTTCCGCGCGCTGTGCAAGCTGACAATGAAGCCGCTTGCTACCGAAAGCGAGCGCGACCTCAAGTCGCACGCAATGCGCTCGAAGCTCCTCTCGCTGCATCTCGTGCAGACAATCCTCAGCACGCACATGAACATCTTCGTCAGCCCGAGCTCGTATATTTACTCGTCCAGCTCGCGCGAGAGCACGCCGTTCATCCAAGCGACGAAGCAGTACCTCTGTCTTGCGCTCAGCCGCAATGCGGTCAGTCCTGTGCCCCAGGTATTCGAGATCAGCGTCGAGATATTCTGGCGCGTGCTTTCCGGGATGCGCAAGCAGCTGAAGGTGCGGGTTAAACGCGTTTTGGTACTCACCAAGTACTGACGCACCACTCGTAGCGAGAGATCGAAGTCCTCTTGAATGAGATCTTCATCCCTATTCTCGAGATGCGCAACGCAACTCCGAAGCAGAAAGCAGTTTTGCTCACTATGCTGTCGCGATTGTGCCAGGAGCCTCAAGCCCTGGTCGAAATTTATCTCAATTACGATTGCGACAAGGACGCCATCGACAACATCTACGAGCGGTACGCGTGTCCTTATTTTTCAAAATCCGAGATATACCAACTGACCATCCATAGGCTCATGAACGTCATCTCAAAGATCGGCACGCAGCCGCCGGCGCACTACAAGGAGCCTGCTAGCCCTGTGACCGCCACTTCAACGCACGCGAAGAATCACGCTGTTCCTCCTAGTCTCAGTACGACGGCCCTGGCCGGACACGGACACGCTGGCGGCGACGCGAAGGACGCAGTGCCCA
The DNA here is from genome assembly GCA_001632375.1 of Exidia glandulosa HHB12029. NCBI lineage: Eukaryota > Fungi > Basidiomycota > Agaricomycetes > Auriculariales > Exidiaceae > Exidia > Exidia glandulosa. The sequence goes on along the minus strand of KV425882.1, from coordinate 292,553 downwards.
ACGAGATCAATCTGCGTCGCTTGAGCCTCGAATGTCTCGTCTTTGTCCTCCGTTCGCTCGTCGCGTGGGGTACGACTGCTGGCCGCTCTGCAACAGACGCCACACTATCTACCAGTGCCTCTGGGGACTCGCAAACACGCTCGCGCCCGAGCTTTGATGCGTCGACAAGCGAGCCGAATCTCGCGGAGCGCTTCGCGACGAACGAGTCCCTTGCCAGTGCCAGGACGTCGACGCCCGACCTTGTCGATGACCCGACGCGGTTTGAGAGTGCCAAGCAGCTCAAGACCACGATGATGGAGGGTATAAGGAAGTTCAACTCCAAGCCCAAGAAGGTGTGTGCATAATTGTGGACGTTCCGTCCCTGTTTGACGCATCGTCGCAACAGGGCATCGAGTTCTTCATCGATGTCGGGTTCATTCCTACCAATTCCGCGCAAGACATCGCGAAGTTCCTGCTGGAGACCGATGGACTGAGCAAAGCTGCGATTGGCGAGTACATGGGTGAAGGGTACGTCTGCTATTGATTCCTGAGTCCCGGCAGCGATTTGCTCATGAGAATCTAGTGATGAGTTCAACGTCAGCGTCATGCACGCCTTCACCGACATGCTCGACTTTGGGGGCCATGATTTCATTGGCGCTCTGCGGCTGTTCCTCCAGTCCTTCCGTCTGCCGGGTGAAGCGCAGAAAATCGACCGTTACATGTTGAAATTTGCTGCAGCCTTCATGGCTTCGCAAACGTCGACGCCGTTCGCCAATGCAGGTGGGCTTGTATTGACTGCCACTTAGCTTGCTGCTCACCTTCCTTAGATGCTGCTTACGTTCTGGCGTACTCAACGATCATGTTGAATACCGACCAGCACAACCCTCAAGTCAAGAAGCGAATGACCCCGCTGGACTTCATCAAAAACAACCGCGGCATCAACGACGGCGGGTCGTTACCTGACGAGTTCTTGAACTCCATTTTCGACGACATTGTTAAGAACGAAATTCGCATGAAGGACGAGATCGAGACCGGCACAGGCAAGATTCTTCCCGGCGGTGGTCTTTCTCTGGGACGAGACCTTCAGAAGGAGGCGTACGTCTTGCAGTCCAACGGCATGGCCAGCAAGACCGAGGTATGCCTGCCGTGTATTCTCTACAGCGCCATGAGAACTGATGACTGTCATACAGACCATCTTCCGCACTATGATGCGCGCGCAGAAGAAGGGTTCAAGGAGCGACCAGTACTTCAGTGCCTCGCACTTTGTCCATGTCAAGCCGATGTTCGAGGTTGCTTGGATGCCCGTTCTCGCCGGGATTTCGGGTCCGCTTCAAGATACGGACGACCTGGAGATCGTCGAACTGTGCTTAGACGGCTTTAAGAACGCCATCCGCATCGTCTGCTACTTCGACATGGACCTCGAGCGCAATGCCTTCGTCACAACGCTGGGCAAGTTTACCTTCCTCAATAACCTTGGCGAGATGAAGACGAAGAACATGGAGGCCATCAAGACGCTGCTTGACATCGCAGTAACGGACGGCAACCAGCTCAAGGGCTCGTGGCATGAGGTCTTGACCTGCGTTAGCCAATTGGAACGTATGCAGCTCATCAGCAGCGGCATAGACGTTGGCGATACCTCTCGCAAAGGGTGAGCACATCGGGTTTGAATAATGTGACGTGCTCAACATACTTGTAGCGTCTCGAGAAAGCAGCTCAAAGATGAGCTCGCCAACGAAAGTCGGTCGACCCACATCACAGTTGCGGCCGACATGGTTTTCTCCTTGAGCCATTACCTCTCTGGGGTACGTCTCGCCTTCGGAAGGCAACGTTGTGCTGATCGAGAGCAGACAGCCATCGTCGACTTCGTTCAAGCACTTAGCGATGTTTCGTGGGAAGAAATTCAATCCTCAGGCATGTCGCAGCAGCCCCGTATGTTCAGTCTGCAGAAGCTCGTCGAAATATCGTACTACAACATGAACCGCATCCGACTCGAATGGTCAAACATGTGGGTCATACTCGGCGAGCACTTCAACCAGGTTCGTGACGATCATGCATTTCGGGCTTCGGTTTAATCCTGCGGTCAGGTCTGCACGCACAGCAATCCACATGTCGCCTTCTTCGCCCTGGATGCCCTGCGTCAGCTCGCTATGCGCTTCCTGGAGAAGGAAGAACTGCCCCATTTCAAGTTCCAGAAGGATTTCCTCAAGCCGTTTGAGTATACTATGACTCACAACACGAATCCCGACGTCCGCGACATGGTAAGAACTCTCATACATGAAGCGACCCCCGCCCGCAGCTGACGATTGCGACAGGTATTGCAATGCCTTCACCAGATGGTGCAGGCGCGCGTACATAACATGCGGTCGGGCTGGAGAACAATGTTCGGTGCCTTCTCTGCGGCGTCGAAGGTTGTCACTGGTCAGTGCGAATGTAAACGTAGCTTGTGCTATGTGACGTTGACGCACGTGACAGAGCGAATACCTACCACTGCCTTCGATATCGTGACGCGGCTGTACAAGGAGCACTTCCCGTCGATCGTGCGGCACGGGTCATTCGCCGACCTGACCGTCTGCATCAGCGATTTCTGCAAGGCCAGCAAGTTCCAGAAGATCAGCCTTTCGGCCATGTCTATGCTCCGCAATGTCATCCCGACCATGCTCGCATCACCCGAATGCGCTATCAGCGCCGCGCAGGAGTCCACGGGTTCCAATGGCGTCGACGACCAGATGATCAAGTTTTGGTTCCCCATCTTGTTCGCCTTCTACGATATCATCATGAACGGCGAGGACCTTGAAGTTCGAAGACTGTGCGTCGTCTATGCTGTTCAAAATCTCTGATGTTGACCCGCCCTTCAGAGCCTTGGATTCCCTTTTCAGCACCCTGAAAGAGTACGGGTCGACGTTCCCAGTAGAATTTTGGGACAGCATCTGTCAAGAAACGCTCTTCCCTATCTTCGCTGTGCTCAAGTCTCGCCAAGACTTGTCGCGCTTCCATACGCAGGAAGATATGAGTGTATGGTTGTCGACCACGATGATCCAGGCACTGCGCGACTTGATCGACCTGTACACATTCTACTTCGACACGTTGGAACGTTTCTTGGATGGCCTCTTGGAGTTGCTCGGCACGTGCATATTACAAGGTGCGTCCACTGGTCTCTGTGAAACTTCTGACTCATCGCCGCCTGTAGAAAACGACACGCTGGCGCGTATAGGGACATCATGTCTGCAGCAGCTCCTGGAGAACAACGCTGCGAAACTGAGCGTCGACAAGTGGGAACGGGTTATCAAGTCCCTCATCGGTCTGTTCAAGTTAACGACACCGCACCAATTGTATGATGAGAAGCTGCGAGTCGAGATCGATGAGCCCGAGCAGGCGGACAACGGTGAGTGTCCCATTGGGAAGTACTATACGGGCTTCTGATATCGACGCAGAGCCGCAGCAGCCGATTATTCTCCCAGCGCCGTTGTCTCCAATCACTATGGACGATGGTTCGGCTGAGGGCGGCGCTATCACCAACCGCAAACGGATATTCAAGCAGATCATCGTCAAATGTGTCCTGCAACTGCTGTTAATCGAGACCGTACGCGACCTCTTGCAAAATCAAGACGTCTATCGCAACATCCCTCCGCAACTACTGTTGCGACTGCTGTCCGTTCTCGAGCACAGCTATCAGTTTGCGCGCGCCTTTAACGATGACAAGGAGCTGCGGATGGGGCTCTGGAAAGTTGGTGAGTACTCTCGCCACCTGCAATGCAGCACAAAGCCTGATTCGTATATCAGGCTTCATGAAGCACTTGCCAAACCTTCTGAAGCAGGAGTCGAGTAGCGCCGCAACGCTCGTCACCGTTCTCTTGCGAATGTACAACGACCCAAGACCCGATTATTCCCCATTACGACAACCCGTCGCGGATCGCTTATTACCGTGCGTTGAGTGGTCGTGTGCTTACTGTCTGCGCATTAACAAAATTATGCAGGCTCGCGCAAGGAGTCATCCAAGACTTCAACAAGTTGAAGGTTGATTCGCAAGGGAAGAATATAACCGCGTGGTCGCCGGTTGTTGCAGAGTTGCTTCGTGGATTCAACGATTTCGACGAGCAGACGGTTCGTCTCATTCTTTCATCTCCTCATCCAAGCTCACTTATCGGCAGTTCACGCGTTATCTTCCGGCGATATATCCTCTCGCCACGGACCTCATGGCTCGGGATATGACGAAGGACATCCGCGAAGCGTTGCGGGCGGTCTTCACGCGCGTTGGTCAGGCAAAAGGCATTGCTGTCGCTTAGAGTCTTGCATCAGGCATTGTACACATATTTATCAACTGTAATGTTACGCGCCATTAATCGGAGCAGACATGATGACGGCCAACAAAAGGATGGTGAATCCGATGAAAGAAATGTCCCACAAACCGGTCGCGCAAATTACCTAGGCTGGTAGCCGTATGTCTGGTAGCCGTTTGTCTGGTAGCCGTTCATTTGACCCCAACCTGTTGGTTGAGGAGCAAGACCTACGACACGGTCAGTAGAAGACAAGTAGCGCGCGAAACCACACACCGGTAGGCTGCCGCAAAGCGTCGTACTTGTCGGAAGACTGAGGGCCGCTGTCGTCGTCAGAGGCGAAGGTACCCGCCTTCATCTGCGCGAAGATATTCGCGGGCGCCGCGTTCGCAGGCGAAGCTGACTGCGGCAACTGCGGGACAGGCGGTGGCGCCTGGAAACCTTGTCCAAAGTTGGGATTGTAGCCCGTAGGATCTACAAGATATCAGCAACGTCGAGCGAGGGGCCGAATGTTGAACATACTGGTTTGCACGCCACCTCCGAAGGGCGAGCCAAAGCTGGACGGCGAGCCGAAGCCGTTAAGACCGCCCTGCGGCATGCCCGTCGCCTGGAACTGCAGCGGGCTGTTCGACATTGGATAGCCTGTAGGCTGCGACATGATTGGCTGCGAGGAGAACGCAGACGGATTGGCGAAGGGGGACGGGTTCGCGAAAGGACTGGTCTGGAATGGTGAACCTGTCGGTTGGAAAGAAACGGGGTTGCTGGCAGGGCGCGTTGGGACAAACCCATTGAAGCCCGTCGTGGTGGGCACGAGCGGTTGCAACAAGCTCTGGTTGGTAGGCACCGGCGCGAGGGGACCGCGAGCGCTGTTGAGACTCGGGATAGCGCCAGTTTGTTGAGCCTGAAGATGTTGTCCCATCGAGAATGGTGACGCGCCCATTCCCAAGCCTGACTGGAAGCCAGGCGGCGTAACGATAGACGGCGGCGGAGAAGCCGCGAACGACTGCGTAGGAGGTGCTGGCGCAGACGGTGGCCGGTAAGAGTTAATCTTCGCCATGATGTCGAAGGCATCGGGGTTCTGGCTGGTCGACGTCGGGTTGGTCGAGACCGGGCGCGCGGGAGTAGCAGCAGACGGTGCAGGTTGTGCTTGCACAGGCGCCGCTACTTGAGGGGCAGGAGGCGGGGGAGGAGGAGTAGGTGCTGGCGGAGCGGCCGGTGGACTGGCAATAGGCGCTGGCGCTGGAGACTTGGACGGTCTGACTGTCCAAGCATCGTCGTCAAACCCTCCGGGATGCTTAGGAGGAACAGCGGGCGACGGAGACGTCGCGATGCGCGGAGGAGGCACGACCGGAGAGTCGGTGCGCTCGGGCACGCTCGCGATGGAGTCGCGGCTGACAATTGACGGCGGGGCGCTCTGCTTCTTCTCCGGGCGTCCACGACGTGGCTTCAAGGTACCGTCTGCAGAAGCAAACAGGTTTGGCGCCGGGCTCGTCGTGTTGCTGCGCTTCACGGCACTAGATCCAGAAATGCCAGCATCCTCTTGAGCTTGCAGATGTCTGGCGAGATCCTCGTCGCGCTTGACTTGTTCTTTGACTTCTGGAGTGAGGCCACTAGCAGTCCTGCGCTGCGCTATAACCTTCGTGACTCGGATAATATCGCCCTCGCGCAAGCCAAGGGAGCGCAGCGTTGACTCCTTGATGTCCGGCAGAATAGCCTCGTCGATCTTGTCACGCTCGAACGACGCCGCGTAGCGAGTGCAATCGTCGATGTCACACCCCGCGTTAAGGAAGAACTCGAACCAATCCGTCGACGGACCCTTTTTCTTCGGCTGTGGCGGTAGCGCTTTCGCTTCGGTCTTGCGCGACATTGTCGAGTTGCGCTGCAAGGTACCGAGAGGTACGTCGTCGTCTGCCTCTGCAGACGGTCGCCGATGCTCCTTCGCCTTCTCCTTCTCTCTCCGGCGTTCGCGATCGATATATGTCATATCCTCTGCGCTCATCTTTTCGCTCGGGACCTCGATGATGACGCCGTTCGTCTTGTGCAGTCGCAGCAGCCCGTTGTTGAAACCGAGGAACTCGGCATCGACCTGGAACTGGCCAGTTCGGTCGTGCCATGTGCGGACCCTCGTCGGGTCGGGCTCTACGGAGACGGGAGTCAACACGGGCGGAGCAGGCGCAGCTTTGGACGGGAGGCTCATACTTCTGCGCTCGCGGTCTTTGTCGGTCCGCTTGGAGGAGCCTGCGCCTGCAGAGGCACCATTCGGCGCCGGACGTTCGCGTTCGTGAGCCTCCTTGGCGCGACGCTCTTCTTCTTCACGTCGTTGACGCCTACACAAGATATCAGTTTAGAAACTTGTAATATAGTCGATAGCCGCACCTCTCCTTCTCTTGTTGAGCGCGTTTGGCCTTCGCCGCTGCTTCAGCCTTCGCCGCCGCTGCAGCCTCTGCTTCTGCTTCTGCTTCGGCCTCTGCCTCAGCCTCGGCTTCGGCTTCGAGTCTTGCTTTCTCCTCTTCCTCCTCCCTGCGAGCACGCTCCTCTGCCGCTTTGCGTTGACGCTCCGCGGCGGCCTTTGCTGCTGCGGCCTTGCGGTCGGCCTCTTGCTTCTTCTTGCGCTCTTGCTCCTTGCGCTCGCGTTCTTTGCGCTCCTCTTCCTCGCGCTGTGCTTCCAATTCGGCTTCGCGCGCCGCCTCGTCATCCTCGTCATCGGCGTGGACGTCGGCCGCGGGTGCTGAGCCTGCGGCGAACTACGCAAGTGTCGTTAGGTTGCAAGCAAACTACTAGTTGACGGGGGCATACCTCCACATATGAAGCGGGGACAACACCCTCTGCGCCATAGGCGTTACGGCACTTCCACCATTCCTCGTTGGTGCGGTCCAACACTCGAAGCTTCTCGCCCTCCCTAACGCTCAATTCGTCCTCGCCATCCGCAGCGAAGTCGTACAGCGCAGCCGCAAGCTCGCCCTCCTCGTCCGCCTCGCTGCCAGCCTCGCTCCCTTCGACCTCGTCGGGCGGTGGTATAATGGAAGCGGGGGAGTTGGAGAAATGTACGGAGGCCTTCGGCCTTTCTTGAGGAATGTCGACCGCGAGAGGAGGCGGCGGCACAGCGTGCACGACACTTGAAATAGGCGGGCTGCGCGTGCGGTCGGGAGCGGGGCTTGTTGGAGGCGAGAGCGTAGTTGAGGCAGCCTTGGACTCCTCGAGCTTCTTCACGATGGCCTCGACCTCTTTGGATGTAGCATGGAAGTGCAGCGAGGCTGGCTTTGCACCGCCAATGTCGATGTGAATATGCTTGTTCTTCTCCGTCTTGACAGTCGCGATGTCCTTCGCGTCCCATTTCTGCACCGGGGTCTGCGCGCAAGGTGTCAATACGTACTCTCCGCGAGGGAAAATGCGATACATACCTTGTCGGACTCGCTCGCGAAAAAGATAGAGCCATTGCCAACACCAAGCGTGCCCTTCTTCTTCTTGTTCTTTGCGTCGACTTCAGAGATGGCCCAGGTCTGGATGGGATCGGCTCTAGTCAACGCCGACGAAGACGCTGCTACGCGCTCTTCGGGAGCGACATATGCAGCGGCCGGTGGAGAGGTCTAGAATGTTGGGTGATGAGCGCGTCACGATGGAGAGCGAGTCTTGGAGCGTACAGCAGCGGTCTCGTCCGCATCATCCTCCTCAGCGTCGGCGCCCTCGCCTTCCTGAAGCAGTGAATGAGCAACTAACGAAAGTGGGCGCACAGGCAGAGAGCACTCACCGCCTCGCAGTAGTTGGCAGGGACGTATCCGACCTTCTCCTCCGAGGTCCTCTTTACGAGGATCCATTCGTCTTCCTTGTCGTAGACCTGGAGCTCGTCGTCCTCCTTGACGGTGAGCTCGCCGGGCGCGCTGGCATCGTAGTCGTAAAGGGCTTTGACGACGGAAATAGCAGTCGCCTGAGAACACCGGCCCACGGTCAGCGCCGTCACACCAGGCACGTCACGCCGCCGCTGTACGCACATCCTCGAGATAGCTCGCGGGCACGAGGCCGATGGGGCCCTTGTCCTCCATCCCGTCCTGCTTCGGCTTCACTTTCCACCATCTGCCCACGGGGGTAAGCAACGCCGACAGCGACTCTACGCTACGCACTCGTCATCCGTTCGCTCGAGGAGGAAGACGAGCTGGTCCTCCTTGATCTCCACCTCGTCCACGCTCTGCGGCACATAGTCGTACGACGCCTTGAGCACAGCAAGATACTCGCTGCTCGCGCTCATCGCTGCGGTCGGTCGGTCTTTCGGGCGCTGAAGCGAGCTCAAGTTGCAGGCCGCTTCAAGATGTGACAACACATCGCCAAACAACATCATCACTACATCACCATATTCATTCACATACGTCAATACTACAGAGAGGTCCAATCAGTATACAGGGATCTGCGCGTGTACAGAGACAGGATACAGAAAATACAAGAGCAGGCATGGTGATTTACAGATCGCGCACTCTACCTCCCGAGCCGCTTCCAGTTGCATCCTCGGCAACTCGCTTTACCGCACGCGTAACAGAACTCCGTCTTGCATCCTGGCGCCTTGCATGTGATATGGTTGCAGCCACTGATCTTCTCTGTACACGTTTTCGTGAGTAAGAGGCGCCGCGAGACTTGCGATTGACGAACCGCATGGAGTCTGGCAGCCCGGACAGAACTGGTAGCCCTTGCTAGCCATGAGCTTCTCCAGCTCCTCTCGTCCGCATGCATGATCTACGCCTGGGGAGACCTGTAGACTATTAGACCTAGACAGTGACGGTTTGTCGCATTACGGACCTTGTGTAGGCAGCGCTTGCACCATGTATATCGACACTTGCGCATCGGACAGGTGATGACGTTCATCGCTACATAGTCCTCTCGGTCGACGTGCATGCTCTTCTTGCATCTGCGCGTAGTTCAGCAACGAAGGCGCAGAAGCGATTTATACGCTACTCACTTGGTGCACTTCATCTCGATGCTAACCTCGGCCATCTGCAGCTCCGTCCACACCGCGAATTGCTTGGCGCTGAGACCCGCGAGTTCCACATCGAGCTGCGACACCACTGGAATTATGCCATAGTCAGTCCATATTCATTCATTGCGTTCGACTAACGACGCACCGGAAGGATCACGGTTGTTCCTGTCCGCGGCGCAGATGGCGCACGGAATGGGATATTTCTTCTCCTCGAGCGACGCGACGATATGCCCGCGCATACAGTCCCGACAAATCATATGTCCGCACCCCTCCGTGATGCACACGACGTCAATCGGGCACGACTCGAGGCATATCCCGCAGTCGAACTGGCCTCCCTCCAAACCCGGCCCACGTTCGATGGGCGAGTCTTCAAGCCAGCTCTGGACGATAGAGGGGTCCAGCCGGTCCGCGTAGTCGATGCCCTCCGCGTCCATAGACTGAATCAACAGCGCGAGCTGTCGGTCCGTGTCCTCCTGCGCGCGCTGGCGCCTCGCCCGCTCGGCGGACTCAGTTGCTGCCACCGCCGAGGAAGACGAGCCTGCTTTCCCGGCGCCGAAATGAGATGTGAAGCGCTTGATCAGCTTGCGCGGTGCAGAGCTAGAGCTATTGGATGCGCTGGTGGACGAGCCCAGGGAGTTGGACGCAGAGTGGAAGATGCGCGAGAGCCTATGTGTGGGCCGCGGACTCGTGGGACTCGTACTCGCCGAATCGTCGCGCTGCTTGCCCTTTCCTTTGCCGTTTGTGGGCGAGAGCGAGCGAGCGATGGCTTCCTGGATATCGGCGTCCGGCTCCGAGCTGGAGTCTGAGAAGCGAGACGATGATGCGGCAGGAGGGGACTCGAAGGCATAGGGGGGAATACGTGGTGCATCGTCTAGTGGCTCGGCTGTGCTGGTGCGCCACGACCTGGGCTCAGCAAACGGTCGAGCGCGTGGAGTACCGGGCGGTGACGCGTGAAAGGTGGTCCACGATGTGAAAGTATCGTCAAGTGGGCTTGAAACATCAGTCCTAGCGCTAGTAGATGGAGGCCCATCGTCAGATGCAGGTGTGTCGTTTCCGCCTGGAGGAACGGGTGGTGTATGCGCGAGTGGAGGCGGCTTTCCAGATTCAGGAGCAGCCAGAGACGTCCATGTAGACCAAAACCAATCTTTAAGACTTTCATCCGAGTCTTCAGCAGTGGATCTTTGAGGGTGGGATGACGGTCCCGGTATGGGGGCAGGGTCAGGCTTCGCAACAGCGTCGTCAGGCCATGCGCCGACCATGCTAGAAACGGGGTCGTCTACGGTTGGAGACTCTCCCTGGCCAATCATTGAGAAAGACTGAAGGTTCGTGACAACCGGGATATGTGCTTACGACGATGTGGCTGGGAACATATCCAATACTCCCGCGCTGGGTGACGCGCTGAACAAGGGACCAGTCGTCCAACACCTCGTACAAGCGCAGTTGCTCGCCTCGCTTGACAGTGAGGACAGTCACCGAAGAGCCGACAAAGTCCTGTTGGACGTAGACGGTGGCTTTAGGTTCGACCTGATAGGACATTCAGCAGATGTAGATAATGAGCCACAAAGACGCACTTGCTGCACGTAGGATGCTGGAACAAGCCCGACCTCATCCTGCTCGCCGTGGTTGACCTTGACCATCCACCATGGGCTAATATGCGGTCAGTCTAAGGCTGCTAGCGCGGTGCAAGTAGATCGCACCTTCCGTCCTCGCGCTCTATAAGGAAGAGCGTCTGGCCCTCGACGAGCGCGACCTCTGTGGGCGACTCTGGCTGGAAGTCCCAGAGCGCGCGAAGGACAGCGATGGCCTGAGTTGCCATTGCGCGTCCATACACAAGGTCAAGTCAAGGCACGGGGCAAAGAGAGGAACCAGTGTGTCTTGACGCATGCCAATGGCACATATAATGATATGGGCGCTCCGCACTAAGGGCCATTCACGCCAGTGGGCTATGCACCGGGTTCGTTGCGCTGCACGCCTCGCTCGACTATAGGGGCTTTTGATCAGACGCAAGATACGTCGGTGATGCGGGCCTCGGCGCCGTGCACGGCAATCCGCTCCGTTGTCCGGGCAGACGGCGACGGCGTCATGTGAGCCGGCGCGCTCACGTTGCCACTCCGCCCTGCAAGCTCCTTCCGACCACAACGAGCTCTACGACGCTCGCACATTCCTCGTTGCGGTCAAGATGGCCTCTCTTCGCGCGATAGCACGGCGCGGTGGTCGACGCGCTCTGACAGCGATCCCTGCACCTCCAGCCTTCGTTCCGTTGCAGGCGCGAAGACTGCACGACCAAGTCAACCATGGCACGCTACCACACACAGGGCTCCCTTTGACGCCCAAGCTCGAGTTCTTCAACTCGGTTGCCTCAGGCCCTATTCCGACTTTCCGCGTCCTCGACGGCGAAGGGCGCGTGCTCGAAGGCGCAGAAGAGCCCGAGGTACGTGCATACTCTGACTTCGCCGCGGAACGCAATTCAATACCGCACCCTTCACGCAGATTGACAGGGAACTGGCACGACGATTGTAAGTGTCTCGCCGATCCCGGGCCACTGTTCCTGACATGTTTCCAGATACGAGAATATGAACCTCTTGCCGGCCCTCGACAATCTGTTGTACAACGTGCAGCGGCAGGGCAAGATCTCCTTCTATGTGCGTTATCGAGCCCATTCACCTCCAATCTTATCAACTCATCTCCTTGCCAGATGACATCTGTACGTGTCAACTCCGCATTCGCGTCGCGTCATGTCGTCTCATTGAGACCAGTATGGCGAAGAAGCATCCATAATTGGATCTGCCGCCGCGCTCGACAACGCAGACGAGTATGTGCGCTGAGCGCTGCCTCGCAGTACTGTATGCATACTGAACACGCTGCTACAGAGTTCTAGGACAATACCGCGAGATGGGAGTGCTCCTCTGGCGCGGATATACGCTCGACTCCGTCATGGCACAGTGTCTCGGAAACCAAGAAGACATCGCTACGAAGGGCCGCCAAATGCCTGTTGTACGTCCTCTCGTCGTCCGCTCTCACGCAGGTTCTCTTAGCTCGTGTTGTAGCACTTCGGATCACCTACGCACCACTTCATGACCATATCCTCTCCGCTGGCTACACAAATCCCACAAGCAGCAGGCGTCGGCTACGCTCTTCGTCGCATGCGCAAACCGCAGATCGCAGTCTGCTACTTCGGCGAGGGCGCCGCAAGCGAGGGCGACTTCCACGCTGGCCTGCTCCTCGCATCTACGGTCCCAAGTCCGACTCTATACTTTGCGCGTAACAACGGATTCGCAATCTCCACGCCCGCCGCGGAGCAGTACCACGGTGACGGCATTGCGAGTCGCGGTCCCGGGTATGGGATCGATACGATTCGCGTGGATGGGAATGATGTCCTTGCTGTGTATGTGGCCGTCAAAGAGGCGAGGAGACGGTGTCTTGAACAGGGCCGCGCTGTGCTCGTCGAGGCTATGACATACCGGTGCGCCCATGCGCGCCTTCATTCGCATTATTTGCTCATGTCTTTTGCCTGTAGTGTTGGCCACCATTCGACGTCGGACGACTCGTTCGCATATCGCTCTCGTGCAGAAGTCGAGGACCGCAAGAAGATCGACAACCCGCACATCCGGCTGCGCCTGTACTTGCAGTCGAAAGGCTGGTGGACCGCCGAAGAAGAGGAAGAGCTCAAGTCGCGCCTTAAGAAGGAAGTTCTTACCGCGTTTAAGCGCGCCGAGAAGCTGAAACGCTTCCCTCTCGAGACGATGTTTGGTGATATCTACGCGGGAGAGGAGCCGTGGAACATCGTACGCCAGACTATATGTTGACTACCGATGCGATGCTGAAGTTCTTCCCCAGAAGGAGCAGAAGGAGGAGCTTGCGCGGTTATTGAAGAAGTACGGCAACACGTGGGAGCCGTGGAAGAACGAGCTGCAGAAATTCGAGAACAATGGTAAAGAGTTCACAGAGAAGTCTTAATGCATGTATAATGATCCGATGTATTGTACTCTTCATCTGCTTCGGTTTGCTACATCGCAACGCGCGGTATTCCGCGGAAGTCCGGTGCAGCACCTTCAGTCCTGACTCGGACTCGAAGTTACCGACGCTACCTTGACCACAATTCCAGCCCAAATTGTTCTTCGGACGTCGCGCAACCCGCACTTCTCAAACAGTGCTCTGGCCGAAGCGTTCCCCTCCTCCGTGTTGAGGAAGAACGGCCCCGGCAAAGCCGACAGGCCGACCTGCTCGAGTGCCAACGTTTGCGCGCCCACGAACTTTTCCTCGATGATAGAAAGCACCAGTTGCCCGAGTCCTAGACGGCGGTAGGGCGGTGTGATGTAGAACGAGCCAACGGAGAAGTCTTCGTGCGCATACGACCAGCCCGCTGCAGCGCCCTTGTACCTCCGAGTCGCGGTTTCTGATTCTGCTGAATCGCCTTGCCTATCCCAGAGGAGGATTGAGAGATGCGCGCGCGAGGCGATGTACCACGAGGGGAACCCGAAGGTGTTTGCGTCGCGGACCTGAGCAGACCGACCGACGACGATTCAGAATAGAGTCGCATCAGTGTGGACAGCGCACTCACAAGCTTGACGTCCTCCTCGCGCTCTAAACTTCCAATTATCCACCGCGCGGCCTGAGACGGCGGTGACGGGGTCTCCGAGTTCTCGTCGCGAATGTACGTGACGCACACGTCGTTCCACTGCACATCAACACCCGACTCGGAGCCCCAGCGCTGTATCCGAGTCACGATCCCCGCATGCGAGCCGCATATCCTCATCAGCCCGCCGGGCGCAGCACCCATATCCGCGACCGCACGCGGGAGATGCGTGAGGACGATATAACGCAACAACGCGTCTTCCGCGGGAGAAGGGGAGGAAGCTTCGGTGCTGAGCCACATCGTGACGCGGGGCGAGCTCATATTCGCCGCGCCGTCGTACTGCACGTCGGACGCCGACGAGCCACCCATGGCGAGACCAGATGGCTTGAACTCGTACAGCAGAACGAGCGCCCACGCTCCCGTCGCTCCTCCTGCCCCTCCTGGCTGGCGCAGGACGTCGCGCGGGATGTCGCCTATAGCGTGCACCTGTGCACCGGGACGATGGCGGAGGTACGTCGTCCACGGGTCCTCGTCCACTTGTACATCATGGTTCTGTTGTTGAAAGTGACGCGTACCGAAAGGCGAGAGGAGCTGGTTCCGGACGTGCAGCGTGCTTGGCCAGAGCTCGGGACGCGAGAGGTGCGCCACGAGAGCACGGTAGTCTAGCGCGGCGTGCGACACAGTGTGGTAGACGTGAGAGCTCATGAGTTCGAGTCACAAGTATAGAAATGGGGGCTAAAAACGCGACGAGCGCTGTTGCAGTAATATAAGCTGCGTCGAGTCATCGCGATCGTCGACACAGTGGCGTCGTCTCTGATTCATGTGGAACCTCCAGCTTTTCGGCCGAACATGGCAGTTATATCAAGCCCTGCGGTCGTGCCATTGCACGTTGTAGCCAGCGCTAGAGAGAATTGAGCTTGATGGCGCCGCAGCCGGCGCGAGCTTGTGAATCAGTGAGACGGAGTGAAACCCGCGGCATATCACAACTGTATCTTGACGTAGGACTAGCGGCAGTCCGTACCAAGTCACAACGAAGAAGGGGATGTCAGGACCGACGCGAACAAGGTTTCAACCAAGCGTGCGCGACTTATGAAACCCCGCTCGACCGCTTTTTCCCTCCTCCCTTCAAGTTCCCGCTTTTTTTTCTCAGTCGCGCAAGCCGTCCTGTATCCTGTCCCACATGTGTGTCCCAACAGCTCGCTGCATGTCTCCTGTTTCGCGTCGGTCTCCTAAGTCATTTTCCCGTCCACGCCGCCGTCCACGTTCCCGCGCGTTTCCCCTCCAGCGTCCATGTCAAATTCCGTCTGCCCACTGCTGTATACGTATACTCCCACACGCAGACGAGCCGAAGCGGCGCTCATATCAAACACGCACAGTGAGTGCGAGGTCTCAGTGCCCATGTTCTCTCGTCGCTCTTCGCCACGACGAGAGAACGGGCCGGTGCTCCCATACATACATACTTCGTTGCATAAGTTAATAGAACTCCCTTCCTGTACTGTGTGCATGCTGCCCTGATTCCGGCGGTGAAGCTAACGCCCAAGCGCGTCATTATAGGTCTGTTTGTAATGCTCAGGCCCTTGCTGTGCCTCTGAGGCCTCACGGGAAACACGGCGTCGAAGGTGGTGTCGCGACAATGCCTAACACTGGTGACGAGCTTGGAGCCACGGTACGAGCTGGTCTGTGCGCGTGCGCGTTGCAAGTGATGAGGATTAACACGACGTGTACAGTACTTGGGGGGTCGGCACGCGTAGGGTGGAGCCTCTCTGTGTATGTACACAGGTAGAGTAACAGTAGTAGTAATGCGACAGTATGACGAACAACAGAGGGATGAAACACAAGGATGACGTGGATTAGAGTGTAAAACTAAGGTAATAGGTACGGTGGGGCGTGGGTGATGCGGATCGAGTCGTGACGGACGTAAAGGGGAAAGGCGTGGGCAGGCGACGTTGAGGAAAGAGGAGAGTTACGAGATGTCGTTCCTCTGGAAGCAGGTGTCAGTCAGTCCTGCGTCAACAACACGGTCAGGGGCCCTGGGACGCACATTCGGTACAGCAAGGGGCACGGTGATCTAGAGCTGCAGACTGGCGACGAGCTGTGTGTTGTTCACTCGTCCGAGCCAGAGGCAGAGAGCTCGTCCTCGGACGACGCGAGCTCGAGCGCGGCGGCGAAGCTGAACTCTGACGCGTGGCACGGGCACGACGCGTCCACGGTCTCGCCCTCGCGGTCCGGGGTGCACTTGATGCTGCTGTGCCTCTTATGGCTCCTCCCCGCCGCCGTCGAGACCGCCGGTGTGTTGGGGTAGGGCTGGAGGGCCTGGCGGCGGCTCGCGCTGCACTGTGCGAACTCGGTGTTGCGCTCGCAGCCGCAGGTGAAGCGGACGAAATGCTGGATGCACATGTCGTATAAAGAGATTCGTTTCGAAAGTGGTGGTGGTAAGAAGAGGGTGGGTTTAGGAGGCCGCGAGGTGCCGGACGAAATGAGGCGAGACTAGTGCGTTTTGGTAGCGTGGTTGGTTGAATTGGGGAGGAAGCGGAATTCCCGGCGGTTCGGAAAGCTTAAGAGGACGCGGACGGACGGGCTGGCCAGTAACACTAGTTGGGGGGACGAGACTTGGGAGCCGGAAGAGGATGGTCGAGCCTCGAGGCTGTTATAGCGCGCGTGCGGGCGGGTGCGGGACCGATGACGATCGACGGCGGGAGGCGGTTTGAGGTTGAGACTAATAGACTCGCCAGTCTAGACGTGAGAAAGCGTTGGGAACGAGAGAGACAGGAGGCTTTATAACCAGAGACGGTCCACGACCGATTTTGCAGCGCCTCAGACCCTGTTTCGCTTCAAACGTCTGGCAGTGCAACTTGAAGTCCTGTAACAGTTTGGCCGGAGCGGGAGTATTGCTTCACAGACCATGTCGCGCTGCGCTGGACGGGCATAATTCGGCGTGGTGACGAGTGAAAACGCAGACACGAGATCGGATGCAAACGCGTGGTCTGCTCTCATCATGTCGGCCGCGCTCGCCGCCACCCGCCGCGTCGCGCCATTGCTCGCACCGCGCAGAGCCTTCTTCTCGTTCCCGGATCTCGCGCATCTCTCGCCTTTCCACCAGCCAGAGAGCGACACCCATACATTTCATGAGCGCAAGATATTACCGTGAGCTGCCACATTGCAAGTCTGAACGCGTATATTCAGACGCGCAGGTACTCGCAGAGACAGATGTACGACGTGGTATCCGACGTGGACTCGTACAGGCACTTTGTACCCTTCGTCACCGCGTCTCGCGTTCTGCGCCGTGCCCCGCCGAGCGGCAAGAACGACGCGCAACAGCAACAGCTCGAGGCTGAGCTCAGCGTCGGATTCATGGGTCTTACGGAGAGCTATGTGAGCACGGTAGTCTGCAAGCCGTACGAGTCTGTCGAGGTGCGTGTGGTCCGCTGCTGTTCCAGAGAAGCATTTCCGGTGACCTGGCACACAGGCCACCGCCTCGTCCTCCACGCCGCTCTTCGACACCCTCATCACCACCTGGCGCTTCCAGCCAGCATCGCCCACGTCCCCGCACGCGACAGACGCAGACATCGGCGCACGAGACGCGCTAGGACCAACACTTGTGTCGATCGACCTTGCGTACGCCTTCGCGCACCCGCTGCACGCTCAAATATCCGCCGCATTCTTCGGGCAGGTGTCCAAGCTGATGATACGCGCTTTCGAGGAGCGCTGTCTGGCAGTGTACGGTCCCGGGCGTAGATAGAGTCATTATATGTACTACTTACAGTCAGACTGTAATCCTTACTAGTTCAAGAGCCGACTTGCACCTTTCCACTTCCATCCACCATGAGCAACGGCCCTCCCAGGCTCAACGCAAATGCGTTCGAGTTCAAGCCTCGTTTCGCGCCCCCGCCGCCGCCGCCAGTCGACCGTCCCACAGACGACGCGCCCCCACCGCCGCCTGCACCGACCATCTCGCTCAACATCGGCGGTGCGAGACCAGCGCCTCCCGCACCACCCGCTGCCCCGCCTGTACTCGCTGCCGTCCCAGAGGACAAAGTAGCGCCTACCCCGCCACGCGCTGCCTCGCCCAAGCCCAAAATCGCAACCGGTCCAAGTTCCACAGCATTCACACTTGAGCGCGCCGCAACGGACGCAGAGGCGATTGCTCGCGAGGCCCAGGCGCTCGCGGACGCGGAGACTCTCGAGGATCTGTACGGCAAGGACGAGCCAGAGGAGGAGATCGGTGTGTGCAGCTTGCTCGTGTCTGCTGATCGCATACTGATCGTGCGCGCGCAACAGGCAAGCAGCATCTCAACGTCGTCTTCATCGGTCACGTCGACGCGGGCAAGTCTACCATGGGCGGCAACATCCTCTTCCTCTGCGGCATGGTCGACAAGCGCACGATGGAAAAGTACGAAAAGGAAGCAAAGGAGGCGGGTAGAGACTCGTGGTACCTCTCATGGGCACTCGACTCCACGCCGCAGGAGCGCGCAAAGGTGCGGCTACGCATGCCAGAGTGACTCAGTGTGATGCTGACGCTGTGATAGGGCAAGACGGTGGAGGTCGGTCGCGCATACTTCGAGACCGAGAAGCGCCGGTACACCATCCTCGACGCGCCGGGCCACAAGACGTACGTGCCCTCGATGATCAGCGGTGCCGCGCAGGCGGACATTGCTATCCTCGTTATTTCCGCGCGTAAGGGCGAGTTCGAGACCGGTTTCGAGCGCGGCGGCCAGACGCGCGAGCATATCATGCTCGTCAAGACCGCCGGCGTCTCGCGCCTCATCGTCGCCATCAACAAGATGGACGACCCGACCGTCGAGTGGAGCAAGGAGCGCTACGCCGAGATCAAGGACAAGCTCACGCCGTTCATCAAGTCCGCGGGTTTCAACCCGAAGACGGACGTGACGTTCATGCCGCTGTCTGCGTACACCGGCGTCAACCTGAAGGAGCGCGTGTCGAAGGACGTCGCGCCGTGGTACGAGTGCGTGTCATACATAGGTTCTTCATCTTCACCTGTAACATCTTGCTAACGACAAGGACAGCGGTCAGGCGTTGCTGGAACACTTGGACGACATGCCCATGATAGACCGTAAGGTCCGCGGGCCCGTGATGATCCCCGTTTCCGAGAAGTACAAGGACATGGGCACCGTCGTCGTCGGCAAGATCGAATCTGGCCGTCTGCGCAAGGGCGACACGCTCCTCATGATGCCGAACCGGACACAGGTCGAGGCGTCTGCGATCTACAACGAGCTCGAGGAGGAAGTCTCGCACGCGATCTGCGGCGACAACGTCCGTATACGGTTGCGCGGCGTCGACGACGAGGATATCTCGCCCGGCTTCGTGCTCACGTCGCCGAATCGACCCGTGCACGCCGTACGCCAGTTCGAAGCGCAGCTCGCCATCCTCGAGCACAAGAACATCATTTGCGCAGGGTACCAGGCCGTCATGCATGTGCATACCCTCGCGGAGGAAGTCTCGCTCAGCGCCCTGCTGCACTACTTCGACAAGAAGACGGGCAGAAAGAGCAAGAAGCCCCCACAATTCGCGAAGAGGGGTCAGCGCGTCGTCGCTCTCGTCGAGGCGTCGGCGCCGGTCTGCGTGGAGCGCTTCAGCGACTATCCTCAGCTCGGTCGTTTCACGTTGCGAGATGAGGGCAAAACTATCGCCATTGGCAGAGTACGTCTTTCTGTTCGTCGCCTATTCCTCGCTAATAGTTGTCCGCGCGCAGATTACGAAGCTCATCGAATCTTCTGTAGACGAGGTTACGGAGAGCATGGCGCATGTTACCGTGTCTGCTGGCGCAGCTTAAACGTATCTTGTGTATCATCTAGCGTGTAGACTGCAACCATCAGAATGGACGAAAACTTTGCATTGTATCGCCCCTATCCCGATGTAGGCAAGCACGAGCGCGAGAAAAGATGAGTTGGATTGCGGATGTTTCGATACAGGTGAGCGGGGCGAATGAGTTCCAAGGGTGACAGGGCTACGAGCTGCGTTTTCTACCGACCAGACCTCACGAGCGCAGCGCGCGGCTTCTTCAGACTGTCTGCGATCCCGATGAAGGTCTCCGCGAGGCGAACCTGCATACGGTGCGATCTTGTCAGAAATGAACCAATAGAGCCTGCAACCAGTTCTTACCGTGTCGAGCGCACGCGTGCTCGTGCATTGAGTATCAGCGTTCGCGCCGCCCCCTGGCGCGGTACGGTACACCTCGCGAGCAAGGTGTGCCATGAGGTCAAGCGTGTCACTCCATTCTGCGCGACCGAAAGAAACTGCGTGGAATGCGAGCGGTTTACTGTTCAGGGTAAGAGTGTTATTCGACAAGAACGCATGCTTGAACGGTGCGCACCCTAGCACAACAGCCCGACGGCACATATCCGTCACGAGCGCATCGGTAAGGTCGCACTCGCCGTCGGACAGGAAGATGACGACAGGAGCGCTACGAAGTGCTGAGTTCAGCGATGTGCGAAGTGAGTTCTACCCGTAACACTCACCGATCGTTGTTCCACTGCGCTTCCATTACTCTCTGGGTCTCCCGGAGCGCGTTATCGAAATCGGTGCCCCAAACCGGCGCGTGGCCAAGGAGACGACCGAGCAGTGTTCCGGGGTCGCTTGCGAGGTCGTTCTCAACAATCGTCGTCGCGGTGTTGCTGAAGAGTATCACCGAGTATGCGTCGCGGCGTAGAGCAGCGCCAGCACCATGACGTGCTGCCCACATTGTGTACACCGCAGAGTAGACAGCACCAAGTCGGTTATTGGTGTGTCTCGCTATGAGGTTGGTGACTGGAGTGCCTGCGAGTGGAAGGATGTCCGTGTAACCCATCGAGGTCGATCTATCGATCACGAACACGCTGTTTGAGAGGGTGAGTCCTACATCGCGTATGAGCTATACTAAAGACACACATGTGATATGTCTGGTTTGTGACAGCAGGATTTGCGCAGGGGAAGACGTGACCGTCGTTGGAGACGTAGCCCGTGGCCGGAGCAGGTGTAGGTGCATGAGGAGCATGGAACAGCGGCAACGTGCAGTACGACGGTTGAGCGGCGTTCGCATCGTTAGCTGCATGTTCGGGGGCTTGTAATATTCTCAGAATGAGGTAGAATCACGCGTAGTTTCGTGAGACGCACCCGCACACATCGCATCGCAGGATGCAAAGGCAGTCTGGTCCTCCCTGGAGTACGGATCTGCACCGAACGCGGTGAGCACTCAGCGATCAGCTGTATGCTCAGTCACCTTTGAATCCTGGGATAGCATTAGCAAGCTATATCTATAGCAAGTTGGAAACTCGGTCACCAGAGCGCTGCCAGAAAAGTTTGTGGGTAATGAAGTCCTTCGGCTGCTGCGGCTGAACGTCGGTGGTATGGGGTAAGCATGGTCCGCAGAGGTGTACACGCTCGCACGTTTGGATGCATGCGCTCGTGGATGTGTTCATAGTCGCGTCCGCCGCAGATTGCGTTCTGAGCCGTCTTGCAGATATCAATGTGCGCGTGACGCCCTAAGCTGCTGCAATACACCGAGCAGAGCATGGGCGCGCCAACGTCACGCTGACCGAATACATGACCGCCAACTTCCACGGATGCATCTCCATCGCCCTCAATCACTGTAGAGAGGATAGTGAATACAACTAGGCGGTGACAACATGTGCAGAACGCACCCCATTCGGTCTGACTCATTGAACCGTGGGCAGTCTCATGCTCCCGTTGAGGGTGACCTGATGTTTGCGTCAGGGAAGCAAACTGACATAAGAACGTTGCACTGACCGAATGGCAAGTTGCAGACGTAACCGCAGGATGGGCATCTGGAGGTCGTTAGGACCAGAGTATGGGTTTACTTGAACACGAACATTTCGGTACAATAGTGAAACGGTTTGGCGGACTGAATGTCATGGACATGACCGCCACGGTGTTCCGTTTGTCCCGCAGGGATGGGCACAGCACATACGAGTTTCTTGAAGCTTTGACTATACTACTCACAGATGTTAAACGCAGAGGCCAACAATGTTGGAACTTATACGGCACCTTCGTGAACTGGAAGGTATCATGTCTACCCGTGAACGTGCTTTCGACGGCGATCGGATCTGTAGAAACCTTGGTGCTTCTATGAGCATCTCAATTTCCTGACGAGAGGAGCACGTACCTCGCAGTATCCCTCAGAAGTGCATATGCGGTTGCAGGCGTGCTCTTGACTAGGAGCAAGGATAAACGCAAGGCGGTGCGGTAATCATTGAAGCCTTACCCGCAGAGATGAGTCACCGTCTCATGCTGGCCGTGGAAATGGTCTGGTGAAGAGCAGAGTCGCTTGCACAGCTGACACGTATGAGCGCAGCCCTTCGCTTTGCACGTGTGCGTGCTATGAGGTTCGTCGCTGTCCCCAACACTTTCAGCAAGGGAATAGGAGGCAGCGAGTGTCGCGTACTGTGCGATTGCGCAGCGTTCGCCGCATAGGCCAGTTGACGACAACGAGCAGAGCTACATGTTGTCATTTTGACGGGTCCGACGGAAATAGTGCGCGCACCTGGCCGCAGCCGTGTGTCCGCGCCGAGCACAAGTGTCCCTCGTCGGCGTGATCGGCATGCTATGACGCGGCGTCAGTCTGTGAGTTCATGATATAATCCTGAAGCACCTTCATACAACTACTCAGACAGCCGGGCTTCCCATGCAGGGCACATCGTTGACCGCAGAGATGGAGCCCAACCTCGCACCTAGTACCTATTGAGCAACAGACGGACTTCCGGGAGTAGCAACGTACATATGCTTCCCAGAGTGTCCACCCCTAGATTCGCAGTGGTATTAGAGAAGATTAGGATGAATAACATGGGCTCACGGAAGGCCGCAATGGACGCGTCCGTCGTCATGCTCGTCAACGAAGGAACAGTCGTGCTTGCAGGAGTGACCGGCTTGACAATTATGCGGACCTGCATGCCGCTTGCTGAGCGTACACAGCAAGTAGCACTCTGCACATTCGCTACGGCATACAGAAACACTCTCGCGAAGTTCGAGAGTCCCAGCATCCATTATGCGAACGAGTTGCTGAATGTCGGCGTGACCTTCGAACCGCGTGGCGTTGACGGCAACCCAGTCTTTGACGTGGGATATGCGCGCGTCGAGAAGATTTTCCACTCGAGTGGTCAGGTTGGCCATCCAGTCTTCGTCCGCGATATCCTGGCGCTCCGGGATTGAACCAACCGCTGCGCAAATTGTCGCGAGTGCCGCTTCGCGTTGTGCGGGATCGTCTAAGATATTGAAGACGGGTCCACATAAGTAGAAGACGGTGCTAGAGTCGCCATGCGGGATTGAGGTATTCGTATCAAGGTCCTGCGTGCGACATGAGTACCGAAGATTACGGCGGACTTGCAGAGTTTCACCGTCAGCGGCTCCATGCTTTCATCGAGCCCATAGACGAGAGCATTGTGCAAAGACGAGCGCAGCTGGTCAGCTCGATGCACCGCGAGGTTTTCTGTGGGCGGTGAGCACGCGTGCGCTAGTGTGGGTAGTAGATCGTACGGTCAAGCGCTCCCCAATCGCACGCCTGCTTTCGTGAGTATTTGACAGCGCGAACCTCGGAAGAAGCTTACTTTGATTTTAGCCATCAAGGTCTTCATGGTGTGTAGAAAAGCGCCGGCTCGCGGATGCGACACTGGTTGACTGCACACGAATAAGCGACGACCAGGTTTCAGATAACCTACGTACTTGACCAGCTCTGTTCTGAGACGACTATACGCAGTGTAGTACTTGCGCGATTCGATGACTGGCCATGGGATAATCCTCAATTGACCGCGATGCAACCGGGTCAGGAAGTTAGCGTCCTAGTCCAGCGTCAGCTTGGTCAACGGGGCGAGAGCAGTTTTACCTGCTCATCTGTCACAATACGCTGGAATTTGTCCTCGAATCTAAGACAAATCAGTAGGGAAGAGATTTGGCCCAAGATCTAGACACACTCTTGGACGATGCCTTGCGTGTCGGCATCGACGACGTCCTTTGGCAACGTCAACCTCTGCAGCGGCCAAGGAGCGCCGGGCACACCTTGATGATTATGACAAGACACGACTGGAAAAGAGAGGGATTGGCCGCGGGGTCGAAGAGGGAGGACGACGATTGAAAGCTCTATCAGGAACAGTTCAGCGCAAGTGTTGCTTACTGAGGCTGGCAAGGCGTACAGTGAACATCCCGGCGATGTTCCGAGACATAGCGAAGTTATTGCGGAACAGGATCTGCCGCGAGTACTCAGAGTTTAGCCTGTGCTAGTTGCTGAAGCTTACCAGATTGGATATTGCCGCGTTGAAGAGGACAAGGAGCGCGTCCTCCTGCACGCTCCGTTCCAAAGAATGTACGCCTGGCGCAAGTCAGATGACGCCATCTTAATAGGACAACATTGCTCACCTTCGAAATCCAGGGCAACGAATAAGGTGCTGGTCGTCGGAGTCACGCACATCCACACGCCTGGGCGCAACGGTTAGCGCGAGGTGTATGGTCGTCGTCAAACTGACCTTCGGTGCACCGCATGGCAGAGCCTACAAAGCAGTCAGATGTGGGTCGAGATACGGTATGGAACGAACCGGCAAAAGATGTATCAACGAGGTGGGCAAGCATATACGATTTCCCTACGCTGTCGTCAGAGTCGGGTCACGGCGAATTATAGCAACTCGGACCTGTTGACTGTTCGCCTATGCATAGTATGTCAGATTAGCGTCACCATCGGAGCAAACACCATACCCATGGAAGAGACGACTTTGACGGGCTGCACAAGGTTGAGTTCTCTATTAATCTCAACGAGGGCGACTATACCTTGTCGTAATGCGTGAAAATGGACTCGTACCATCCTAAACAGGCGTTAGATGGCATAGCAAACGACAGCTACTGCGTACCAAATGTGATGTTATCGGCGACTTGCTTCACCGACGAACCCAGCATATGCTGCTCCAATGCAGATGACCATACACCGTTCTTGAGGGGCAAGAACCCTTCGCGCGTGTCAGCTACGCTCAGTACGTCTGCCCTCACGTACGATTGTCCCTCGCGACCGCAATCTGCAGGGGGAGGAGACAGATGCTCTTGATAATCCAGTCTCCTGCGCGAATCGACGACAAACGCCAGGATATGCCCGCAGCCAGAAGGTTTTCAAACGACATTGCGTCGACGGAAATCTTCTCAAGAAGCCGTTGCGTAGGCTTGCGGGTCGTGCGCTCGAACCGCCGTACCAACGATCCGAAGTGGCCCTGAAACCTGTCGTGATGGTCCTCGCAGATGTATGTGATACGAGCTGGTGCCTGGCCAACGGAAAGCGTGTCTTGGCCGATGGCAGGAACGACGGGAAACCGAGTCCACACATCGGAAAGACATTCCACGAGACAATTGTGCGCGGTCTCTGCGACGGCATGTGTCGCGTCGTTGTGTTGGTCCTTCCGCAGATGGAACTCGGAGGAGCGCTTCTGGATGCGAAGTCGCACAGATTTGCAAGCACGGTCGGCCAAATCGAGGTCAAGGAGATGAATGCATGAGCGGGTGACGAACGAAGTCAGGATTGGTGCGGACGCAATCCAGTTCTCTGGAAGCGAGAGGACGATGCCTTCCGAAGAGCCAAAGCGATCGCAGTGGTAGGCGACTGCAGCTCTATTGGGATAGAGCACGACGAGGCAAGAGCCGTCGGGCGCGGAGAACAGCTGTGAAGGTGTAGCGGGTAGTTGTACGAAGGCTGGCCTGTGGACACTGAGTGAAAGGAGCAAGAGTTGAGTGCCGTGCACTCTTACCGACAGGTTTCCGTCACCAAAGAAAACATACGCGCGCGGCCGGATTGTTCAACGATGCAGAGCTCTTCCTGGCTGGATCCAGTTGCAAAACACATGTTGGTGACGCCGTCGGGACAGTCACCAAGCCATCGGGTAATGTCAACAGGACTGCCGCGCTGTCGAACAGAACAGTCCTTGTCGTCTATCACGTAGATGTGAATCAGACAACGGGCCTGATATATAGCGATGAGTAATGTGTTCTGAGGACAAGAGGGCACGCACAGCGTCCGCCGAGAGAATCGCAACGAGACGACTGCCTTCATCGTACGAGATGAGGGTATTGGCAGCTAGCTTCTCGCGCTTCAGCGGCCGTCGAGGTTTGTAATTCTCCACGGCGTTGGGAAGCGATGATCTCTTCTCAACAAAGATTGAGAGCTCAAACGCGGTCTCGCAGATCAAGAGGACTTTGTCAGTGTCGATGAGTTGTACGTGCCTATGTCTCGTAAGCAGTCGGGTCTGAGGAAGGAGCAATTTGCTGACCTAATGGTCGTCGACAGCGGCATGCGAAATGCGATGGTATTGCTCTTCGGCATCTGAGGAGTCGGCAAAACCGAAGGGTCACTTCGAATGGCGGTCTGGTCGTGCGGCGGGATACTGAGAAAATGTATCTCATACTTGATGGAAGGGCTGTGCGGGATAAGAAGATAACCCTTGACATCGTACTGGTCAGAATACGAATTCCATGCGGACTTGACACGCCCAACGCGTTCGAGCGTAAGGGACCTGTGACCACAAGAAATCAGAATTATGATCGCTGACCTGCAGCGATGAAAAAAGCTCGCCGTCCAGGTTGATCCAGCAGATGCGCCTGAATATCCTCAAGGAAAGTCCTGCGAGCCTTCTCGACGCGAGTGTCGGCAGCCCGCTCGATGTCTCCCTTTGCGACTTCTTTCCGCGCCCTCTCGATGTAAAACGCGGCTTCATGTGACGTCCGCTGCGTCTGCTGGCCGATGTTCCTGATCCAGACATCGGCACAGGTCTGCACAACGAGGTTCACCACCGGCTCGAGCCACGATCGGCCCTTCGAGTTCTTCATGACGAAGTCGAGAAATGCTGGGTCTGGCATAGTCTTCGGGTCGACCGCGACCTCAGATCCAATGCCGAGGAGACCTTTGCCAAGGCTCATAGCCTGATTCAAGAAGCCTTTCGGACGTTGGTAACGCTCCGGAAGTTTCGCACTTCTACCGGACATAATGTGTGTCGCGAGTTCTGCATCGTCGTCGTCGTAGATAGACTCAGCCATGGTCGCGTACTCTAGTCCTGCGACGAATCGAGCCTTGAGGTTGGCGTAGTTGGCGTCTGACATGAGTAACTTCGTCCACGACGTCTCGCAAAACTCGTTCAGCCGCCGCTGTAGGTCAGGATACTTCGTCAACAGTTGCTTCCAATCATCTGCACAGACGCATGTCAGAGGTAGAGCCTCGTCCTTATACGCAAAGGGCGTGCCTATGATTTTGGCGATAGCGTCCTCGTCAGACTCGGCCGGATGGACAGGACGGACGTGGTGATCATTTCCTGGAGGTCCATGTTCCGCTTCGCTGGTTTCTTCATGAGTTCCTTCATGAGCTCTCGAGGGAACGACGGGGTCTGCAATGCCAGAAGCGGGCCCTGAAGGGGAGATGCGCGAGCGAAGGATGGTTTCCACGACGGCAGAGACATGATGGTCCCTGCAAAGACTTCAGCATCGATATGCGCCTTGAGTCGTGAAGCCCACCTATATCTGGCCTTGACGATCTCGATGGCCTCCAGATTAAAGATACGTGCAACCTGCTGCTGTGCCATGTCGCTCCTTTCGCGACTATTCTTCTCGGCGTCGCCGGTTTCCTTCTTCTTGGTTTCTTCAATGTCGCGCAGCTGCTTCTCCCACTGCTTGCACACTTCAGGAGCGGCGGTACGCAGGCCGTTGTTGACAAGAATGGTGATGCCTTCTGCAGAGATGTCTTTGCCGAGTTTGAGGCAGTTGACGTTCCTGCGTTCCTGATCAGCACCGCAATATCATGGACATACGATGTTCGCACCTGAGCTCGGACGCGAGTCGCGTAGGGTAGTACTGACTCAGGATAACTCTTTTCTCAACACGACCCTCGACGAAGGACGCGGTCATGACGCCCTGCTGCAGTTCGCCACCGACCAAGCGCGGTGTGTAATCACCCTTGACACCCGCAGGCATGCGCGCCGGCTGCAAGATGTGATCTTTAATCTGTCGTAGCAATCGGGGCATCAGCGAGATGTCGCCTGATATGACAGCAACTCCAGCTTACCGTGAAGCCAGGGAAGACCTCGACGCTATCCTCCTGCTCTGTCGTCTTCTTCACCTGGAACGAGAATACGCGATTGTTCTCCTCCCCGTCGTCCATCTCTTCGTCCTCCTCCGCATCCGAGTCGTCGCCCCAGACGAGCTTGGCACTGTGCTCCGGGGAGATGAACACGAGGAGTTGGTCGCAAAGCTTCGTGAGGAAGCGCATGAACGTCACGCGGTTACGCTTCACGCCTGGTCCGGCGTCGTCCTCCCAAGTAGTGTCCTCCGGCCAGTAGATAACGTAGATAACTTGACCATCGGCATTGCTGGCGTCGGGATGCACGACGTACAGCCCGGAGCGAAGGCTGGGAACGTCCACAGCAGCGCTTGAGCGATCTTTCACAAGAAGTTCGGCGCTGTATGAGTTCAGCTAAGCGTATAAAACTGCACATGTCTCATACGTACGTCTCAGCGTCGACCTTGCCGCCGGAAAGCAGGAACTGGACGATGCTCTCCTTGCTACCGTAGACGCCGACCGGGTGAAGCACGGCGGTATCGAGCGCACGGAAGTTGACCTTGGTCATGGAGGTGTATGCGCCAGGAGACAGCTTCTCCATCAGTTTCTTCATGCCCTCGGCATCCATGATGACCTTTTCGACTGCACGTAGAGACGTCAGCCGTCAAACTGTGAGTAAGATACGCAGCATGTACGCACTTAGGCCACTGGAGCTTTCTTCGGCGACAAGGTCAAGAAGCCTGTACATGCCTTGCACGCGATGAACGAGGTCGAGCGCCTCGTTGTCAAACTTGGGGAGGTCGGGAACGGGAACCTCGTCGTCCATGACATCTTGCATCGTCACAGACATGCGCGACTGAGGGCGCGATTCTGCGCTGACAGACTGCATTGCGTCGTAAAAGTCTGTCGAAGGTTTGAGTGCATGTTACCAGCAGCGAAGCGCACTCGACATACCATCGTCTCCGACGGTCGACTCTTCTTCGAAGACGGACATGCGCGACTGGCGACCAGAGGGTGGTCCCATCTTCTCACGTGCTGCGCGAGCAGCGTCCTCGTGGCCGGGCACTGGAGATACATTGAGCTTCGCTCTCCGGGCGCCACAGAACGCACTCGGCTTATCCGTTATGGATGACCCGTTGTCGACCACGTTCAAGCTATCCTTCGTCTTGGGGTAAGGGACAGCGAATGCTGGCGGGAGGTTATTATGAGTGGGTGCAAGGAGGACAAAGGGCGTACTGGAGTCCTCGGTTCCGTGCGAGCTGCTGTCCGGGGCAGCATACTCGGTGATCACAGCTTCTACAGGCTTGTGCACTATAATATCGTCAGAACAAGTAGATAGCAGAGTAGTTGCTCACCAATTACGGACGCAATTGTCGTCGGCGCATTCGTGGCGACTTCGAGCAGGCCGTCGTCTGCTATGGGTCAGAACGACGATTGTGAGAGTATTGTCACACGCCATACCGTTCACGGTTTGCTTCCTGGCATCGGTGTCTGAGTCGTTGGTTGGTTCCATCGCTGTGGCGCCGACTGGTGAAAGGATGTGAGTGAGACGCGCCGGGCACGGCAGAGGGAAAGGCGCACCGTTGGCGGTTGGATTCTGGGTGGGGGTGTCTGGTTCGTCCATTTGAACGTCTGGGGAGTCGGGTTCGTCCATGTTGTTTAAGTAGGGAAGGGCGAGAGAAGCGTCGCGGATTTGTGGCGGGACAAAGGTCGGCGGCAGATCGCGTTACAACGCGTGCCCGGATGTCACGCACACGTATTTCGAACTCTGGAACGTTCACCACTGAGCTCAGACCTCGACAGAACAATCGGCCCTGCAGGCAATGTATGCAAGATGCGGGTGCAGACTCGGTCGCACTCGCTTCAGGCCCTGATTAAGCATGCCGGTGCGTCGACTCGTTCGACCCCAACGCTGTTCTTCAATGAGCAAGGCACCGTCCAACCACGACTTCGTGACGCACACGACGCTATCTATAATCGTCTTCATCGTACCTCCAGGTGCGCGTTCGTAAGACGGACTGTTAACCCGCTGAAGGGATCGCGGCGATCTCAGTCGTGGTTGCCCTGGTGTTTCTCTGCAACGCCGTCATCCGCTCGCGGAATTTCAGGCGACAGCATGCAGAAGGCATGGCCAGGATAGCGCATAACGGCGGTCAGAGCTCGCTTGCCCGCGATGCGCCTCGCCCCCAGTTGTGCGAAGTTCGGGTCAACTCGCACATCGACATAGGAGCCTGGAGCGCGATACAGGTGCGCAATAGTTGCATCCAACAGCGAATATCGCGCAGATACACCGCGTCTTCGCAGCCGCTGGCCGTCGAGTTCGAGCACGAGACGGGATTGCAGGACGAGCACGACGTGGAGAGCGGAGAAACGGCAGCTGTCAGACGTCAACCCGGTATCTCGGCGCGTCGCTTCCGACGCGTATCCCGGTCGCGTCGTCGTTCGCGTCGTGAAACCGGTCCAGAAACTGCCGTATATCAAGGGAAGGCGACAGTCACGACGTTGGTTATGCTCCCAACGCCCCCTCGAGCACCTGAACACCGGGATACGTTGCTTCGGAGAGAAATTGCACTTGGAGTCACGACTGCAACATGTAAAAGACCGTGACATCATTCAATGTAGGAATACTCAGGACCACCTGCGTGTTTGGGCTCACTCAATGCGGTGAGCGCGGTGTAAGTATAGGATCTATGGCGTAATCGCAATCGCTTCCGTACAAGGCCTTTGTTGCATATCCGCTAGGGATTCGACTACTGACTGTTCACGAGGAACCCTCGCAAACTTCAAATTTCACAATGAAATATAGAGAACAACGGCTTCCAGCCGCGATTGAGGAATGCTGACAATTGCATGCTGCCGGACCAGGCGCTCCGCGCCGGCGGGCGCTGTTGCCTTCGGCTCGCATTTGGATAAGAACGTCAGCTCGTAGGCGCGAGCAATGCCCTTCACGCCATGTCCACCAGCACCTCTACATCCGCGCTCGCGACACCTACCAGCACAGAAGGTCCGCGACGGCCGCCCAATATCAGCGCGCTCGTCTCCGTAGCTGGCTTCGTCCTTCCAGCAAGTGCGTTATACACTTGTACATCGTCGCACACGACCCGCTGCTGACACACCAACTAGTCGGCCTCGTCTTACTATGTTTCTTCGCGACCGTCATGGTGCGGTGTTGTGCGCGTGTGATGGGCCGCACGCCCGGTGGCCAGCAACTGCATCCCGCGGCGAGCAACGTCACGCCGCCGAAGGAGCGCGTTCGACCCGAACTGCACGACGTCTGGATCTCACCCGCGTCTGGGCACGCATGGCGCTGGGAAGACATGCTCGTGCGTCTCCTCGCAGAATGAATGCCGCATATTCTCACGCAGGGAGCTCAGCCGCTTACGGTCGAGATCGACGTTCCCGCGGAGAAGGTTGCGTCGACCCCGCAGCAGCTCAACTCGGACACGCCACGGCTTCGTTTTCCTCGACATTTTCGCAATAAGTCTTCACGAACACCAGAGGTCTTTCCTCTCGCAGAAAACGAGCCGAAAGCCTGCACACAACTTGCAGTCCTTGTTTCCTTTCCGACGCCTCCGCGACAACGAACAGCCAGTGCTGCTACTTCGGACGCGACGTCCGACAACCAAGAAACGTTCGCACTGGGCGTCACAAGTCTACCATGGCCGCACGGGTATCCGAAATGACGATTTACGCTTCATTCTGACGACCCATAAATGTGTCAAATATCCTACACACTCGCAACTTGTACACGTACAGTTTCCGTACCAGCAATTTCCAAATGTATCCTGCTCTTCACTGTTACCGGAGCTGCGCACAGAGGTACCGCTCACTGATCACGCTAGGAGTGGAGGGTGTCCAGCCGCTGCACGGCTGAAGCATCGCGCGCGGCGTGTATTACATGCTACGAATACTAATACAGTCGAAAGCGATCCAGCTCTAAGTCCCGGAATAACGAGAACGCACGGATGGCGACGGATAGACTTGTGGATGGGGTAAATGCTGAGTGCAAGAGGTGCAATGCGTGGCGGGAAAAACCTGACGTGTGTGTGTATGTGGTGTATGAAGAGCGTCTATGAGAGGGAGGGGAAAGGAATGCAGGCGTGAGGAGAGGACGTGAGGTATCGTGCGTCATGACTTGGTGCAGAGAAAGCAGGCAGAGCGAGAGCAGGCAGGTATGCAGGCATTAGTCCATGACACGAACGACCACAATGCCACCAGCGTCCAGGTCGACGGGCGCCGCATCATCGCCGAAAGTCAGACGAAGCGCGTCCGGGGTCCGTTCAAACGGCACGATCTTGAATGCACCGGCCTTCGCGCCACGAATGACGGCGCGAGGTAAACCAACCCCAGTATCGTCGATCAAGGAGCTTTGCCTCGACTTGGCTCCGGGAGGCAACCAACCGGCGATGGTAGAAGGTCGCAATACCCCAGACTGCGATAGCCGTGCGACTTCTCCTAGAGTGTCCCGGACGTCTTCGCCTTCTGCGTCCGCAACCGCGGCAGGCGACACGAAGAGGTAGCCTAACCGCTTCTTGACCTTCTTTGGCTTCCTCGCCTTCAAAGTCTCTGGTATATCGAGCATGCCTGGAGACTCTGGCTGGATCATGTTCGTGAACGTCGGGCTGGGAGTATTTCGTGCGCTGCTGCTGTTTCTTCGCGAGCTGGCGCCACTACGGCTCGAAACGGGAGTACGCGCGCCACTACGTGGCGTCACGGAAGGCGAGGTCGTCGTCTGCGTGAAGGCGCGTTGAAGGGCGCGAATGTTGTGCTTGAAGTGCGCGCCTGCGGTGAATGACGATTCTCCACCGTCCCTTGCATCGCCGACGGTTGTTACAAACTAGGGAATGCTCAGCGACGTTTCAAAGATTTATCCAAAGGAGCTCACCTGACCGCCTTCGCGCATGATGTTAACAGCGCTCTCCCAGATGCCCTTACCACCAACTGTGTCAACAACGCAGTCAAACTCGCCGAGGGCGGGACCATCATCGTTCCACGTTAAGCCTGTCGCAAGCATCTCGCGTAGCTCCTCCAGCACATCGTCCGGATCTCCGACCAAGACGTGCGACGCCCCACCAGCCGTAGCCACGCTCACATGGTCGTACGCGTCGTCTGGCTCGTCCCCACGCGGATGAGGCACTTGCGCGATGACATGCACTTTCTGATGCACGAGCTCTTGCATCGCCAAGAATCCTACGCCATCGTGCGCCTGCAGCACGAGAGCGCGCACGGGACGCTTTGTACCGTCTGGCTCCCGCTCGTACTCGGCCGCAGCGATGACTGGAGCAAGACCGCGAACGGCGCGATGCGCCGGTACACCCGCCAAAGCGAGAAATGCTATTTGCTCGAGCGTCAATGGAGGTGGCGATCCGGGAGTCGTTTTGCCACGCCGTGTGCGGGGCTGCGTGGGTGGTTGGAGGATTTGCGGTATATGATGTACGCGTCGGCGGTCTACAGCGATGAACTCGGAGAGCGCGCCGCACTAGCACTATGTCAGCTCGGGTCATCATGTCTCGAGAGATTGTGAACGCACTTTCTTGACGTCCAAGCAGCCATACACCCAATCTCCTCGTGCGATGTTCGAAACATCCGCGCCAGATTCGACGACACGACCGACAAACGCTCGTCCGGGAATGAAGCCGTAGCCAGAACCGTCGGGCTTGCTCGCGCGCTCGGTGATGATGAGAGCGTCTAGACGGTCGCATGCGACGGCCCACACCTGCAGAAGCACCTGGGCAGACCCAAACCGCGATGGTGGCGGGAGCCTTGAGGTGAAACCAAGAGGTGATGGGATCGAGGCGCGTAAATGGTCTGGCGTCGATGGAAGGGACATGGTGCTTCCGAAGAGTCCATGCAGTGATAAGCGTTTGTTGCGCGATAGCGACGCGCCGTTCTGAGTGATAGAGATAGTAGACATGGTCGTCTGCGCTATGCCGCTACGCGGCAGGTCGACTTTGTTGGAAACTAGCGATTGCGCCGGGTTCTTGGCCGGCGTGTAAGCCGCCAAGGGTAGCACAAGCGACGTGTAACCGCTATACGCAGTGCCTCCTGCGGATGTCGCAGGCGTCGAGAGTAGGTCGACGGTCCGCATACTCGATGACGTTGTAGACGATGCGATGCGAATCTCTGGTGACGACATGCTGCGAGACCGTCGAACGCCAGTGCCATCACCGTGAGTATCGACGCTCTCCTCTTCGTCGTCCTCGACAAGTGCGCTCATGCGCACGGTGGACCGGGGCGAACGGGGCATAGTCCGTTGGCGCTGGCGTTTGGGCGGTGCACGCATTGCAGACGCGCGGGGATGGGCAGGCGCAGGCCCTGCCGCACCTGGAGGTACCAGCCACCGCACGTCTCGTGCCCAAGCAGGCTGCTGCTGCTGTGCGCGAGCCTCTGCGCGCTTGGCGGCGGTGGGGAAGACGTGTGCGTCAACGATGGGCGGCGGCGTCTTTGGCGCGTCTGGCTGTGCGTGTGTGGACTGAGAGGTGGCAGAAGACAAGGGGCGGGACCAGGAGTAGTCGGAGAACGCGTCGTCAGAGCGCAAGCTTGAGTGCCGGGCAGAAGAGCTGGTCGAAGCTGATGCCGTGGAGTGCGCCCGCTTGCTCGGACCGCTGACTGGCTCAGCCGGCAGAGTTGGCGCCACTGGCTGCACAGCGTGCGGCATTCGTCGCACAGTCGAGTCCGGGCTTGGCGTAGGCGTGCTGCGCGGCGTGTAGAACTTGTCGTCGTCGTCGTCGAGGGTCTTCTCGGCGGCCGACACGGAGACAGGGGGCGCGAGAGCGAGACTCGGCTTCGTCGCTGCGGGCGACGGTGAGGAACGAGGAAGAGAGGCGTTTGGGCTCCGTCTGGGACTCGGAGGACGATAAGCGAGAGGCGGTAAAGCTTGAACTTCAAGACCATATCTGTCCGAACCCGGACCTGGATGACGTTTGTCGGATGCCGCTCGCGCGGTGGCTTCGCTTGCACTAGCACTCCGTCGCGCCTGGCTGTACGTCTTCGTCGGTCGGTTCAGCAACGTCTGCAGCAACGTGGGGCCAGCCATGGGCGAACGCGCGTCGTAGAGCGCTGCCCGACGCCGTCGATCTCGTCAAGGGGCTGAGCCAAGGTGATGCGCGGCAAGTTGCCGGATTGCTATATCGAGCTCTGCACTCGCGGTCGCACTTGTCAGCCAAAGCTCTCTACGGCCGTTGACAGCGAACTGCGTCAACAGCGTCCGTGAACATGCGGGGTATCTCTTCTCATTCAAGTGCTAGCGTAGGGTATCTATCGAGAATGCCTCAGAACGCGAACGTGCCGCCGCTCTTCTTGCGCCCGAACGAATATACAAGGAGCCCACTTCCGAACAACCCGACGGTGATGCCGATAGAGACCTGCACCATGCGTACGCCAATCTGCAAGCCATTAGAATACTGGTCGCCGTCTTGTCCGCGGTAGTTTTGCGAAAGTCCACCGGCGGCAGAGAGACCAGACTGTGAGGTCGGTCAAAGGCCATACTGGAAGGCAGTGAACTTCACTCACCGGCACAAGGAACAGAACACCTGTGACCATGACCGTGAACGCAGTGCCGCGGAACACGCGTGAGTACAGGTTGCCAAGCAGGCCAACCACGAACGCGCCGATAGCGCTGACGACGTCACTCCTGCGCGAAGACATCTCGGTCAGCAATACTGCGAGGCGGACCCAGCGCTCTATCTCACCGCTCAAAGATGTAGTAGTTGGCCGCAGTGTTGGCAGCGAAACTTGCACAGCTAATGACGACCATGATAGGCAAGTCCTTTCTCTTCAGTGGCTGCATGCTGCTGAGACTCGAGATGAAGCTGAACACGGGGACGAGGATGAAGAGCGTCCACCACGGGAACTCCTGCAAGTACCACGGCCAGTCCGGGTTGCGATAACAGCCTTCTGCGAGGTCCGGGAGCTCGACGCCGGACGAGTTGCTGAAGGAGAACGCGCCAGAGAACGGCGTGACCGTGGCATTGTCGGGTCTGAAGATGCCGTGGAGTTCGATCATCGTTTCGAAGCTTTGCGTCGCAAGCTGGCGTCGGCGTCGGGCCGCGGTGTCAACCAAGAGGTACAAGTCGCTCCCGATAGTGAGACCAAAGCCCTTGATAAGATGTGAGCCCAGTTTAAGGATGTGCACGCGCCTGAAACTCACCAGGAACAAGGAGTAGATGATGGCGTACACCATGCGCACGCTACCGCAAATGATGTTCTTGGACGCCAGCTCAAGAGCACTGCACACTGCAGTGAACGCGTCAGCAGCGACGAAGCATTCAGCGAGAAGGGCACGAACAGATGATGTAGCCGGGAAGAATCAACACGACACCGGCCGACGAAATCGCCTCGTAACAGAAAATCTGCGACTGGATGCTCGATAGCCCGCGCGCGACGAAGGCCATGAGAATAGCAATCGAAATCCTAGAAGGAGGCGGTCAGCCAGAGGGCTTCGAGGGACGATGCTGTCCTCACTCGAACACATTGGCGTAGAGCGGGTTCTTGCTGGCGACGAGCAGCTGCAAGGAGCACAGCAGCGCGCCTCCAGCGCCGCTGATCAGCGCATCGATGATAGAGCCATGGAACGCGAGCGGGCAGATGAGGAACGTGCACAAGAAGGCGAACACGATGCGCAACCGCGTCCCGTACAGTGGCGGCGACCTGAGCAGACGGTCGAGCTGTTGCGTACCCTCAACCGCGCCAATCTCGTGGTGCATGACCTGCCGGTACACGAGGTGGACGTCGTGGAGCTTTCCGAGCGATAGACCTTGCGGCGACTTGATGAAGTGCGTCTCGCTGCCTCGTTCGTCGCCTTCGCCGAAGCTGGCGATGACCACGGACGGGAGGTGCATGAACTGGGCCTCAATCTCCAGAATACGAGCGGCTGCAGCGAGCTGGGACTCGAGTCGATGACTCGGGGCGCCATAACGCATCAGCGCCTTGGCGAGTCGAAGGAGGAACGTGACGCGTTGAGGGTAAGCTGGGTGGAAGTCTCATAAGCCATCGCGTTGCGTCGAAAAAAGAGACGATACGCACAAGTGTCATCCTCGGCGCCCTTGACCTCTTTGCCGCTGTCGCCACCATCGCCGCCGCCGCTGGACGCACGCTTCTCATCGTCAACCCGATTCGCCTGCTTGCCCGTGACGCGGGGGTCGTATTCGTCAACGATTTCGGACTGATACGTGAGCGCACGCTTGCGTGGGACGCCGAAGCCAAGGTAGTGAATAGATTCAAGTGAGTCGGTACGCTCGAGCTCGCCCTCGTGGTTATCCCAATCGTCGCGTCGCTGCCCCCGCTGGGGGCTGTTGCGCCGTGTGTCGTCCCAATTATCCGCGCGCCCAGGACGTCCGCCGCCGTACATCGCCACAACGCCGCCGAAGGTTCCCGCCTTGCGGGTGTCGGCATACGCGGCGTCAACGTCCTCCTCCTCGTCATTCTGGTCGTAATCGCCGTCGTCCTGACCGAGGAATGGCTGGCGGCGGTTGTCAGACGGTTCGTAGTACTGAGGCTGCGGTTGCTGACGAGCGTCGGTGAAGTGACCTGGCGCTGGCGAACCGTACGCGCGAGGAGGCGGAGCGGGCTCGTGATTGTCCTGTTGCACGTGACTGAAACGCGACATCGCTCGCTGCGCGGGAGAAGCCACTCCGACGGCTGGCGAGCGCGGCGACGCAGGCGCTTGGGCAGCCTGAGGGCGGCGCAGCTGAGCTGAAGCTGGAGCCGGGGAGCGCGCCGCTGGAGAATAGGGGGAGGGGCCGTCGACGACCTCGGCCTGCAACGACTGCACGGAGTCTTCGACGATGGAGAGACGCGGCACCGGGCGCTCGTCGACCTGACGCAGTGTAGGAGAGTCGGGCTGCTGGCGTTGAGCCTGTTTCTTGAACGCGAGAGGACGCGGCGGCGCTGCCGTCAAGGGAGCTGGTGTCCAGTGCGAGGCTGGCGTGTTGGCGTTGTTCGCATGACGTGCGGAAGGTGACGCAGAAGGTGGCTGAGCCGACCGGGCGCTGGAGTTAGAGTTCTCGTTCTGGGGCGAGTCAGGGGCGCTGCCGTCGTCGAAGCGGACACGGGGACGCTGCTGCATGTCGGATGCTGGGTGTGGGTGTTGTGGGACTGTACAGAAACGAAATGCGGGACAGAAATGAGCTGGAATGAAGGGCTGCGCGGCGTCCTTCAAGACCAGTTGTAGGTACAAGGAAGAGATGCGGCTGGCGGTACTCCAACGTCGGGATATTCAGAGTCAGGCCGCACTAAGGAATAGGGATCGGCAGCAACAATTACTTGTTCGGCAATTACGTACGTACGTACGATACATGTCCGCCCAAACATACGCATCGACGCACCTTCGCCGTCAGGATCCCTGAGCTTCACACTGGGAAGCCACCTGCAAACATCACACATTCTGAGTTCTAAGCAAGCACTCACCCAAGTATCCGTCATAACGCTGGCGCGGCGACGTTTGTATCTGGCATTGGGACTGGGGCTTGTGCATACATCGCGTTGCAGCTTGACACCACTATGTAAAAGGGTCGCCTCGACGGCATTCGCGGTTTTGCGTCGATGACGACAGGTAGAGCAATGACGATTCGAATTGAGCTTGAAAACCAGTCTTCTTCGCGGCTTGACACAGCGCGAGACAGGAGTGGGGGACGCGACATCGGAGGAGCAGACTTCTTGGGTACGGAAAGCGATAGCGAAGCGATTTGAGCATAGAGATGACTTGAGCATCGGAGAGCGTATTTTGCATAGGGACCTTCTTCTTCTACGTTTCTTCACCACCTATCGCCGTTGCCGTACTCCTTGCGGGGGCTGCGCGGCGGAGGCGAGCGCGAGTAGCTGCGGCGGCGGGGTGGGGGGCTGCGGGAGTGCCTGCGCGGCGGGGGGCTGCGACGATCCCTCTCCCTCCAGTTGTCGCGGTCCCTGCCGTAGTCGTCGCGCCTGTCGCGACGGTCGCGGTCGTAGCTGCGATGATCACGGTCACGGTAGTCGCGATCCCTGTCCCTGTAGCGGTCGTCGCGGCGGTCTCTGTCTCTGTAGTCGCGCTCGTCGCGGAGGGGACGGCGGTGGCCCATATACTCGCCAGGGGTAGGTGCGTGAGCCCGCTCGGTGACGGAGTAGTCGACGCGGATGCGGCGTCCGTTGAGGTCCTAATGATAGATCGTCAGTGTTTGTGAGGAGTGCGGGAAACTGATGCTACTTACGACGCCGTTCAGGGCCTCGATGCAGCGCGCAGCTTCGTCAGGGCTGCCCATCTGGATGAAGCCAAAGCCACGAGAGCGGTCCGACTAGGAACTAGCATCAGGAGACCGGACACGTCCAAGAAACTCGAACAACATACGCGCTGGTCGTAGACGATGGTGACCTTTTCGACGTGGCCAAAGCGTCCGAACTCGTCCTCGAGGTCGCGCTCCGTGGTGCGGATGCTGAGACCGAAAACACCGAGGACCTTGGAGGGGTTCGGGTTCTGGGAACGTGTTGAGCACAAGGATTGTGGCGACTCAGAGAACACGCACTGCAGGCGCGCCGGGCGGGCGACTCGGCCTGGCTGGGCTGCGACGGCGCTCATCCCTCGCTGGGCTGCGGCCACGGTAGCCGGGGCTGCGCGAGCGAGAGCGGCCGCGTCCGTTGGCGGCTGGGGCCTCTGCGGCGGGTGCTGCGGGCGTGGCCTCCGCGTTGTCCGCGGCGGGCAGCGAGTAAGCCTCGGAGTACGGGTCGACGGGAGCCTGGGCAGTTTCGAACTTGTTGCGCGGGTCAGCGACTGTAATTCGCGCTCATTACAAGAGCTGCTCACCATGTCGCAAAGTCAGAGTCGAACACGCACTTCAAGGTCCGCCTGTTTCGGCCAACTCCAAAGGTCTCACGAATTAAATGTCCTACACCGTACACCCATGACACGCTACATGGTATCCATGTAATTTTCTGAAGTAGTCAAGGAGTCTGCGAGATAATGGTGTAACAAAATCATATTGCTTCCGAACTGGCCAGCGGAACTTTGTCACTTGGCTCCGAATCAACCGGTAATTGCCTCTTTCCAGTTACTAACTCCTTTGCAGCCATGGTCAGTCCTCCTCGCCGCCGCCGCCGTCGACGCCGCTGACAACATTTTCTGCGTGCAGGGCATTGACATCAAGCGTCACCACGTAAAAAAGGGCCACCGCACGGAGCCCGCGAGCGAGGACCCGTACCTCCTCCTCCTCGTCAAGGTCAGCGCAGCTTGGCCCCAGTCTGGGATACTTCTCTGACCGTCTCGCACAGCTCTACCGCTTCCTCGCCCGCCGCACTGACTCGAGCTTCAACAAGGCGCGTTCCATTCCGCTGCGTTGCGCTGCTGTCCAGCTTACACAGGACTCTAGGTCGTCCTGAGGCGCCTGTTCCAGTCGCGCACAAACCGCCCGCCCCTTTCCCTTTCCCGCATCACCAAGGAGGCGACTGGTTCTCCGGGCTACGAGTCCAAGATCATCGTCACCGTCGGCACCGTCACGGACGATGTCCGTCTCGAGACGCTCCCCAAGCTCTCGATCGCCGCGCTCCGCTTCACGCGCGCCGCTCGCGAGCGCATCGTCAAGGCCGGCGGTGAGGCCCTCACCTTCGACCAGCTCGCGCTCCGTGCGCCCACCGGCTCCAACACCATCCTCCTCCGCGGCAAGCGCACCGCGCGTGAGGCATACAAGCACTTCGGCATGGGTAAGTCTCCTACTTGAACGGCTTGCTACCTCCACTAATCTCGCCTCCTCAGGCCCGCACAAGAACAAGAAGCCCTACGTTGCGTCGAAGGGCCGCAAGTTCGAGCGCGCCCGTGGCCGTCGCAAGTCCCGTGGCTTCAAGGTATAAGCGTCCTCCCGCTTGCCTTGCGCACGAAAAACTGCCGGTCGGAGAGGGACAGGTGGGCTATGCTGCTACACTTTATGCACGGGCTGCTTTCGCTTGCTGTCCTTTATGTCGCGTATGGCTGCTACTACGTATAAATGCCCTTGTCGTGGTGCATCAGCATTTGCCTTCACAATTAGTGTTCCTAAATCTTGAGTGTGAACTAAGAATCCATCGCATATTTTCGTGTGGTGCAGATATTGTGAGTGAGACTGAGTGGGAAGAATGGTCAAGTCGCGCGGACTTGTCACGTTCGAACATCCTGCCACTCTTACCTGAACCGACATGCCGCGAATCCGCAAGAGTACGACCTCATCTGTCTCGCCTTACTGTCACATTGCTTACCTGGCGTACAGAGACGAGCAAGCGCACGACGACGCACCAGCGTACAAAGCTCAAGCACAAGGTCGCTGAGGGGCGCAAGAAGGCGAAAAAAGCAGCAGCGAAGAACCCGCAATGGAAGTCTAGTATGTCCTTCTTGCGCACTGTAGGACCTGAAAATCTCATGGGTTTACAGAGCAGAAGAAAGACCCTGGTATCCCGAACAACTTCCCGTTCAAAGATCAGGTGCTCGCGGAAGTGGCTGAGGCGCGGCGCAAGGTGCGTACAGCGTTGGCTTTCCTCGTTCGCTCCGTATGGCTCATACACGCCTTGCTCTCAGTCTGCAGAAGAAAAGCAACGGCGGAAAGACGAAGCCAAAAAGGCGAAAGCCACGCTCAAAGGCGCCGCGCAGCCAGACGAGGCATCCGCGGACGAGTACGACGACGCGCCGACGACGGAGCAGGAGCAGCAAGAGACCGGTATCCTTACCGTCGACTCGTCCAGCAAAGCGCTGAGCTCTAAGCCTGCGAAGGCTTCCAAGCGCAAGCAAGCGGAAAACGACGAGGACGAGGTGCCGACGCTGTCCGACCCGACGCTTACGGACCTCGCGGTGGCATTGGAGCGCGCAGACGCGCTCGTCGCAGTCCTTGATGCGCGGGACCCGCTCCCGTGCAGAAGTACTAAAACGGAGGCGACGGGCAAGCCTGTCGTTTATGTCCTCACAAAAACAGGTACGCGTTTTTCGTGCAACACGGTGCTGGCGCTGATGTTCGGTGTGAAGATCTTGCGCCGCGCGAGAGCGTAGCAGCATGGGCGGCGTCTCTTCGCGCATCTGGCCTCACATCCGTTCTACTTTTCCGTGCTGCGTCTGCGTTCATTCCCGCACCAGCCAGCGACACCAGCAAGGGCAAGCAAAAGGCTTCTGTACCCTCCACCGCGGACGCCCTTGGCGCAGATGCGCTGCTCAAGGCGTTGTCAGCCCTCAACGCCAAGACTGTCGCTGTCATTGGTCCAGCTAATGTGTGTGTTACCTCTGCGCATTCTTCAAGTGCTAATGCACGAACAGGTTGGCAAGTCTGCGTTGATCAACTCTCTCGCGCACAAGGGTGTTTCGCCTGTATATGATCTCACGACCTCTGCTCCGGGACACAGCACCACTGGTCGCCCAGTTGCTGTTACTGTCGGCGAGATGACGTTCCTCGACACGGCAGGGTACTCGCCTCTGTATGGCGACGCGGAGACTGAGGATGCGGAGCGGGCGAAGGACATGCTTCTCCGCAGTCGCGGGCGCATAGACCGTGTCAAGGAGCCATTACCAGCGCGTACGTCTTGTCCCTCTCTGCGTTGATGAATGCGTCTCATAGTGCGGTCTACGTAGTCGAACAACTCGTACCGCGGGCACCCGCAGAGGACCTGATGCTGCTGTACAACCTTCCCGCCTTCGTAGGGGGTTCGACTACGTCGTTCTTGACATCTCTTGCTCGCGCGCGCAACTGCTTAATGAAGGACAGCACCCCAGACCACGCTGCAGCTGCACGCATCGTTCTCAAGGACTGGCATACTGGCGCCTTCCCGTGGTACACACAGCCGCCGCCGACAGACGTTCCAGCATCATCGCCTGAAGACGCTGCTGTCCTCGAGGCGTGTTTGCCGAGAAAGGACTTGCGGCGAGCGAAGGGCTCGCTTGTGCGTCTCGCGCCCGGCCTCCCTGACGAGCGCGCGATCGATACGCATGCCGTGCCCGCTGCCGGAGCCCTCGCGCCGGGCGAGGCCGAGGTGCGCGAGCGAGCGCCGAAGCGCGTGAAGATCTCGTCGGCCGAGGAGGACAATGAAGATGATGAGGAAGACGACGCCGAGATGACGGATGGAGACTCCGAAGGAGACGATGAAGACGACGCCGAGGGCGACGAAGACATGTCTGGATACGAGTCCGACAACAACGACGTCCCGACCGCCTCTGTGGGCAGCAGGAAGCGGCAGCGGAAGGAGGCGGCAGCGGCCAACGGGAAGGGCAAGAAGAAGGTGTCGTTCGCGCCCGCACCGTCGAGCAAGGGTCCGCAGCGCGTCGCGAATGCTGGGGGTGCGAAGGCAGGCAAGAAGGGCAGCAGCGGGAAGGGCGACGCGTACGATTTTGGAAAGTTCTTCAAGTAGACTGGCCCTGCGATCCCTTGACGCGTGTGTTTAGGGTGTAGCACGCTCTGTTACATACTGCGTATGGAAGTTAATCATGAACGGAAGCAGACGCGGATTCTCGCTCCGAGCCGAGCTCGCTCTTCCTTCCTGGCCGAGCGTGGTCTTTGAAACTACGTGACACAATCTTCTTTTCCCGAGCCCCGAGTCACGTTGCGTGGTTGGAAGACGCGTTCTCTTTCAGCAGACAACGAAGCGTCCGGGACTCTTCATAAGGGACCCGCCTGAGCCGGCAGCCCCCATCACGCTTGTCCCGTCCCCCCCATCTTGTCCAGGAACGCCATGGGCAAACTGCAGCGCACCTTCACCAGCGGCGACGCCGAGTCGCCCTCTACGACGCCTTACTTTCAGCCGCGCCCTCTGGACGCCGACCTCAAGAGCGGACAGGCTGGCGCTGTCTACCCCGACCTGTTCACCGACGTGCGTCCCTTATCTGCCTCCGCATCGATCTCACCATCTCACACGTCGAGCACAGTCGTCGTTCCCCGAGCTAGGTGATCCTGTCTTCCACGACAACTTTCTCGATGGCGACCTTTGGCCGTCACAAGGGAACGACCCGTCGCACTTGTTCGGTCAAGCAGTGCTGCCCAGCGACGAATGGCCTGTCGCTGGCATGGACGACCCGTTTGCCGCGTTCCTGGATGGATCCCTCGCGCCCGACGCGTCCGTTGTTACGGAGCCATCGCTACCATTTAACGGCCACTTCTCCGCGCAAGGGTCTTGTGTCGACCCCGCCGCGCTCTATGCGCAGCTCGCGCCCTCACAAATGGTTTATCCCATCACGCTGTCTTCGGCCCTGCTTAACTTTCCTCCTGCACAGGACGGAATTCTGCATTTTGGTCATGTCGACGCCGTGGAGGACGACGCGGTCTTCGACGCCAACCTCAGTGCATACGACGCTGAGGACTCTGAGGACGACACCTGTGACGTTGATCACGTCGTCCCCAAGGTCGAGCCCACTCCTGAACAGCTCCCGCGCGCAGAGTCAGACAATAAGAAAGGCGGCTCCGTGGAAGTCCCGGAGACAGTTCCCGACGCAGAGCCCGATATGAGCGACGACGGCGACGACGGTGACGGCGAATACCACCCTCACTCGGGTCGGGCTCCCACACGCGTCCTCCGTCCACGCGCCGCTGCCCGCCGCAAGGCCTCGAACCCGTACCCGTCGCCAGCGCCGTCCCGCGGCGAGGACGACAGCGAGCACGGTATACAGTGCCAAAAATGCGTCCGGCGCTTCAAGCGTCCAGCAGAGCTGGTCCGGCACGCCAGCCTGCATCTCCCCGTGGCCGAGCAGACCGTGGTCTGCGGTATCTGCGATAAAGCGTTCAAAGGCAAGCGGAAGGACGCG
Organism: Exidia glandulosa HHB12029; assembly: GCA_001632375.1. Lineage (NCBI taxonomy): Eukaryota > Fungi > Basidiomycota > Agaricomycetes > Auriculariales > Exidiaceae > Exidia > Exidia glandulosa. The sequence continues at coordinate 248,030 of KV425882.1, read as the reverse complement.
CTTCGTCGACACCAGATGAGCACCCGCGCCTGCTTGGATCTGCAGGAACAGTACTCGGACAAGGAGTTGGAAGCGATGGGCTGCGTCACGCGTGCTGGACGAGCCAACAGCCGGTCCAGGACCTGAAGTCGCAGACCCGTCTCATGCCCCTCCATGCTCTAACCTCGTGTGAAGGTGAGCTTGCACTTGTCATCTTCGTTGCTCGATTCTGACGTCGTCGCAGATTGTTTATGCATATATCTCATCTCTCGAACTCAACGTCTCGCATCACCCTTTCGTCCACGTTATCGCATCTATCGTCTCATACTTCCATCTATCGTCTCATTTTTTCCCATCGTGTCTTCCATATTGTTCGCAGCAACAGTGTACATCCTCCCCCACTCACCCCTCCTCGTTGTCGTGCTCTTGAGTACTTTACACCCTTCTAACCCTTGCCGCTGTCTCGCTTTCCCCGCTCCTCGCTGTCGTGCTCGTTAGAAGTACTTGTGACATTTGTTGGAGTTCAAAAGATGTATCGCTTGTTCGCGTGGCCCATGTCGGTGCGAAGCAACCCCATTTCGGTATCAAAACACGGTTTGAAGGTCCGCCTAATTGATATGGATGGCGAGCATGTGGACTAGCTACCACTTGTCAGGGCCGCACAGCCTGGAATTGCTTCTGCGCGCGAGAGCTGTCCCTCGCCGAGTAAGAAAGCAGTAGAGGAGAACGCGTGTCCCAGGGCTTGTCGAAGGTCAGCGTCCGGGTGCGGTGCCCCTGGATCGCGGCGACCATTGTTCGAAGACGTTTCAGCATATGGGCGAGCCGAGCGGTTGCTGCAAATCCCGTCGACGTCGTCTCCAAGAAGTCGAGCTCCAGCCTCTCGAGATCTCGCTTGGAGCATGCGTGGCCTGCAGGCGAAAATCTGCCGAGATAAAGCTGCCGCCGGCGTGGGAAGGCCTGCGCGCCCAGCGGGCTCCCGACGGCTGCGCCCAGTGATTGCGCCCTTGTTTAGCGTGGGCGGTGTGGTCGCGCCATGATGTAAGGCGGGGCCGGCCGCCGCACGGCAGCGCCGCCGCGCCTAAACGGCGACTAGCCTATCGGATGGAGCCGTACCGGAGCCGGCCGTACCGAAGCGTCGGGCTATATAAGACGAGGCGGAGTCAGCGCTGTCAATCAATCCCCATCACCCCGACCTGCCCCAAATATTAGCCCTGCCCTCGACGCGCTCCTGTGTGCAGCTCGTCCTCAGCGTCTCTAGCATCTACAAGACCTCCAACCCTCAGCCTCGAACACCATGAAGCTCACCAAGACTTTCAGCGGCAGCGACCTCCTTCTCGAGTCGCCCAGCACCTCGCCCGTCGTCGACCGCCGCCCACTCGCAGCGGAAGACGCGTTTTTCGCGCAAGACCTCTTCGGCATGGTGTGTTCCTCGTGCCGACGTGCCCTGATCAACGAGATCTGAGACATAGCAGGCACCACCCACGCCGTTTTTCCCATCATCCGAACTCGACAGCGCGTTCAACATCTTCGAAGCGTCGCCATTCGACGCTCTTCTCGGCGGCGGCGATATCCCGCCGCCAGCCACCTCGAATCCTTGGGACCACGTCGACTTTTCTGACCTTCTGGCGTCTCTCGGCTCCGATCTCCAGTCCTCGTCGGCTACTCCGGGATACGTTCCTGTCTCTACCATACCGCTTTCTTCGACCAAGCCCTCGCGCGCACTGTCGCGCCAGGCGTCGTGCATCGACCCTGCAATGTTGTTCGCACCTCCCGCGTCCGTTTCGACCCAGGAGAACGTTGAGCAAGTTGAAGTGTGCTGGCCTCCGCAAGATGTCCTCAACAGCAACATCAATGCCGTCAACCTCAACGATATCTTCAACGTCAACGACAAGACTGGTGAAATTCAAGCTGAAGATGGTGTGACCGAAGAATACCTTCCGCTCAACAGCGTCAACCTCAAGCAGGCTGAGATGCCAGAGCCCTCTACTCGTGCTACCCGTGCGAAGCGTCGTCGTGCTGAGGAGGAGGATGATTACGCCGAGGACTCGCTCAGCGAGGACTACGACGAGCGTCCTCGCGTCCGCCCGGCGCGCAAGACGCGTCGTGTCGCGTACCCGTCGCCGCCGTGCTCCACGGGTACGGATGACGAGGATCTCGACCGTCCGTACGCCTGCACGGATTGTGGTCTTCGCTTCCGTCGTGACGCTGAGCGCGTGCGCCATGCGGCCGTCCATCTCCCCACCGCCCAGCAGGCCCTTACTTGCAACGTCTGCAAGCGGTCTGTTGGTGGAGGGCGTAAGGACGCCATGCGCCGTCACCAGCTCCGCACGGCGCTCTGCCTGAAGAAGCAGGTGCTTTACAGCGACGCTCAGTTGGAGGCGATGGGTTGTGTGACGAGCGCGGAGCGCGAGGCTTGGAAGCAGAAGACTGCCGCTTCGAAGCGTTGAATGGTCAAGACTCCTCAAAATATCAAGCTCAAGATCTATCTCTCTATGGTGTGTTGAAGCCACATGTGTTCCTCGTATCCTTCGTTGACGCTCTGGAAGTCGTCTACGTCTCAATATGCGCTCCTCTCTTGAATGCGGCGACCCTCTCCGAACGTTCTCCATATCTCTGACCGTCTCCTCTCCGCTCTCGGCCGTACATATCCCACAAAAACCTCATCTCGTGCCGGAATCCCTCTCATCTCTGGAACTCAACCTCCCTGTCTGACTCGTCAACCCTCTCATGGCTGACTCTCGCCTCCCCATCACTCATATTCGCGCGCCTCACGGACGTGCCTCCTGACCCCCACTCTGACCGCTTTCGCCTTCATACCCATGTATTCTTAGGTTTGCTGATCCATCCTCTAGACTACACTGTACATACCTATTCGCCTCCCCGTGCTGTCGTGCTTTGACCGTTTTACTTGCTCGGTGTACCAAATCAACCTCTTGCTTGCGTGCTTCCCGTTCACTTTGCACAGATGAAAAACAAAAAAAGCGCATGCTGTCAGCTATGTTGTATCTGGTTGCGGAGAGCTCTGCAGACGTCTACAAAGGGAATCGTTCCGCATCCACGCTCGGAGCGCGCAGGAGCTACGTCCTCGGCAGCGGCAAGAATGCACCAGGGACTCCGGTCGCTGCCAGAATACACACTGGGGTTCTGAGGCTTGGGGGCAGCAATGTCGCCACTGGTACGCGCCTTGGCAGTTGTGTACAGGTTCCTGCTATGACGCGTAGGCGCCGGCCTGGTGCAAGCGTAGAGCACACTGTGGTGCTGAACAGTAGTAATCAGCGCATACGGCCGTACTGGTCGACCTCGAGCACGCTCTTCATCGGGTTGCGATACAACTTGATTCCAGACACGGGCCACAACCACCAACTGGCACTGGTATCCGTGAGCTGCACAACCGGACATTAGCATCCCCATAAGCGCCCAAACGAGGCACATGAAGAAGAAACGCACCTGCGCACGTAAGTGCCCCTTGAGTAACCCAATAGGCACGGGTCCATAATTGCGCGAGTCATTCGAGTTGGACGCGTTGTCTCCTGCGAGCCAGACGTGTCCTTTCGGAACGAGGAAGTGGCCGCGCGCGACATCCAAGGGGTCGATGAGCACGACGTCGCCCGGTAGTCCGATGATGCGTTTGGCGACCCATATGCTGTCCGTCGGCTTCGCAGCCGTTACGATGTCGCCGCGACGAAGTCCTGCGGCGCCATACCGCCGCAGCGTGAGACGGTCCTCGAGATACCATTCCGCGGTGTGTGGCATACTTGGGTACATTGACCAGCCGCCGCACTGTGGACGAGAGGTTTATGAGGGAGAGCTCACGGTGCGCAGGAAGGAGTACGCACCATGACCGGTCCACCGACGACTTCTGAAAAGACCCAAAAGCCTGCTGTCCACTGCAACGCCATTAGAGAGTGGCTTATCACACGGGCCGTACGGCACCTTGATACTGTTCTTCACGAAAGTCCACGCATGCGGGCCATACTGTCGTAAGCGCGAGGCCATGAACGGACGAAGCCAACACGCGTATCGGCACACAGCGAAGACCGCACGCAGTTTACACGAAGCAGATGTTACAACCCGAGCTTTTTATTGAGTGCTATGCATGATACATTATACAATATGACGTGACGTGAAAGCAATGCGAGAGGAAGAGATGAGATGTGAGCAGGCAGCAGAGACACAGTGGGAGGAACAGACGTCTACACGTATGAATGGTGGCGCATAAGGATATCAACCGTCCGACAACCGGGCAAGCAGGCACTCTAGAAGTCCTCGTCAAGCGAGAACGACTTGGAGTTCGACTCGTTCTTGGTTGTCGACGACCCACTAGTGCCCGCGGCGGATACGTTGACGCCGGCCTTCGCGTAGTCGGACACGCGCTTCTCGAAGAAGTTTGTCTTGCCCTGCAGCGAGATCATGTCCATGAAGTCGAAGGGGTTGGTCGAGTTGTAGTGCTTCTCGTTGCCAAGCGCGACGAGGAGGCGGTCGGCGACGAACTCGATGTATTGGTTCATGAGGTTAGAGTTCATGCCGATGAGCGAGACGGGGAGCGCGTCTGTAGAAGTGGAGAGGCAGTCAGCACTGAACTAGCGAACAATCGAGGCGACGACGACGACGAACCTGTGAGGAACTCCTGCTCGATCTTGACAGCCTCCGTGATGATTTGGCGAACGGTGTCCGGGTGCGGGCGCTTGCGGAGGTGGGAGAAGAGGAGGCAGGCAAAATCGGTGTGCATGCCCTCGTCGCGAGAGATGAGCTCGTTGGAGAAGGTGAGGCCGGGCATGAGACCGCGCTTCTTGAGCCAGAAGATGGACGCGAACGAGCCGCTGAAGAAGATACCCTCGACGGCGGCGAAGGCGATGAGACGCTCGCCGAACGTCGACTCGCGGTCCGAAATCCAGGTGAGCGCCCACTCTGCCTTCTTCTTGATGCAGGGGATGGTCTCGACGGCGTCAAAGAGGTGCTCGCGCTGGGCGGCGTCCTTGATATACGTGTCGATGAGGAGCGAGTACGTCTCGGAGTGAATGTTTTCCCTGATGACAAAAATTATCAGATAATCAGCACATGGTCCGAAGATGAGTACGCACATCATGATTTGGAAGCCGTAAAAGCAGCGGGCCTCTGCGCACTGGACCTCGTTCGAAAAACGCTCGACGAGGTTTTCGTTGACAATACCGTCCGAGGCGGCGAAAAAAGCGAGGACGTGGGAGATGAAGTGGCGCTCGTTGTCGTTGAGCTTGTTCTCCCAGTCGTGCTGGTCCTTGGAGAGGTCCATCTCCTCGGCGGTCCAGAAGGAAGCCTCGGCTGCAGACGCGTCAGCAAACGCGCACATTAAGCGAGACGCGTCGCGACGACTCACCCTTCTTGTACATCTGCCATATCTGGGAGCGAGCGACGCGTCAGACGCGCGAGGGAGACGCGTTAATGAGCGAGACCGACCTCGTGGTACTGGATGGGGAAGAGGACGAAGCGGCGGCGGGACTCGGTGAGGAGCGGCTCGTCCTTCTCGTCGATGTCGACGTCGCCAACATACTTGCGCGGCGGGTGTGCGGAGGCGACGGCGACGACCTTGGGCGCGGCGACGAGACTGTCCTCGTCGTCGCTGGTCATGTCGAACTTGAGCTTGGAGCCCTTGACTGGGGTGTTGATAGACATCTCCTTGAGGGCGGCGGCGGCCTTCTTGGACGGTGTCTCTCGCGGGAGGGCGGTGGTGGGAGCGACGGCGGCCATGTGGACTGTAGAGGGAGGCGCGAGTGTCGGTGGTGGCGACGGTGAGAGGCTGAGTGAAAATTGCGGAGCTCGAAAGCGTGGATTTTTAAACCCGACGAGGGTTGATCCGCGTCGGCTCTCGAAATCTCAAGTCACGCACCTGGTCCGTGCGCTCAACCGGTGTTTGCCGCATCTTCCCACGGTTCTTTTTTTTGTGTCTTCGAATAAAAACATGACGAGTCGCACTATCCTTCAGCGCGTAAAAGCGCGAATTCGGACTTTGGCAAATATTAATGCAATGAGTCGTATTTTGAGTCGAGGTAACTTTCCCACGCTGCAAGAGGCAACAGACGCCGGGCCGGACAGTCCGGAGGCAAGCGTGGCTCGGGGGATTCTTATCTCGCGGTGAAGACGCAAGCATTCACATGTGCTCTCAAGATGTCTGCTGGTGTGGGCGCACTGCAAGGGGAACGAGCGCGACAGGAAGATGGGAGACAAGGTTTGAACGAAGGTGGAAAGAAGCCGCGAGATGGGACGGGAGCAAACGACGTCGCCTGGATCGGGCCGAGGGAGGCGACAAGCGAGCGGCGTCTTTGACTTGTGCTTCGCTTCGCTTCGGCTGTTTGCCTTTATACGTTGGTCTCTCTCTCCCAGTCCCCAGTCACTCACTCCCTCTCCAATGTCTGCAATGGCCGCAACCGCCCCCAAGCTCGACATCGACGACCTCGTCTCCGCGTTCGCTACCAGCCACATCGGCCAGCACCACATCGACATCGCCGCCATTAGAGTATGTTGCATTATCACAAATTACCAGCCACACGCTAACCGCCCACCAGGACCAGCTCGCACAGCTGCTCTACGCCCACCCACAGCAGGCGGCAGCGATAGTCTCCCAGGCTCAGGCAGCGGCCTCCAAGGAGCCGCGCAAACGCTGCCCCTCGCTCGCCTCCAATCTCGTTCTCGAAACCGAGGACATGGCGATGGACCTCGACGGCGCCCCGTCCCAGCAGCAGCAGCAGCTGTTCGCGCCCCCGCCCAATTCGCCTCAGCGCATGCATCCGGCGGAGCACCCGTTCGCCGGACAGGCCCACATGCAAACGCAATTTCAGCCTGGCCTCCCGGCCGAGCCCGCGCCCGCCCCGCCGTCGTCGCCGGTCCAGGCTACTCCCTTCTTCGATCGTGCTCAGCGCGGCGTGGCCGCACCGTTCTGATTCTCCTCCTCGTCGAATTCGAATCTTCCCGCCCCCCGTGTACCCATAGAAGTTTGGTTGCGCCTCGCTATCTGTACGACCATGTCCCCTTTGTCTAATCCCCCATCCCCGTGCTTATCTCCTATGCTGCCATCGACTAGCCTCCCCACTCCCTCGTCTCGCTACATACTCTATGTCGTCGTCGTCGCTCCCTGCGCCCAGCCGGCCTGTTCTGCTCCCGCGCTTCGCTCGTGTTTTCCTCCATCACCCATCCCACTCCCCCATCTTCGTTCATAGCCTCTCCATCCATCCACCATCCACCCATCCATTACCCCGCACATACTGTACCAGTTTGATTCTTGAGACGGACTCCCGCGATACCTCTCCCGCACCCGCCCTCACGTTACATAGACAGCGAAATACTACTGCTGCAGCTGCGCTAAGCCTACGGCATTCTTGCCGATCTACATCTGCTCTGCCCCTCCCACTTGGGGGATCCGCTTACTGCTTGCCGGCCGAACCGGTGAGCAGAGCACTTTGCGGGCACTGCCCTTGTGCGGCTCCGTGCGCTGAGTCGCGGGCGCACCTCCGCGTCCTTTAACTGACTGACTGAGCCTGTGCAAGTTGTCCTCCCCGGCACCTGAAGGAGCATGAGGAAGCCGTTTCAATGCGTGATGGCGCCGTGCCCCTGGCCCTCCACCTGCACGGCGAGACCTCGCAACGATGCTACGATGCTCCGTTGTCCAATGCTAGAGAGACGTGCATGACGATGGGTCTGCGCTCTACGCCCGAGTCTGAAAGGGAAGTTCGGCCCGCGCGACGACACATAACCATGTGCGCCCAGCCCTCAGGCCTCTGTCCCATGTGTCACTGTGACTCGCAACTCTCCCAATTCGCGCTTCGTCTACCAAACGCAGTTGCTTGCACTTGCACACGAGCACCCTATGCAGGGCTGCTACGAGGCTGCTCCGGCCCGAGCTCGAGGCCAGCTCGCGTAATGTACTGCCTGCTTCGCAATAGATCTCCGGACCTCGATGAGATCCAAGCACAACGGCTGGATCAGCGTGAAAGGGAAGGGAGACGAATGAATGAGGAGGCGACAGTACAGTAGCTGTGCCGAGGGGAAACTTGGCGAGCGTTTGGCAGGGAAGTCGCGGATCGTCGATGCTTTTTCGTCTAGTGAATGCGCCGACGTCGCGAACTCCACTCAGGACGTCTTGTCCCGACATCGCGTGGTCTCCCTGTGACTCTCGGCCGCGTGCGTGGGAAGGTATCATGCGGACGTAGTAATATGGACGGCGAAGGAGTAGTACGGCAGACAAGATAACAGAACGGGACGAGCAGGACGGGAGGGCAGGGGGGTCAGACTACAGTGCGTGCGTGTGGCAAATGCGTGTCGTGAACGAAAACGGTGCGTGAGCGACGATCCTTAGAACAGTTCCTCGAGCGTCATCTGCTTGATGATGTCCTGCACAACCAAAAACGCGTCAGCCGGTCGGTCACAGTGGAACAGGTAGCAGCGACGCACCGTATTGGACACCATCTGCGCAAACTCCTCAAAGCTCAGCTTGCCGTCACTAGCGGAGCGCTTGGTGTCAGCGGAAATCCGACCCGGTACACGGTGAAACGGTGCACTCGGAGCGCGCGTACGTACCCATCTTTGTCCGCTTCCAGTATTGTCTTGTCCACGATCTGCTGCAATGCTTGGTCCTGGCGCAGCATGAGTAATATGACACTTGGGCGGAGCGGGGAAGCACGCACTTTCAAGTTGTTGCCAACCATCATCTTCAAGACGAGGAAGAGCTCGCCGTTGGAGATGTAACCGTCCCTGTCCATATCGTACACCTTGAACGCGACTGCGGGTGCGGGAGCGAGTCAGCAAAGAGCGGTGAATAGCACCGCCAGGACGTCGGCGCAGCGGGGAAAGGACAGAACGCGCACATCGCAGCTTTGCTTCCCGTCCCCCACGCCCACTGAAGGCGCTCAGCCCGGCCACGAACTCCTGGAAGTCGACCGTGCCTCCGCCGCTGTAGGTCAATTAGCAATCGTTCGAGCGGGACGAGGGCGATGCGTACTCGTCGTCGAAGATGGCGATCATGCGCGACGCGAGCGGGTTATTAGCGATCTGGGGGATCTGGAGGAACTCGTCGCGGTCTATCGAGCCGGATGCGTCCCTGGACGAGAAGTCAGGACAGTCTGTGTGATGTGGGAAGGATATGCGCACGAGTCGAGCTTCATGAATCGCTTCTTGAGTCGGTCCAACTCCTTCTGCGTGACTAAACGCAGTGCATGAGCAAATGAACACGAGAATATCGACTAGACGGTGCGTACAGTTGGACTTCTTTTCCATATCCTCCATGAACTGTGATTCTGTGGTGCGTGCGGGGTGCGGCGACGGCCATCACGCGAGCGAGCCAGCGACGACGAGGGCGACGAGAAGTGGGCGCAGATAAGGCTTTGGAACCCGTCTGTGCGAGCTGTAGTACGCACGTGTCTGACCCATGGTTGGCGAGCGGAAAGGGGTATGCGGGGATGGACGAGTGCGGGAAACGGGCGAAAGAACCGAAAGCGGAGAACGCCGTCTGTGGCTACGGATCTGTGCAAGTCCACAAGAATCCAATGGCAGGTCACAGCAAGGGGGATGTTCATGATGAGAGCTTTCTGGTGCTATTCCGGTCATTCTCGTAGTTGTCTCAACCTCAGAGACTCAAATATACCTTTAGGCGTTCAAAATCTCTTAATTATACCCCTGGCATACCCATGACTTTTAATTCATGCAAGTTGCGGTGGCGCGTGTTGTTGGAGTGAGTCTGCTCCGGCGTTTCAAAGCCAGCTGGCACTTTGTCCTCGACCATGTCGTTGACTATCCGCCCGCCGCTCTCCCACAATGCCTCGGACTCGGACTCGTCCAGCTTCCGCAAACCAGCGCTCCCACAACGCCTAAGCAGCAGCGCCAAGGGCAGCCCCATGCGCGGAAACGGCAGCAGCCTCAAACGCGCCTTCGCTGCCGACGACGACGACTCTTCCGATGGGGACGACGATACTGACAAACGCGAGAGCCTTACGGATTATGACCATAAAGAAATAGAACGGCGGTGCGTCCGCGTTTTCGTCGCGCGAACAGACGAGTCAACTCACGCAGTTCCGCATCGTAGTCGCGCAAAGAAAGACGCGCCGCTCGTCATTGCCGCTATACCGAACCGCGACTGGCGCGCGGTCGCTAATGCGCGCCGTGCTATGAGCGCACAGCGGACGCCTGGAGCCATGTCGCCTGCGACGGGTGCGGACGGCTCCGTCGGCGGCTTGGGCACGCGCGACTCCATCAACAGCGGGCCCATGCAGGCGGGTCTCATCAAGCGCGAGCCTCGCGAAGCTCCTATTTCCTCCACGCAGCCGCAGACACCGCTTCCAGACGACGAAGCACCGCAACCGAAAGTTGAGGTCGAGGACGAAGACGCGCGTGCGCGGCGACTGCTCCTCGAGTCGCTCTCGTCGGACGGGACGGACGCCAACCAGCCCACGATAGACGCCATCAGCAGTCTTGGGAACGACTGGATGCTTGCTCGTACGCCGCAGAACGAGACCGAGGCGTATCAGCTTGACATTCAAACGCGTCCCGAGAGTGCATCGTTGGACGATTACGAGCGCGTGCCCATTGAGCAGTTTGGCGCTGCCATGCTGCGCGGCATGGGCTGGTCTGCAAAGGCGAACAGCAACATCGAACCGTACCTTCCCAGCCAACGGCCCGCGCTGCTGGGTATCGGCGCCAAGGAGCGTCCAGCGGAGGATATACCGCTCGCGCCTGGCGTGAAGGTCAAGAAGAAGGGCCGTCCGGATATGAAGTACATGCCTCTCGTAAAGAAAGAGGTGCGTTTCGTACCGCTTAAAGCTCTGGTCCGAGGAGGACTAACGTTTGACGAACAGCGCGAGACAGCCTCGGGCTCCAGCTCACGAGTTTCTTCCCGTTCGGCGTCTCCTACACGTGCAACTTCGCGTCGGTCGCCTTCGCCTGGTACATCACGTTCTCGCCGCAAGGACTACGACGACCGCGACCGCAGCTCGTACGATAGCGACAGCCGCCGGGACAGAGATCGTGACCGGCGTAAAGACCGCGACTACGACGACAGACGCGACAGAGACAGCGACCGAGGACGCGACGATAGACGCAGCGACAAGGACGACCGTCGCAGTGACCGCGATCGCGATAGTAGACGCGACCGTGACGACTCACGTAGAGGACGCGACGACCGCGACCGTGGTCGTGACTCGGACCGGTCGTCTCGGCGGGACCGTCGCGACTGACTTGATACTGATACTGTATTTTCGCTGAACGTTGGTACTCAGTTTGATATGTATTACACTAGTTGTGTTACAGTGCCCGTTGCGAGATACAATATACATGCGCCACGAGCAACGCTTGCGTGAGACGCGTGAACCAAACATCTGAAAATCTAGAAGTCCGTATAGTCGCCTGCAGGCGCACCCCAACCCGTGTGAGCGGGCTGTACGGGAGGTGGCGCATAACTATCGTCGCCTAGGGCGTCCATCTCTTTGCGAGTGAACTCTTGCTTGAAGCGTTCGGTGAGTTGCCTATGAGAATGACCGTCAATTGGTGTCCGAGACAAACAAGACTGCGAAAGGTCTCACGTGAGTAGGGACATGATTTCCTGGCTCGCGGTTTGAACAGCTGCAGAGGGTGTGACGTGGCCGTCCGTCTGGACCTTCAGGATGAAGTAGGGCTCGAGCGGGTGCGGGACCTTGTAGCCGGCGAAGAGGACGTTCGCGTTCGTGAGCAACTGGCTGCGTTGCGCGTCAGCGTTAATGGGCAGCAATGGCAGGAGTGCACGTACGCTCGTATCATGTTGGCCATGGTGTGGTCCTGCTTCCATATCTTGATAGTCGCGGCATTGGGGATCTTGGTGTCCTCTATAATCTCGAGGCTGGAGCCCGGGTATGAGCAACTCGAGCTCTGCGCGAGCAGCTCTAACTCACGGTTTCTCTCCGTCCTGAAGGATGAAGAGCTCGAACCGGTTCGGCGCGTTCATAGTCTGCAAGAAGCAAAACGCGTCAGGACGTCTGTTCAGCAACAAGAGAGTAAAGGTGGATCAGATATGGTATGACATGTAAAAGGTAGTCTCCAGTATTGTGTCAGAGGATTGACAGATATGATAATGGGGTATCATCATTGAAGACGGTGTTGGAGGTGGGACTTACTGGTGTGGGAGAGCGCGAAAGAGATGCGCAAATTTTTCCCGCTCCGCCTGCCGCGCGAACTTGTCTCCCTCGCTCACACTCCAAAAGTACATAGTCCACATGTCACCCACGCTGGCAGTCAAGGGCAAGGACTCGGGCACCGCTCGCATTCTCGGTTCCGGCACGGCTGGTGCGTCTCACCCCGGCGTCGCAGCCGCTTTCCTCACGCGTCGTGCGCAGGTATCGCCGAGCTGCTCGTGTTCCACCCGGTAGACACGATCGCGAAGCGTCTCATGAGCAACAAGGCCAAGGTATGCGCCCTCGACCCCGCGCCGTGTTCTGGTGTCTGAGGCGAAGCCTCAGGCCGGCGCTTCCTCGCTCTCGACCATTATTTTCCGCGACTTTGCGACCGCGCCGATACATACGCGTTTCCTCTCGCTCTTCCCGGGTCTTGGATACGCAGCAGGCTACAAGGTCGCCCAGCGCGTGTACAAGTTCGGCGGCCAGCCGTACTTCAACGACGTCCTCAACAACAACTTCAAGTCCTCCTTCACCAACACCTTCGGCGAGCGCAAGGGCAAGCTCATGATGCAGGCGACGGCTGGAAGGTCAGCATTGCACCATACTGCTGCGCGCGTTTCTGCGATAATTGACGCGCGCCTTTAGCTTAACTGGCATCGGCGAGGTCGTCCTCCTCCCTCTCGACGTGCTCAAGATCAAGCGTCAAGTCAACCCGGAGGCCTTCCGCGGTCGTGGCGTTCTCCGTATATTCGCGGAGGAGGGTCGTAATCTGTATAGTGGTTGGGGCTGGACGATGGCGCGCAACGCGCCCGGTTCATTCGCGGTGCGCCGTTATGCGATTCCCCATTGCTCCCTCCCCGGCTGATTTTCTCCTCGGCAGCTGTTCGGCGCGTCGGCGTGGACAAAGGACGTTGTGCTGGGTGTTCAGGACTATTCCAAGGCGACGTGGACACAAAACTTCATCGCGTCTATCTCCGGCGCTGTCGCGTCCATCACCGTCGCCGCTCCGCTCGACACGATCAAGACGCGCATCCAGAACGCCAACTTCGAGTCCAAGACGAGCGGCTTCACGGTCTTCAGGGAACTGATCAAGAACGAGGGCCCGACCGCCTTATTCAAGGGCCTGACACCAAAGGTAAATAATGCTCGGATATTCAGACCCGCTGAGTATTCACCGCGTCGCGTCACCGCAGATCCTCGTCGTTGGTCCCAAGCTCGTCTTCAGCTACACACTCGCGCAGTCCCTCATCCCATGGTTCTCCAAATTCGTCTAAGCTTAGCATGACCATGTTGGAGGCCACGTCGGTCTGCCAGCCCTACTTCACCATCGGAAAGTATACTATCCACGTGCACGCACGCCGGCCGCAGCGCCAGGCTTCGACTCCCCGGCGGCGCACAGATAATGGGACCCAGGATTCATCTAGACCACCTACATGTACCTACACTGCTCTTGCATACATCCACTCACCGCTCGAACCTGCATGCCAAGTCGCCTCGCCAGCGTTAACGTTAAACATATCAAGCCTCGCGTGCCACGTCCTGGACCATTCCGGAGATGTGGCCTTTGTCGTGACGCGGAGAACTTGACTCGCGACTTCGATTTCACCGCGCGAGCTGTTGCCAGTGGATCAGCCGGGAGCAGACCGGGTACTACGGTTTACTATAAAAGCCTCTGCACCCCTGCGTGTGCTACCCCTCAGCCACCCCCGAGACCGTCGTCATTACTCCCGACCATGGAGACAGTCAAAGAAGTCGACGTTGAGCTCGGAGAGCCCGTCCCAGTGCACGACCGCACGTCCGAGTGGCCGTCGAGCGCAGCTATCGCGGTTGTTGCGCTTGCCACAGGACTCCTCGTCTCGTGCGCCGTACTATGTGCTGGCGTCGGCCCACTGTGCTGGCTTCCAATGGTGAGCTCATATCTCAATGTCGTCTTAGCAGGAGACTGATTTGCTCTGGACGCCGATCGCGAAGCTCGGACGGAGTCGAGGATCTCAGAGTTCGTAAATTAACGGAGCTCGCGCAATACCCGAACTCTGGAGACGGACGCTCCACCGCACACGTGAGGCGCTACCACCCTCTGCTGGCACTCGTCCTCCGAGGAAATGGAGGATGTGCATACGAGACGGAACCGAGACGTCCGGCGCGGTCACGCCTTTGCCATGAGGCCCAGTTTGGTCGTCTGCGGGAACGTAGGCGCATGTTTACTGTATGCTCTGACGACGTCGGTCGTGTCTTGTCCTCCATGGTCGACTGTAACACGAAGAAGATAGGCAATGTGACTCTGCACCATTCTATTTTCCGATGCAGAAGTCCTTGAAGAGCGCGTCAAGAACATCTTCTACTCCTACGGCACCCACCACGCGCCCAAGCTCGTTCGCTGCATATCGCAGCTCTTGCGCAGCCAACACGACTTCCTCGCTCGCTGCAGATGGTCAGGACACGCATAGATCGACGGATACGCCGACGTACGCAGAGCAAGGAATGCATCGAGGCACTCATGAGCCCGCTCGAGGTGGTACCGATGTCGTGCATGAGTTATCACGGGCTCTTCTGTATCGCGTACGTCGAATCTACACGCCCTATGGTCAGATGGGCCGTACAACCAGAATGGGCGAGCACATACTTGTCGCTCAGTATACGGGTCAAGCCAGCGAGGAACGTATCCATGCCGTCGCCAGTGCGGACGCTCACCGTCCAGGCGGGCTGACCCGCTGGTAACTCGAACGCCTTGGCAACATCAAGCTTGTTGTATAGCACGAGAGTGTTGGGCGTAATGAGTCGTTGTATGTCTTTCGGTACTCTGCCTCTGTCTTCCATAGACAGGACGCACAGCGAAAGGTCAGCGTCGGTAATGCTGCGACCGTGGTAAGCGCGATGAAGGGTGCATCCAAGGGGATACGTACGCCGACCGCGCACGTTCGATTCCCAGCTTCTCGACAACATCGTCTGTCTCACGTAGCCCCGCCGTGTCGACCAGGATGAGGGGAAAACCGCCGAGATCGAGGCTGAGCTCGAGCACATCGCGCGTTGTACCCGGCAGCGGCGTGACCAAGGCTGCCTCCCTTCGTGCTACAATTTACGCGTCAGCGGCGTACAGCGTATGGCGATATAGGCGTATAGGCGTACCAAAGAAGTTGAAAAGACTGCTCTTGCCTGCATTCGGCGGGCCAAATATCGCGAGTCGTATTCCAGCACGCAGAATCTCACCACGCCGCCCGTCAGCGAGGTGATGCTCGATAGTTTCGCGCAGTTCCGTCACTCGGCGAACAGCTGCGCTTCGTGTGTTTAGTTGCGGCGCATTGTGAGACTGTGGTCAAGCTCGTACCGTCGTTCCATGTTTCCGGCTCGATCTCCTCGCTGTCGCCAAAGTCGATGATCGCTTCAACGCGCGCCAACGCGCCAATGACACCTTCTCGTAACCTCTCCATAGTCTTCCGCGTCTTTCCCTGTCAAATAACGCGTAATTCATGAGTATTGCCACCGTCCAGCGGCAGGAAATGTTCACAACATACCTCTGCAGCGACACGCGCGATGCGTCTCTGCGCATCCGTCTCCGCATCAAGCAAGTCGCGCAGCCCCTCCGCCTGAGTCAGGTCCATCTTCCCGTTCGTGAGCGCAGCCCGCGTAAACTCGCCAGGCCGAGCAGGCCTACAACCGGGCACGCGTGCAAGGGCATCCAAGACGGCCGCGCACAACGCCCTTCCCGAGTGCAGATGTAGTTCAAGCGTGTCCAGACCAGTATACGAGCGTGGTGCAGCAAAGTACACGGCTAGTCCATCGTCAAGCCGCGCGCCTGTATCTGGATCCTGCACGGTGCAGCGATGCAGCTTCCATGGTTTTGGTAATGTCGCGGCGGGCTGGACGAGGGATTTGTATGCTTGGAGCGCAGCAGGCCCAGAGATGCGGTAGACGGCAACACCAGCTTTGCCTGGTGGCGAGGCGAGCGCGAAGAAGGTTTCGCGTGTTGCGGTTGAAACGAAACGTCGGAGCATCCGCGTAGCGCTTTGCCTCTCCGCGGACCACACACATCCAACGACAACTGGAAGATAGCCTTGAGGGCGGCGATTGCAATTCATTCAACAAGGTCAGTCGGTACAAACAGAGAATTGGAGCAAACTACTTCAGAGCCTCGCAAAGACACGCTGCGAAAACTATGATTTACAAGTTGGTAGCCACCGGCGACATCCCTCTCTCCGATACCCTCGTCGACGAAACCTCAGTCTTTGCGGTGGTGTCCCTGAGTTACATATCGTTGCGAGGCTCAAAACTATATAATAGGTACAGTCGTGAGTGTGGAAACAGAGGGTAGAGACGACTCACGACCACGCGCACTTGCCGCTGATGGAGAGCCGGCTGGCATCGACGCTGGACGTGATAACTAGGGCAGCGAGCTGCACGCCTCCGGCGGTAAAGGCGAGACCAAACTCTCCGGTAGTGCCGAGGAAGAGAGAAACCTCCGTCTCTTGGTCTGTGAGCCGCTCCCATGAGTGGTAGTGCAGAGAAGCGGAGTCGGGATGGATCGAGGACGCATCTCCCCACACGAGCAGTTCCGCGCGATGCGAACCATCATATATGGTGCCGATAGAGCAGATCTCCGTACCCTCGAAGCGAACGGTGACTTCGGTCGATTCGGGGAAGGAGTTGAGATCGATTGAAGTAATCTCGGTGCTCGTGTCGATGTGGCGCTGTAGACCTGGCGCGCCGCCGAGAGTAGTGATAGCTTCGATGAACATAAGGGATCGAACGGCAGTCTTCTCGCGAGGCTGCCCGTTCAAAGCAGACATCACAGAATCATAATACGCATCGGGAGCTATCGAGCACGTGGTGTCAACATGGATCGAGCAATGTTACAGAATTACTCACTGTGCGGAATAGGAGGAAGGGATTGAACACCAGTTCTCGGCCGGGTATTCCCAGTCAGAGCAAAGAACAAGGAGTCGTAATATGCAGGAGGGACTGTGGAATGCACCATGTCAACGTCAGCGCATCATGATGGGCGGGGGAACTGGCTCGTACGGTGTGAGAAGGGAGGAGGGCTAAAGTCCCCAACTTGCTGCTCATCCTCGACGTTACGGGGACGGGATACCCCGATTTCAGAGTCTAGCGGCGTCGGAGACCTCTGCGGATAGATCTTGAGACCGCAGTCGACGTGCACATACATCCCGATACCCGGGATTGGTGTCTTGAGTGGTACATCTGCGACAATGTCTCGGTTGTTCACGATGCGCCAGGACGAGCCTGAGTTCTTCGAAGATTTAACGGCCTTTTGGAAGGCTTTGGCGAAGTCATTATGACCAACGCGAGGTGACCCGAAAGTGTAAAGATCACCCAGTGCGAAGCCAGGGATATTCTCGAACACCGATGTGAACTGGTCATAAGAGAGAGACGCATAAGCCGCGCCAAGGGAGTGACCCTGATTGGAAGCCATAAGAACCAATCCGTCAAGCGACTCGGACGCGAAAACACCACTCACCGTACAGTGGGTCATCACTTGTGTCGAAGGCGGCGTAGTGCGCGCAATGGTATTGAATGTCTTTACCATCATATCTAGCGTTGTATAGCTATGTCAGGGAAAGTTCGTCGTAAAATGATTGGCCTGTTACTCACCGAAAGGGGAACTATTCGCGACACCATCAAAGGTAGAGAAGATGGGAATGTAGAATCCCCGCGAGACAGTTGTTTCGTAGAGAAACCCGGGAGGGGTCTTCACAGGCGGAAAAATGGCGGCGAAGTCGTTCAACCATTCCTGCGCCGTTGTTGTTCCCTTGAGTAAGTCTATGAGTTCGAGAGGCGGCGTACTTGTCCCAAATATTACGGACCTTGAACGTAAACGAGATAAACGGTTTACTAGTGGATTTGTAGAAGGCGCCGCAGTATGGGCCGACGAGGTGCGCATGGCCGTCAGGATGTTTCTGAGTGCGCGGTGTTTCGTTAGCGAATTGTGCAGTCTAGATGGTAGATACGTATAATAACCTCGACCAGGTCTATGAGTCAAGCTATATCAGTGTGAATCAATGTCACGGTAGGGAAGGGTCTTACTGCAGACGACCACAAAGTTCAAGCCCCATAGCTTTGCCTGTCAACTACTGTATCAGCCGCGCAGAAGACCAGGTCGACGGCCTCGGTCATGCTTACAATCTCTTGGATCATATCCGTTGCACTCGCATATAGTCGTAGGGCACCCTCCCTGTCATTCCGCTGGTACGCCTCGACCGCCTCGCTGACTAGTTTCTCGTCCCTATAGACACCTGAGCACGGGGCGCTTGAGCCGTCATATGGAGCGTACCTCAAATAGATAGCTGTAGATTGCAGAAACGCGAGAAACGCGCACTTCCAGTCTATCCTTGACCTATGAGAACGATTGGTTAGTCGACACTGCGATGGACATATCACCTTGCCACGAACCCAAAGGGGCCGCCGAATCCACCTGTCACCGAGGAGCCAGCCCATTAGACGAATATTCCTTACTGCGCGTGTCAAAGGAACGTACGTTGTTCAACGGCTTCCTGGATCACAGCGATGTTGGCCGTAGTCCATGCTTTGAGGAGCTCGAAGTACGTCTTCCTCGCAGGCGTCGGCATGTTGGGCACAGGCAGAAATGTGCCGGGCTGGACGTTCAAGTCTGTCAGGCGTTGCAGTTCCCCGAGCTGTATCTCCCGTTCGAGGTCGTCGTTGTTCGGTGCGCGTTCAGTTGCCATGTCGTGGAAGAATCAGTATGACGAGTTCGTGGGTCAAGACTGGCCAAGCACTGGGATGTAGGTATCGGCGATAGAACTAGAGGCGATCTTTTATACTCGCTTCAAGACTGACTGAAGCCTCCAGTTACGGCCGACCAAAACGCACTCGCGCGGAAACTGACCATCCATCCGATGCGAAACACCACGTGGGTGGCATGAAGTGCCACATTGAGGTCCGTTGCGGCGTACTGTAGCGTGCAAACTGGGGCGCGGGGCCTGCACAAGGATCGGTGGCCGACGACAAGGGTACGCTTGTAGAAGTAGATCCAGACGACGTGCACGACATATCGCCGTTCTAGGAGCACAGTGCGGCGATAACTCTTGGGGGAAGGTGCTGCAAGAGGCCTAGCTGTACACAGGTTTACGATAATGCGGAGTGTTGCAACAGAACGGGATAAGTAAGTGGCGCATGTCTCGATTTCCGTGAAGATGGCACAGGTAGCGCTGCTCTAACAGCGCAGAGTGCCATGTGTGCGTCCTCGCCAGCCGCGACTCGGATGTCGGCGAAACGCGTGGACATGGAAGACCGAACACAGTTTGAGCGTTCTAATCGTGAGGCAGCAGCCCAATATGAACATCAGGTAGCAGTTCGACGTAGCACACAAACAGTAAGGAAGCGGGACAGTCGAGAGCGAAGTGACTTGAAGATTCGGCGCAACGCCCGTAGTGGTTGGCAACACGAGTCGGAGCATATGCATCCGAGGCGCGCTCCCAATTGCAAGCAACGCAGTCAATCATCACCCTCCCTCGCACACAGACCTATATCAAATAGAGAATTTCGGATTCATCGAAGAGGACACTGCGCAATTAGGTTTCGACGTCAATAGGTACGGACTCGACACCGGTGAACGACGATACGAGCGCCTTCTTGGAGGTGACGGTCGGCAGCACCTCCTTGCCCTCCCAGAACCGCGGAAGCTCGTCGCCCGGGACGAAGAGGCGCTCAACGCCGTCTTCAGTGATCACACACATGCGGATGACACCACCGGACGAGCCGTCGCGCGACATGGCGAGTGCCAATGCTTGAAGACAGGTTAGTATGACCCATTGCATAGGCGCAGAAAGATGGACACTCACTGTTCTTGACGAACTGGACCGTCTCGTCCTTGGTCATGTTCTCGCGATATGTCGCGTCGCAGTAACCGTAAACGTATGTCGAACCCGAGCCTGCGACGCACGGTCATGTTCAGACAGCGCAAATACGCACAACGCGCAACGCACCGCCAATGGACCACGGTTGACGGAAGAGACCGCCGCCGACGGGGATGTTGTAGACGCTCGCGCCGACCTCCTTGTCCCAACCTGCGACGATGATGCCAGCAAGGAGCGCGTCTTTGTTCTCATAGCAGAGCTTGTTGAAGAGCGTTGCTGCTACGTGGACAGATGGCGGCTCGCCTGCTTGTTGCCTGCGAAGTGTGAGCGCGACGCGTATGCGCAAAGAACGAGTACGCACGCGAACATCTGGAGGTAGTAGTGGACAATGTCTGCTACTGCCTGCACGAGCTCATTAGTTCTGGAGCTCACTGATAGGACGAATAGACGCGTGACCTGAGTGTCTGCAGCAGAACCGGAGCGACAGCAGTAGATGCGGTCGTGGACGTGCGTGAGCTTGTCTGTGACGCGGTTTGCCTGTGGCGTAGTGGGTCAAATAAAGCCTTAGAATCCCGTAGAGAACGCACGATGTAAGAGCCCGTGGTTGTGCGCGAGTCTGCGCCGATGACGACGCCTCCGTCGAACTGTACGGCCATAATCGAGGTCTAGTGCGAACGTCAGAAAGAATGTAATAAAGTAAGAACGAATACACATACACCCAGGTTGACCTCGCCCTTCTTGAGCTGAGGCATGTCGATTGAGATGGAGTGGCCGTCCATTGTGGAAGAGTGCGAGGACAAGCTGACGCGTCTGGCGCGAACTCCGCCTCCCACCTTCCACCCAATATGTCCAGTCTCCCTCAGCTCTACCAGGACCTCAAGCGCGCTTTTGACGCACGGCCCACAGACCTCAAAAAGTGCGGCCAGCTTCTGGCAAAGCTCAAGGTGCGCGCTGCCTCACTCGACGCGCGTACACGACCCCTCAGCCTCGTTGTAGGTCGCCGTGATCGAGAACGGTCTGTTTCCACCAAGACCAGAGGCGAAGGAGAGCGACCTCATTGTCGCGCGTAAGTTCATCGAGCTCAGATATTTGTGTTCTGAACGTTGTGGCAGGCGACATACTCGAAATCGGCGCGTTCTGGAGCATCCGCTCCAAGGATGTTCCCTCGTTCGACCGCTACTTTGCCCAGCTCCAGACCTTCTACACCGACTACAAGTCAGATTCACTGCTCAGCTTCAACACTACACGCGCTCATATTCATTGCAGCGCGATCCTCCCACCCTCGCCACGCGAGTACCCGCTACGCGGCCTCAACCTCATCCGTCTCCTCACCCAGAACCGCATCGCCGACTTCCACACCACGCTCGAGGCACTGCCCATAGACGCACTTCACGAGAACCCCTACATCAAGCACCCCGTCAACCTCGAGCGCTGGCTCATGGAGGGCAGCTACTCCAAAGTCTGGGGCGCACGCGAGGAGGCTCCCGCAGAAGAGTACAAGTTCTTTGTCGACAGCCTCATTGGTACTATCCGGTGCGCGTGCTGTCTGATCCTTGACGCGTCGTCTGACGCGCTGTTACAGGAATGAGATTGCAAGCTGCGAGGAGGCGGCGTACGACAGCATTCCGCTCAAGGATGCTGCCCTTCTGCTCTTCTTCACGAGCCGGTCCGACCTCATGACCTTTGCGCAACAAGTACGCATGCGTCCCTGAGCCTTCTCCGCATCCAGGCTGACCGTCACGTTGCAGCGCGGGTGGCAAATTAGTCTTGTGGACGAGAAGATAATCTTCTCCAGGAAGGGCGAGGAGAAGGCGGAGATACCGAAGCAGAAGCTCATCCTGGCCAACCTCAGCTATGCCCGTGAGCTCGAGCAGATTGTATAGTGTGCATTCTCGTCCCTGGACAATAATAAATCGCGTCCGAGCAGTGTAACGGTCCGATCCGAGCAGCACCTCTTCCTATCTCTTACTCTTTCCTTCTCTTTCTCCTTGGCGGCATGGTCGACTTCACGCATCTGCCGCCAGAGCTTCTATTGCACGTATTCTTTGAGGTGCAGCGTAAAGACCGTGTCCTCCCCGCGCCGTACGCTCGTCTATGCGTGATCTCGCGCGTCTGTCGCGCGTGGCGCGTCCCAGCACAGACCGCGCTCTACCACACCATCGCGCCGCGTCTGCGCGCACGACACGGTGGCACGCGTACATCTGCAGAGCAGCTGCTCAACGCGCTGGAACGTCTGACCGCGGGACAGAGCTCGTTGCCTCGCGCGGTCCTCGCGCTGGAAGTACCCCTGGGCGTCGAGGCACGCGACTGCGGGGTGAATACGCTCACGCGCCACGCCAACACCGACACGCTCGTCCGGCTCGTCACCCTTCTCCCAAACCTGCGCACTCTGCGTCTGCGCCTGCACGAACCGACGGAGAGCGCGACGCTGCTGTACGAGATCGCGACGGCCGGCGCGTCGTCCGTGCGCTCACTCGACCCGCGCCAACTGCACGCGCTCGAGTCCCACAGTTCCGTACGGACACTCGCAGTCGACGCGCTGCTGTACGTCGCGGATCCGCCTCTCGTGGGCCAGCTCGCACGCGTTTGGCCGCACCTCGCGCATGTGTGCGTCTCGCAGCGCGGATCCGCGATCCCCAGCAGCGGCGCACCGAGGCTCTACATGCCTCTTCTCTCCAGCACGCAACTACGCAGCTTCACGTTCCTGGGCCAGACGCTACCCGTGCAATTTAACTCTGTCTCTGTCTCCATGGGCGTCGGCGAATCGGACGGCGGCGATCTGGACCTGCACGCGCTGTCGCTGGACGAGCCAATCGACCTCATACAACTCGTCCCGCTCAGCCGATGTCTGCGCTCTCTCCATCTCGGTGCACTCTCGCCGCGTACGACTGAATCGCGCGCGTGGTGTCTACGCTCATTCGAGCGTCTGGAGCGCGTCGCACTGGGGGATATCCCGCCCGCGGCTCTGACATGCATCGTCGAGGCTCTCCCGTCCTCCGTGCGCCATATCGCGCTTATTCGCACCGCCTCTCCACACATGAGCTCATCGCTGATATCTGAGCGAGTCGTGGCTCTGTTCCAGGGACGGCCGCCGCCTGCTCCGGGAGCGCTCAGGTTCAGTCTTGTTGAACACGACGATATGGAACAGAAGCTATGGCACTGCAAAGTTTTATGGAGGCCCTTGTTGTTACTCTGCGAGGAGAAGTGCATCGATGTCGAGATACGGTGCGAGGTACGTCTGATCGTACGCGCTGCCTCTCAGGCGCTGACATCTTTGCCCGCTTTCGTAGAAGGATATGTGGTGGCGGAATCCTGAATTCGAGTTCATGACCTCCAGGTGAACATGTGCAATATTGCGAAGTGCACGATCCCGTGGTGGCGGTTGAGAGGGTGTGGACAATCTGCGAACGGAGCACACATGTATCGACATTCAACTGTGCAATCATCTTGGTAATGTATCGTTAGCATCGCGGTGGTGGTAGAGGGATCTTGTCGACCGAACAGTGACTCTTGGTCTTTTGGTGCAGGATCGAGCTTGAGAGTTCAGAGGAAGGAGCGCATATCCGCGGAGGCGGAGAATTATAGTTGTTCTTGGTCCGCTTCCTCCACCTCTACCGTACGCGGAGCACTATGACAGGGGTTATTCGCGTCCTCCTTTTCCCTCAACTGCATAGATGCGGAGCTTCAAGTGTCCCAGGTACGCAGGTGAAGATTTCTTGCTCGTGCAGGCGCTGATAAACATGCAGCCCGAGGCAGACGTTGATAGCTGGGCTCGTCGCTCTGGCCCTATGTTCCCTCATCACGCTCGACAAGCCTCTTGCCTCTATCAGGCTCCAGCGGCGCCCACACTCCCGCGCAAGCTGGCTGTTCCCTATGCCGGCGACGGGCTTTCGAGCCAACTCGTGGCAAGACGTGAATAGCGCGCACATGCGCACTCTCATCGACTGCACGGAACGCGGCACGTGCAGCGCGAACCAGACGAAGGTAGTTATATTCGCGTCGTGGGACTTTACGTATGCCATTGAAGGACATGTGTCTGGCGAGAACATCTGGTGCGCCATGATACCTCCCTTGAATACATTTGCCACCGCTGACGAGTTTCGCGTTATAGGGCGAACAGTGTTGTACGGCAACTTCTCTTGAACGTTACGATTGTGTTTCTGACTTGAGACGTGCGTATGCAGATGGACGCGCTCGATGAGCTGGGTTACACCTACTTCTTCGCGTACAACCACCACCAACTCGCCGACCGCTACAGAATGCTCGGCGACCTCGTCAGAATCGTTATAGCTCAGTCACCTCTCGTACACGACTGTATCCGCGATCCCAACTGCATCAAGTCGCCGATGAACCTCCTCGGCGTGCCGTTGTGGAAGATCTTTGGGTTCGAGTTTTGGGAGAACTCGTACATGCCGCATCCGCTCGGGAAGCCTTGGACGCTCTCGCCCGCCAACTACCGCAACGGCAACTTCTTCCTGGGCTACACCGTCAACCGCACTTGTAATAACCAGGCAGTCGTTCCGCATACTCTGCGCGAGCACCGCGTGTTCGTCCTCGCGAAGCGACTGTCGTACTTCTTCGAAAACAGCTATCAGTGGCCGAATATCGACTATGCTCATCCTCCGCACGCGCTCCATGACTTGACCTTCGTAGGCAGTATCTGGAACGACACGGCTGAAGAGGAGAAGAACGTGCCGCCGTCGCCGCAGATTCCAGCCGGCATCCTCAACCTGAACGAGGCCAACCTTGATGCGGACGAGTTCTATCGCGAGGTCGCGTTTTCGAAGCTCTTGCTCGGTATCGGCAGTCCGCCGTTGTCGCCTTCGCCGTATGACGCTTTATGCCTCGGGGTACCCTTCCTGAACCCTGTGATGCGGTGGGACAAGAACAACCCCGAGAACCGGACGGCATGGTGGACGCAGCACGACGGCTTCAAGTACGAACAGGAACCTTACGTGTACCACGTTCTCAAGGACCCGAACACCACTATGCGGACGCAGAGATTCTGGGAGGCCATCGAGCGAGCCGTCTCAACGCCCATCGAACGGTGAGCAGTTTGTTCATGGCACATAGCGTCCACGACTAACTTGGCGGCAGTTACATACCGGAGGATATGACCCACTTAGCTCTGGTGTCGCGTGTCTCTGCGCTCGTCGATACTGACTGGCGCTCGCGAGCTGAGAAGTTGGTGGAAGCTTGGAGGGGTTCGGGAGATGTATCTGCGGTACGTCCGTCACGGTTTAACTGCACCGTAAATCGTCGACTGATCCTGGAGTAGCGCTTTGCTTTGTACTTCTGACGTTCCAGATACCTGCTGTCAATACAGCTGTGGAAGAACAGAAATGGTCTTTAAGGTTGTCCGTCATTAGAGAAACTGCACATGTTCGTGGGTGCGGGTACTGCATGCCAGTGGAAGGAGTGTATCGCTTCACGTTCTATATGGCGGTCGCGGACGCCCTATGATTGTGATAATGTAGTGGGTGGGATGACTTATACGTGGCATGAACAGAGTTTTGAGGAGGCAGAGGCTCAATATTGTACTGCAATTGATGGACGCACGCGGCAGCAGCGCAGCGGACCCTGCTTCCGTATTCGCAACTCTGCTTCCGCCCATCATGGTCAGTCAGTGCTCCCGTACACACCATAAGCTACTCACGATCCCCGTTCCAAAGGATTACGAGTACGGCCACGCTGAGCTAGAAGCGGCTCCAGGTAGGCCCCCGAACGGCATGTCGCACGCCATGCCGCTCCATACTGACGCGTTTCTGTAGTAAAGGAGTATAAGCTTCCGCTGGAGGAGCCTGACACCGAGTTCAAGAAAGCGTTCCCGCCCGACCCGCTTGGTCACGAGATGGACGACGGCGCGCGGGTGTGGCGCGTCTACCGCGAGGAGGCGAAGATGTACGACAATACGCTGTTGGAAGGTTGGAGCAGCACGCTCGATATTCTTCTCATATTCGTACGCCTTATCCGCCCTTCCTTCCTTTCTGTACTGAAATCTTCTAGGCTGGCTTGTTCTCAGCAGTGGCAACGGCGTTCGTTATAGAGAGCTACCAGCTCCTCCAGCCCGACAACGCCGCCTACACGGCAGCAGCGCTGTACATCCTGGTCGCAGCGAGTAATCACTCGACGGGAATGACGCTTCCGCCACCGCCCGACCTCTCCTTCGCGTCCTCTCTCACTCGATGGGTCAACGGTCTCTGGTTTACGAGCATTCTACTCTCGCTCGCCGTCGCGCTGCTGTCTATTCTCGTGAAGCAGTGGATCACAGAATATCGCGCGCGTAATAACGCGTCTGCGAAGAGCCCGCGCGACTGGGCGCGGAGACATCAACTTTACTCTCGTGCTCTTCATGCCTGGCCCGTTGCCGAGGTGGTCTCGTTTCTGCCCGTGTTGCTGCATCTGTCTCTGTTTCTGTTCTTTGCCGGCGTTGTGGCTTTCCTCTGGGGTCTAGATAAGGCTATTGGGATTTGGATCATTGTTCTTGGCGCTTCGTTGGCTGTCTTTTACGCTGCTTGTACTATTGCCCCGCTCTGGATTCCGGAATGCCCCACGTCGACGCCTCTGGTCAGCCAGCTGCGCAAGGTCGCTGTACCCGTTATGCTAATCTTGCTTCGCGCCTGTAAAGACGTGCTTGCTCAAAGCTTACGTCTTGGAGAGCTCATCTCCGCGGCGCTTTCCGACGAACACCGTAGTCGAGCGATGACGCATAACCATCCTTCTGACGACGCCTTCGCTCTACCAATATCAGTCCAGCCTCCTCCACCCGAGTCTACGAGCATGACAATTCGATTGGAGCAGATGATCACGTCCGTCGAGACTCTGCGACGCGACAAGTCTGCGATTGAGGCACATCTTGAGCAACAGCGGGACGATTTGGACGCGTCGACGCTGTGCTGGCTTATTGCCGAAGTGTCAGACTCCGATGCAGTTGCTGTCGGCTTCCAGGCGCTGGGTGCGATCCAACCCATGTCAGCACTTGCAGACCGGTTACGGATTCACGATGCGATCGCCAACTTCTCACAACAGGCTGCTTATACTAGATCTACCGCCCCGCGCAGTCCTGTAGAGCTCGTTCGGGGTCTTCGGAGCGGGCTCTTCATTACCCCAGACGGTGGCAGCATCCCGTCTGGCTACTTTTTATCACTATATGATCTTAGCGAGATCCAGAGAGACTACCCAGATATTGCCATGTTCAGGACTTCAATCAACTTCATGTTGCACAACGCGTCGTCTTGGTGTATTGGGTCCCCCTCCCTAACTTCAACGGCTGTACACGCGCTCCGTGTCGTCCACCTGGAATTCAAACTACGCCTTGCCTATCTTCTCTGTTGCGATCTAAAGGGCCTCTCACACGCCGACTGGGATGTCGTCTTCACTGCGATCTACATCGATACGACGAACCCTGTCCTTCGTTATCCCCGCTTGCACTGTTCGACCAAGATCTCGAGGACATTGCTTCTAGCAGACCTTCTGTCGCACGTCGCATTGCATTCTCATGACAGCGAGGAGCACGATCTGGCTACTGAGCTTATACCGCGTCTCGTCACGGTCGCCCGTGCCGTCCCAGCAGCGTACCTTTCGTCCCTGCCATTCCTCCTGGAATTCTTCGCATCTCAACGCTTCCTTTACCATAAACACAACCCAAATGAGGTGATACAGGTCGCCAACCTTCTCTGCATGGAAGCGGCAGTTCTGACATCGAATATCATCATGGTACCCAGGTTCTGGCGCGCGGTAGCCGTAATCGGTCAGATAACTATCGAGACCCCAAATATGCAGCACGCACTCTACATACTCTCCAGGACTTGCTCCATCGCACTCGGCTTCTGCTTTAATGAACTAGCTCTTGGTGGCACGCTGTTCGGGATTTTAGGACCGTCGTCTGTCTCTCCTCCGATTTGGACACTGTTAGGCGAACTTTGGTGTAGCATGCCCTACGATATGCTGAATTGTGCGCAATTGCTCGCTGCAGCTCTGTCCTTGCATGCCCGCAGACACAGCATACGGAGTGCAGCATTGATAGACACATACTTCGCAGAACTAGACTCTGCATGGGTCCAGACATTGGCGACTATGACATCCTGGTGGAGCACGGAGCAGTCTGAACCCATGTCACTACGCCTCCAGGTTGTGCATTTTGTTCAGCATTGTATCGAGCTTCGCCCTCAATGGTGGCTCAAGGCCCTCAGCCATGTTCAGCTAGGTGGATCCGACGACAAGCGTCTCATGGTTTTGGAGATTGACCAAGAGGTTTCGTGTCGCGGACCTTGCCTGCGATGTCCACGCGTGCGTTTCGACTATGCTACGCAAGAAGTGGTCTCTTACGAACTTGTCGAGGGCCCTCCTCCTCTCGGGTGGAGAACCATAGATACGGATTGTGATGATCCTTCTGACTGTAGCTTCCACCCGTGATGTCCTATCATGTAAATCGTTGTACTGGCCACAATGCACACATGGAGTTCGATCGCACGTCGTAGATGCAGCGGACCTGTCAGGACGTCCACGTCGATCCCTGGGGACATGTGGACGGAGAACAGTGCTCGAGCTTTGTAGATGGCTATTGGACCGCCATCAGCAGGACTGGCTGGGGTCGCAAATCGATGAGCGTACGTGTAACTGGACGGTTAAGAAACTACAAGATACGAGGTGGCGAAGTTGCGAGCTGTCCACTGGATGCAGAACTATTGGCAGAACTATTGGCTTGGGGGGGGGGAAGACATGAGACGATGTAGAGCGACGACAACAACGGAAAGCATGCATATGAGATGGCGACAGCAGAAAGGCAGAAAGGCATTCAATGTCCGTGAAAGATATATATGATTTTTGGCGCGAGAAGGATGCAGCCTGCACACCCGATGCGGAGGCAACTCGCTTAGTTCCTGCGGCACCAGTGGAAGAGGTTGCGCCTGAAGAAGTAGTGCAGACACTGCGAAGAAGGAAATCCAGTAGATCCACGCGCTCAATCAACGTGAAGAGATGAACGTACGCCGATGAAGCGGACCATCGACAGGCCGAATGTGGCCTGAAGGATCACAGAGCAGTACATTCGGTTCACCGGGACAGACCATTGACTGTTTCTGAATCCTGAACGGTCACTGACTGCTCCGCGAAGAATAGTCACTGACTGGGCTATATGGAAATGTCAGTGACTGTTTCGTAGTCTAACCTCAGGTCAATGACTAGTTGCCAGAGGATGGTCAGTGACCGAATCCATTGAAAGTGGTCACTGACCAGTCCGTTAGGTTGGAATAGCTAGGGGAAGTCTCATAAATTCAGTCACTGACCGAGTTCCTGGGAGACTGTGATCGACGAACCAAGAACTTATCAGCGACTAGGCAGTGAGGAATCCAAGAGTCGAAAGAGAAGTCGCTGAAGCGATATATTACTCACGCTGGGGCGAGACAGAGTCGGTTAACAACAGAGCGGAGAGCACGGGACTCATCTCCGAAAGGTCCGAGGGCTTTCAAGTTCGGATTATCCAGCGCATACTTCGAGCAAGAAGAGGTCTCACAGCACCTCTGATGAAAGGATAAGCATGTGAGCGAGGACTTACTAGTGAGAAACCTTCATACGAGTGCCTAAATAGCAGCTTCCGTGTGCCTTACACTTGTTACAGTACGTGTGTGGTAGTTCTGGTGAAGTCCAACAAACGGTCAATGACCGAACCCGTATCGATCTGTCAGTGACCATGCTGCAGAGATTGGTCAATGGCGATTGATGCATCTCAATGGACGGTTACTGACCTTTCTGAGCCTGAGAACGGACATTGACACATTTGCAAAAGTAGTCAATGCCTATAAATTCCCAGTCATTGACACCGTCAGTGACACAATTTTCAAAATATCGTCAGTGAACAATCCCGGTGAACCAAACGTACTCTCACAGAGAGGTAGGTGTTCTGCTTTGTCCGCTGCTCGACGACGGTAGTGGTCGGCTCGTTCAAGTTCTCAATGACAGCGGCGAGAAATGCGTTCGAGATCATCCAGAATGCGGCAAAGCGAGTACACAACGTCTCCATTTGGTCGTACGGAGCGCCGTCAGCGTTTGAGAATCGCAAGCAAAGTACGTGCAGTGGGACAACTTGAAGGTGTGGGTTTCTTGACCGCCTCCGTCTTGTCGAGTTTCTTGACTGCGCGCTTGACCATCTCCTCGAATGTGAAGTCGATATCATCATGCCTCATATGGATGTCTTCGACCACGGCGGGCGCAACATTCTCGAACTGGACATCTCAACACTGCATGGAGGGAAGCCGCGGCAGAAAGAAGACCAGTCTCAAAGTCGAGCAGGATAGCTAGCAGGATGTCTCGAGCACACAAGAAAAAGCTAACATCTGCCGCAGGACATGTCTAGACGGATGGTAGTTGGCAGGAGACAGGACGCGCAAAGAGCCGATTCAGACGCGCAACTTCGCCTCCTTTCGAACTAGCGCACAACTTAACGTAGCGCTCCGACACGACATGACAGCCGGGTCTCGTCTCGCCAACGCGTCCTGCTGGAAATGGCGCTCACCAGCCTGGACGCCGCGACCCACGTTCCTCGCAGCGGCAGGCGATGGTTGGTCGCGTGTTTCGTTGCTCTGGTCGCCTGCTCGCTCGTCAGCCTATGTCTCTACACTCTTGACGAGCCGTTCTCGGTCGTAGAACGCCTGCGCACCCTCAGGACTTTCGGCAACAGAACAGCACGGCCGTCACAGCTGGATCTTCTCTTTCCTTTGCCCGACACCGAGTTCCATGACTTCTGGCCTAACGAGAACAATCGACATATGCATGCGCTCATATCATGCATAGCGAGCGACACGTGCGGTGTCAACCAAACGAAGATTGTCATTTTCGCATCCTGGGACTTTACATATGCTATCGAAGGACGTGTGTCTGGCGAGAACATATGGTGCGTGTGCATCCCTTGATCTGCGTCGTAGTAACGCTGTTCTCAGGGCAAACAGCATTGTGCGATATTCATCATCGTGCAGCGCCGCGTCTGACGCCACTCTTGCAGATGGACGCTCTCGACGCGTTGGGCTACACGTATTTCTTCGCTTTCAACCACGACCAACTTGCCGAGCGCTATCGTGGTACGTGTCAGTCGTCGTTGCTTCCACTAGGTACCAATCACGTATCGTAGCATTCCCTGAACTCGTCAAGGTCGTCATCGCGCAGTCGCCTCTCGTGCATGACTGCCTAAATGATCCCGAGTGCATCAAGTCCCCGATCAACGTACTCGGCGTGCCACTTTGGAAGATGTTCGGCTTCGAGTTCTGGGAGAACTCGTACATGCCACATCCTCTCGGGAAGCCGTGGACATTGTCTCCCGTCAACTACGCATCGGGAAACACGTTCCTGGGATACAGCGTCAACCGCACCTGCTCGCTGCAGCCCTTCATCCCGCATGACAAGCGCGACAACCAGGTGTTCGTCCTCGCGAAGCGGCTCTCGTACTTCTTTGGCGACCGTTACGCTTGGCCCAATGTCGACTACTCGCAACCACCCGCAACACTCAAGGGTCTATCATTCGTCGCTGCAGTATGGAACGACACATCTCAAGAACGCAATCGCAAGTACCCCGTCTCGCCCAAGGTCCCTAAAGGCGTTGTAGCCTTGAACGATCAACCGCTCCTCGTCGACGAGTTCTTCCTTGAAGTCGCTTCTTCCAAGCTCTTACTGGGAATCGGCGACCCACCGCTTTCGCCTTCGCCATACGACGCTCTGTGCCTCGGCGTACCGTTCCTCAATCCTGTCGTGTCTTATGACAAGGCGAATCCGGAAAACAGGACGGCGTGGATAACGCAGCATGACGGACTCAAGTTCCAACCTGAGCCGTACGTTTACCACGTCCTCAAGCACCCGGACATGGAGACGAGGACGCGGCTGTTCTGGGAGGCGGCCGAGCGTGCAGTGTCGACGCCTATACAGAGGTCAGTCAGTTCCTACCCGCTCCGACTGTCATGGGTGCTCACTCTGGGATAGATACATGCCTGAGGAGATGACACCAGCGGCGGTGACCGCTCGCGTCTCTGCTTTTGTCGAGGCCGACTGGCGGTCACGAGCCGAGCTGGTCATTGAAGAATTCAAAGCGCAGGGAAAGAAACTGACTGTGCGTACTCGGGCAACTATCGCGGCATCATCCTCACATGTTTCAGGGTCTCACGCTTTGAATGTTGGTCCTGTTGCAGCTTTTGCGTTCTGCAGGCGAAGGTCCTTTTTGGAAGATGGGAATAGACATTTCACTGTCGTTGGCTTCCACGTATCGCTCCTGTAAAGTAAATGCATTTTTTGGCGTATCGTCTAATTATATCGAACCGGCTATTCGGCGTTCCTTTCCCCAGATCTCCGAGAGACTGCAACCGCTTCTCTCCTTCCTTTGAAGCCATCCTTCATGCGATGGCGACCACCGTGAGCGGCTCGTCGTCGCGGGCGTCGTCTGCCGCGTCTGCCTCTGTGACGGTGTCGACAAGTGCGCCTTCAGCGACACCGGCGCCTACGACGAGCAGCGAATCGTCCACTCCAAGCGTAAATCCCGGTATGACACCCCCTTCGCAGCCCAACTTGATCTTTGGTGCGCGACTCTGCGTGATTCAAATTGGGCAAGACATTGCTGAATACCGCGTCCAGGTTTCGTGATAGCTGGTATGCGAGGCGTTTGTGCCACATTTTCGCTGTGCTCTGACGGCCGAAAACTCGCTCAGTCCTCCTCATTTTCATGGTCGTCATGGGAGGCGGCATGACTGCGCGTGTCTACACAGACCGACAGCGTCGCGCGAGACGCGCATTACTCGCAGCTACGCGCGAACAGACAGCTATAGACATGGAACGGCCCCCTATGCAGGAGGTCTATATTCCATCTGCAAAGCCAGACTCGTACAGCGACACACCTGGCGTGACCTGGTCTGCAGTGCAGGTGAGTGCTCTCACTTCGTGTGACCGGTGCTGAATGCGCGTCCAGCCCCTAACAGCGCGCGTGCTGCTCCCCGAGTCACCTGCAGCACCAACTCCCGACCCCTCCAGTGCTTTTCTTGACCCAGAGCAGCCGTTACGCGAGCTGTACATCGGGCGCATTGTGGGTGGCCGCGGCGGAGGCGCCACCTTGCCTGTTCCCGTTCCTCTCAGTCCCCGAAGAACGAAAACACAGACCACTGCTGTTGCGCAGGAACCAGTATCCGCGACATTACAGACAGCGCTGTTCGTCCGCATGCCGGACCCGCGGCATCGTGTTCATGCAGGGCCTGACATTATGCACGACCCTCGAGGGGAGGCAGATCAGCTGCCTGTCCTCGAGCTCGGAACATGCGAGGTCCCCTGGAGGACAGACGCCTTGCCATGAACTGCCAACGACACACGACGCACGACAATTGTTGTACTTTAGTTTTTACGCTGGACGACTCGGATGGATAAATTACCACGAAATTGTGTACATCTAGTGCGACACCATGGACTGCGAGTGCGACGTGATCACGAGAAGGCGCTCGAGCGCTTCGAGCCCGCACGACCACGTTGTGCAATTTTGCTGCGCGTCGCTTCGCCGACAAGCTCGCCGATGAGGCCGTTGTACGTCTCAGAGTCCTGCTGTAGCGCGTCCTTGGTTTGCAGCAGATGCGTGAGCACTGCCGACGCGTCTGCCGTCAAATTGCGCATCGTCACGAGATGTGACTGGAGCTTCGTCAACGGTAATATCGAGAGCGAGTCTTCACCCAGTATGTTAGAAAACAAGGTACTGTGGAGAGAAGGAGGAGACACACCAGTCTCGAGCTCGAGCATCTCGTTGACCTTGCTCTTGTCCAGCGATGGTTTGGGACCCAGTCCGAGAGACTGTGCTGCAGAAGAAGGGCCTGGACGTGCGGACTGCGGCTGGGGCGTGCCCGAGCGTGAAGGGTAGCTGGACGCTGGCACATTGCGCACGGCAGGTGACCGCTTGCCGAGCTCGCCAGGCGGGGTCGATGCTGGTCGCGTCGTGATCTGCAGCTCTGGCATAGGCTTCCCATTTGCTTGCGGAAGGACCTCGTCGAGGTTGATGGGTATGCCTAGCGAGATGAGGTGTTGTCGACGTATACGCGAGCGGATCCAGTCGGGAGGTCGTGTGGCTGGCGGATAGGACGCGAAGATAGATTGGAACAGCGCGCGACTGGAAAGAGCGAGTCAATATAGAGCTAGGTGAGGTCAAATCGAGTTTTGTTGCGCACCTTTCTGGCGTAACGAGTGTCTGGTTGAGGCCTTCCGCCTGCCGTATGCCGTCGTCCGACAGGAATTGCGCGAGGTGATCACTATCGTATATTGGTGCAAGCAGCGTTTCGACTTGCTCTGCGAGCTCATGCGGTGGCGGCATAGGCTCTAGGCGTAATGGATGCCATGCCTCGCCCCACAACGGATCCGGCTCTGCTACCAGCGGCGCGGCGGCGAGAACGGGCTCGTCGAATCCAGTCGCACTCAAGGGCTCCTGGGCCTCGCCAAAGTCACCAAAGTCGTCGCCGAAAGTGTCGTCCGTGCCAGCGGTGGGTTCGTTGAAGTCGTCAAAGTCATCAAAGGCAGCGTCGCTCGCCGGTGCCACTGCGATGTCGCCAAATGCTGGCTCGTCGTCGTCAACAAGATCAAGGGTTTCCTTTGCAGGCAGGTTCGGCGTCGAGGAGCCCGTTGCCCAGACGGACGAGCCGAAGAGGTCGTCCGAGTCCATGGTTGCTGTCCAGTGCCGTGCGGTGTGAGGTAGAGATCGCCGGTCGCTGACGCGGAGTTCTGACCGCTTTCTCCGTGCTCATGCCTCCTACCTTCACCTTCGCGACAGACCATGCGCCAGCCAAGGCCGACACAGCCCGCAAAGTCCATATACGCAGACTTTATGACTTGTTGGAACTCTCCGTACAGCGCGCAGACTGGGAGAGCGCCCGGCGCGCGTGGTCCATCCTTTGCCGCTGCAAGGACGTCGAATGGAAACATCTCTGGAGACTCGGGCTTCTCATGATCTCTGAGGATCGAGGTCCCTATGCCCCGCTCGACTACCTGCGCGCTATGATGTTCCAGCACCCGGAGCAGGCTAGTCAGCTCTCGATTCTCGAAGTGCACTCGTCCTCATCATCGACTGCCAGAAACAAGTTATACTACGCGAAGTCATTCATGTCATGATCACACAAGAGGATTACCGTGGTGCTCTCGCCGAACTTGAGCTGCTCGTCTTCCCGCATCTTTTCTTGGTCTTCGCGAGCTCATACAACAGGTAGTTATTTGCCTTCACTGCCGTACCAGGAAGATCCCATCCTCCACACATACTCGGGCATGCTGTCCCTATATCTGGCACAGTCTACAGTGCAACCACCCACGCAAGCGTACTCTCATTATTCTCAGGCTGCCAGTGCGTTTTACCGTCTGCGATGCAATACCGTCTGAAGACTATCGGCAGACTATAACCATGCACTGCTGCGAGACGTCGAGACACATCTTAACAAGGCGCTTTCGCTCGACCGCGACAACGCCGTCGCAACAGCGCTTTTGTACAAGGTCTTACCCGGCCGTTGTCAAACTCAGCGTACTAAATCACACCGCAGTGCCGCGACTTATTCCCCGAGAACACTCAACAACAGCCGCATTTCGCAGAGAGCGACATTGAAATGGAAGTGGACGTGGAGTCGGAAGACCGGCTTACAGCAACACCGCCTCTCAAACGTTTCAAGGTGTGTGCTCGCAACGCAGAGCTTGAAGCCCGTGTAGAAATAAACTAATGCACCCCAGGCATGATAATACAAAGCAGTAGTACATCACTCATCGTCCTCGTCGTCGATCACCATCCTCTTCGCACGACGCGGTTGCGGTTGCGTGAACGGCTCGTCGTCGTCGTCGGAATCAGGGTGGAAGAGAGGCTTGTTCTTTTCCGGCGGCGGCGCCGCAGAGACCTCGTCGTCATCATCTACCTCCAGATAGCCAGGCTTGGGTCGCCTGCTCAACGGGATCCTCTCGACGACCTCCGGCGTTGGAGGGCTCGAGGATGACGGGGACGAAACAGGTTGCGACTTGGTCACAGCGGGCTTGTCGCTCGTGTTGTCCACGTCGCTCGTCGCGGCCTTCTCTATCGTTGCAGCACTCGTCTTCCGCCGCTTCTTGGCTCCACCGCTCTCTGTCTCGCTCGCGCGTTTCTTCTTCTTTTTCGTCCCGCCACGGGGACCCGGAGCTGCAGCAGTGTCGGCAGCAGCGCTATTGGCCTTCAGCAGATTCTTCTCCCGCAGCGCGCGCTCGCGCTCAAAGAATGCGTCGTCGTCGCCGATCTCCGCGTCGCTGTCCTCGATGAGCGCAGCGCTCTTGTACACCTGCTCCTCCTTCTTCTTCTTCGCGCGTCTCTTCGACCGCTCCTCCGTCGCGTCCGGGTCCGACTCCGAATCGCTCGCAGCGCGAGCGCGGCGCTTGCGTTTCTTCGACGTGAGCTGCTTGGGCCGCTTCCCGTCGATGTCGATGGGATCCTCGAGGAACATGTCGATCGTTTTCAAGGATTGATTCAGTGCGTCGGGGAAAAGCTCCCTCGGCACATACCACTCGAGCTCGTCGCCAGCTGTTCATGGAGTCAGTAGGTATACGCAGGGCCCGATTGTATTACGAAGACTTACTTTGCTCTCTGGTATCGAAGTTGATGAGCTTCCACAGGAGCTTGAGATACGAGTTCTTCGTCGCTGCATGTGCCTTCTCGTTCGACGCGTACGGGATAACTGGGGTTCGTGTTTAAACAAGGTTCATCGTCGTCCCACTTGCCCCACGTACCATAGTCTTTGAACTTTGCCACAGCAGCAGCAGACGGGTCTTTCTTGCGAAGATCCTTCGTGCGCCTCTCGAGGAGGCTCATGTCGCCGTCGTCCGAAGCAGCGTCGGCCTCTTGGGAGTCATCGACGATGTCGGTCTCCTCAACATCACGCTGCCGCTGACTGATGACTACGGTCAAAATCTGAAAGGCACGTTAGGAGGGTAGGAAATAAGATGGGCATGCAGACGTACCTCCTTCGTCCAATCGACGAGTTCACCCTTGCCGGCATCGACGAGACAGCCGACAGCGATTCCGACTTGCTGGCTCCACGTGAAGCGCTTGCTGATCACCAGTTCTTCGCCTGTCTCGTCGTCCCCTTTCGCACCGCGTTTCTTCTTCTCCTTGACCTCGGGCTCCCAACTCGAAAACTGCTTCCACGTTCCCCTGTTCTTGGGGAAGAAAGCCTGGGCGCAGATACAAGAATTGTCAGGTACATCGGGCGCAAACCTTATAGACGTACCTCGACAACGAGAAACGGGTCCTTCTCGACGGCCTTGAAGAACTGGCGCAAAACGTACTTGATCAAGTTGAGGAGCTCCACGTGCGGCTGGTCAGTCGGCAGCATCTTCTGCTCGTGCTCCTTGAGGATGCCTTTGAATAGCGATAGCGTCGAGACCTTGAAGAACAGTCCTTCGGCCTTTAAGCTTACGGCCTGTCGGTAAAGGAGCTTGACGACACGGTTCATGCTCTTTGGCGAGTCGAAGCTCTTGTATTGCGCGAGATAGGTCAGGAGTGTGTGGTTGATGTCCTCATCTGCAAATTTCTGAGCAAAGTCAGCCTCCCCCCAGAGCAAGCCATGTTCAGCAGGACATACCGCCTGATACTTCTCGAATGTAATGAGCGACTCGTTGACCATGTCGACAGACTGGAATATCTCGACTTCTTCAACGGCATCGACAACGCCCATCTCCTCTGGTCCGCGTTTCTTATTCAGTGAATATTGCATGGAATGAGGGCGAGACGTCTACCATTGGCGTTCCCTCGACCTTTGCTCTTGGTCTTCTTCTTTTTCTTCTTCTGGACGTACATCTCCCCTTTGGTCTTGCCCCAATCTTCGAGCATCCGCAGTAGTGTGTATGCTAGATGCACCGTCGCGTGGAGGTACCTATTTGCGTGTTCGCCATCAGTTACATGTCCCGGCAATGACGGCTGAAGACCCACGCAAGCGACTGCTCCTTGTAGCTCTTGAGACTATCGAACGCGAGGTCCATAATCTCTCCGTTATAGTAGAGCTGATGCTGTAGCGCTTCCGCAGCTTCTACCAGCTCCTCATCGCCCGAGCCCGACATCGCCTGGACAAGCAAGAGGAGCTGCGTAACGCATTCCAAGCCCGCTTGCAGTTCCGTCCATTGCTTCGGCTTGAAGAAAAGAATGGTGTGAGTAGCGACGAAGAATGAGGAGAGAATGTACCTTTTCCTCCAGTGCACCCCGCATCCGCTTCAGCATCCACGCGATCCATGGTCGTTCAACGATGTCCGCGACAAGGTCAAACGTCCACCGTTCGGCGTGCTTTCCCTTCGGAAGAGCGGCTTTCTCCTTGGCGTTGAGAGCGAGGAAGTACTCCATGAACCATTTCGCCACGAAGAGGAGGCGAAGATTATCTTTCTCCATAACCTTGGCTCGCTCAGCTCGAATATCCTTCAGCAGGCCAGTCAAGAATGCTGAAAGGCGAGCTCAGCCATGCTCTGCAGCGACAGAAAGAGTGGCTACTCACTATTGAAACATGATTCAACGAAGGTCTTGCCGACTGTCTGCAATGCCGTGCGCGCCTCATAGCTCAACGTATCGAATGTACCGAGGTCATCCTACAAGGGCAGACGCACACGATCAGCGCCCGAAGTTATTGGTGAATCGAAATTGCATACCACAATTTTCGTCTTCTTCGTTTGCTTCTTCTTCGTGAGATCGAGCAGACTGCCCACGTCACCAGCAACCGCCGCCTGGCGACTCAGCACTAAGCTGTTGCCCGAACCCTGTACGCGTTGACCGTCAGCTACCGCCTCACTCAGTGAATATGTGAGGAGCTGACCAAATGCGCGGCGACGGTTGTTCCGAAGCGACCATGGCGCGTCGGGGCGTTGCGTTTGAGGATCGCCCGATGCCTCTCCTCGATCTCTAACAAAGACGCCAACTCGTTGCTCGTACTCTTAGCTTGGTCCACTATGAGCGCGGAGGGCTTGACGCTGCGGAAGCACAGGTAGAACGTCTCGAGCAGGAGCGTGTTCCAGGTGTTGAAGAGCGGGTCGTCCGCCGAATTGGACGCGAGGGTGAGCAGCAACTGGAAGATGTTGCATTCTTGGAACTGTAGAACCAGTTTACTCTGCGTGGGCGTGTCAATACGGCGTAAGCTACGGCATCGATTTCACGCGCCTGGAGTTGTGAGAGCTCGTCGCTGTCAGCGCTCGTCTCAGTGCGCTTCGGCGGGTCCTTGATGAAGGCGAGGTTGCGGAAAAGGTAGAGCGCGACGTTGATGACCTGCCCGTCGCGCGGCTGGCGCTCCTTCTTCTCCTTCGTCAGACACGGCAGCAGGATGCCGATGACTGCCTCGAGCACGCCGGGGCTAAGTATGGCGGCCTTGTAGTGCAGGTGGCTGAATAGGAGCGTCGTGTAGTCCGCCTTCTTGTCGTCGTCCTCCGCCTCGTCGAGCTCCATAAGCTCAACGGCCATGTCGATGGGCCAGGTCATAGCGGTGATGAGGTCGAGACACGCGACGGCGCAGCGGTGCTCGACGAGCCCCTTGCCCGCGGTCTCGAGCAGGATGGGGATCAGGTCGTTGTGCAGCACGCGCGCCTCCCAGAAGATACGCGCGACGGTGCGGTCGTCGTCGCTGTCGTCCTTGCGCCAGAACTTCTTCAGGTCCTTGAGGCAGCCGTACGCCTCGTCGCCCAGCACGTATCGGTCGTCCTCGAACCCGCCCAGCGCAGCGATCACGCTTTGGATCGCAGGGCCTAGGATCTCGCGCCGTGTCAGAGGCTCGGGCGACTCAGAGTCAGAGCGCGTCAGGTCTTCGACGTCGCCCATGGTGGTATAGGCGGAGGGATGCGGCGTCGGAACCGGAAACATGGCCTCGGCAGCAAATTACACGTCTTGTCACACCGCGTTCTGTCACGCATCGGTATGTAATTGGGCCTAATGTACTTTTTCGTCCACCACTCCCTACTACTCATCGTCCGAATCGGACTGCATATTAATAGTCGGCATCTCCTCGTCATCATCGTCATCCGAAGCGTTCCCCGCAGGACGAGGTGTCGCGGCCACCTTCGCAACCTCAGGCTTCGCAGGCGCTACAGCGCCTTTCACCACGTCGAACGCTGCTCCCCAGACAGGCGCAATGTTGGATTCCTTGACGGGCAATGTGGTCTTGGGTGCTGACAGGTCCACCGCCGTAACGACCGCGCTCGTAGTCGGTGGAGGTGCAGGAGCAGCTTTGGTCATAGGCATTGGTGCAACTCGCGGTTCGAATGGAGGAGTTGAGGCCGGAGCATCCACAATCATCTCGTCCCCGCCATTCACTTGAGTACGAGTCTGTGCAGGACCGCCGAGGCCAATAAACGACGCCACAGCCTGCTCCTGTGCCTTGTCGCTCGCGACGAGCACATCGGAATCCAGCGTCGCCTTCGAACGCGGGATTGGCGGCACCCGAGGACGAAGAAGGAGGTCCAGTTGGCGGCTGGCATGGCCACCACTCCCACCTGTCTAAGGAGAGTCAGCCGGAAGCTCCGTTGGGTCGCATAGTTCAAACGTACTGTCTGCACTACGACTCCGACCGCGCGGCCCATCGTCGCTCTCCCGCAGCTCAGTTCAACGCCCAACTCGCCAACCTTGCGCACGAGCCGCGCATGCAGACTGTCATCCACGCTAAGTCTTGATGCATCGATGCCGGTTAACTCAAGGCTGAGACTCAGCACGAGTCGTCCCGTAAGACTGTGCAAGTGCGCCGGCAACGACGGGTTCCGGAGCAACCACTGCATGCATTCCAGCACCAGTAGACTCGCATCGCCCTCCGCAACCGAGGAAAACACGACGTCAGACCCAACATTGAAGAGTTCCCCCCCCTCGTACGTCTTGCGCTTCTTCCCCTGCCCTTGTCCCTTATCTTGCGCGGTAGTAGAGGGTGCCGCACGGGGTGCAATAAGACGCGCGAGGTGGGGGAGGAGCGATTTGGTGGCGCGTGAGAGAAGGATGGGTTCGTCGGGTGGGTAGCAGTGTTCGGCGAGACAGATGAATGCCTTGAGAACCGGCGTCTTCTGAGCACTACGCAATCATCAGCTTTCAAGAGCTAAACAACCAAAGCGCTGCAACATACAGAGGTGCGGGCCGTTCCAAATGCGCGACGAGTAACGGCAGGAGCTGTGAGAGATAACCTGATAGATGCCGTCCGATACTGGGCCCCGTCTGTGAAAGGAGGTCGCAACCCAAACGCCACAGCTCAGGCGCAGCAGCAGCTTCCATCGCACGCCGTGACTTTTCGAACGCATTCTCCAGCTAAGCGAATGTGAGTCGTAGCACTTTGAGTCGACGAGAATACGAACTGATTCCTCTGCTGTCGACTGCAATAAACGACGGCATAATTGGACTATGCTACCGATGGGTACGGGCAACGGTCGCGAGCTCGGTGATCTATCGAGGGATCAGCACTTCGGTATATCATGTGAGGTATTTCATAGTTACCGCAAGAGGTGACAGATTAGAGCGACAGTCCCGCGCAAGGCGTCGAGTGCGTGAGGTATGGCGACCGTAGGGTCACTCGAAGCAGCGTCCCTGCGTTGACCTGGAACCGTTTAGAGACAATGCCGCAAAGCTGGTCCACAACGCACCGTCCTCGAAAGTCGAGCGTAGCTCGGCTACATGTGCATTTGCTGCCAGGAGCGCGTCGTCTACGCTCTTCTTCCACAAATTTGCGCCTCCAACTTTCCCGCCTGTGAGATGCAGTACAGAATGCAGTTGGGCAGCAGCAGATACAAGTGCTGATGGTTGTTGGCTAGGGTAACGACCTTGGAGGAAACGGAGGGAGAGGGCTGAGGCTTGGGCATGTAATGGCCGAACGAGCGTAGGGAACA
Organism: Exidia glandulosa HHB12029; assembly: GCA_001632375.1. Taxonomy (NCBI): domain Eukaryota; kingdom Fungi; phylum Basidiomycota; class Agaricomycetes; order Auriculariales; family Exidiaceae; genus Exidia; species Exidia glandulosa. The sequence goes on along the minus strand of KV425882.1, from coordinate 206,284 downwards.
CGGCGACGAGTCGTGCAAGACTCGTAAAGACCACAATCTAGTAGACATAAGACATAAGAAGGCGGGATTGCAACTGAGAACGCACCTGGAGCTCCTCGTCTCCCTTATCCGCCAGGGCAAGTAACGCGAGCCCGAACTTGGACGCGTTGGGATTGGTGACCTGTCTCTGGAACTCTGCCAAGTTGGCGGTCGTAACAAAAACAGTATCCAAGAGCGCGATGGCCGCCTTCCAAAGCGCGGCCGGTTCTTTGCGCTGGAATATAGCATTCAGCAGCGCGGTGGAAGATTTTCGCAGCGTGCGCACCGAAAGCAAAGGCAGAACCGCGGTAACCCAGGCTTGCGCGCTATCGAGCACGGCGTCCTTGTTGAGCCTGAACGCGTGCTCAGCGATGAGGATGCCTGCCCAGCGCGGTGCAGGCTCCTTGGCGTGAATGAGCGCGTTCACGCGCGTGCAGAACTTGCGCAAGTGCTGGCTGCGCGCATAATCTGGCGAGCTGAGCGACGTAAGAACGGTGGGCAAGTGCTGGACCGCGGCGTTGTCGTTGGCGAGCAGGACTTGAAGGACATGCTCGAGCGGGTCCAGCGCGAATTCGGAAGACATGGCCGCAAAGTCCGCCTCGCTCACGGCTTGCCGTCATCATGCTCCTCGTCCAACGCTCCTCCAACGCGCTGCGTGCTGGGCGATGGCGCACGCTCAGACGCATCTCGACGGACAGCCCGGAGGCATATCTCGCTCCCACGGAGCACCCAGGCGCATACACGCTCGTTCTCAACAGACCGCACGCGAAGAACGCGATATCCACCCGCCTGCTCACCGTGAGTCCCAGGCACTCTATCAGTAACTCTTACTGACTCCACATTAGCAAATGCAACAATGCATTGACCAAGTCGGTTCCGACAACGCGTCGGTCTCTGCTCCATATGCCTGCTACGCTCGCTCATGCTCCTGGTCAGAGCGCGCACCCTCATAATATGCTCCTCGAAACCTGGAAGCTTCTGCGCCGGCGCAGACCTCGCAGAACGTCGCACAATGTCCCAAGACCAAGTGTCTGACTTCCTCGCCGGCCTGCGACGCGCCATGTCCTCGCTCGAGTCGCTCTCTGTGCCAACCATCGCTGCCATAGACGGCCCAGCTCTTGGCGGAGGTCTCGAGCTTGCTCTCGCATGCGATTTCCGTGTTGCAGGTGCGCGCAAGGTCGCTTATATTTTGCCAGGTGCTCATGCGCCTCAAGGTCCGAACGCGAACAAGATCGGCCTTCCAGAGGTAAAGCTCGGCATCATACCGGGTGCGGGTGGCACGCAGCGCGCAGTGCGTCTATTGGGTATTACAAAGGCCAAAAACTTGATCTTCACTGGTCGCACTCTCGACGGTGTGGAGGCGAAAGAATGGGGCATCGTCGACTACATTGCCGAGCCACCGCAGACCGCATTGGAACGCGCTCTGCAGCTCGCTCGAGACATGTCGGGCAGTGGCAAGTAGTCTCTCTCTCTCCAGGCTTGTCATTCGCTAATCTCCCGTAAAGCTCCCCTGGCACTCCGTGCAGCGAAAATGGCCATCTCGGTCGCACCGGAGCTCACGCTAGAGAGAGGCCTTGACTTCGAGCGCACCTGCTATCAACCTCTTCTCACATCCAAGGACCGCATCGAGGCACTCAACGCGTTCAGGGAGAAGCGCGCACCAGTCTTCAAGGGCGAGTAAAGTATCGCGAATAGGGGTACATGTAGCATTGTTGTACAACATCGAAAGCAAGGTGTATAAATACAGCGTCAACTTCAATCTACCGTCTACACCAACATCCATCTACGCGGGCCCTACATGCGGTGTTCCCGGGTTCGGCGTGCTAGGCAGCTGCTGCGTGAGCGGCAGACCGAGTCCCGCGAGCGACATGGTGGGCATGCTGAACCCGGCCGGCTTGTACGCGCTGACGTTCGGCAGCTCGTCGAAGCCTATACGCAGGCCCTCCAAGTCGCGCATCATGCCCGCGAGGCGGCCGACGCCCATACCCACACCGAGACCGAACCGGCTCTTGCTCTGCTGCTGTTCCTGCTCGGCGGGTGTCGCAGGACTGCGAGGTACCTCGTCGTCGAATCCGCGCTCGAATGTACCCCAGTCGGCGCGCTGCGCGAGGTACGGCCTGAGCAGCTGCGCGTCGATACGACCGAGATAGCCCTCTGTGATGTACCCGCGCAGGATCTCGGGCCGTACGAGGAAGACGTTGCCAAGTTGCCGGATGAATTCGAAGCGCTCCTGCAGTGCGGGCAGATTGAACGACGCGATCGTATCCTGGTAGGACTTGAGGTCCTTCGCAAGCATCAATCCTCCGGTGGCGGATACGGGGAACTTCTTCAGGTGCTCAAGGAGCAGACCATGGAAGGCAACACCGATCTCAGTAAGGAAGACCTCTTGGTTCTTGCCGGAGAGGTTCTCCATCGAGGCGTCCCGCACTTTCTCGAGCATCTCGCAGCATGCTTGACATGGCTCGGTGTTGACGCGTGCGAAAGAGAGGTCGTCGTTCTTCGGCTTGAAGTCGTTCTTTTTCTGCTTTGCTAGCTGGGCCGCGAGCCACGCGATAACAGCTACCAGTGTTCAGCACGCGACAAGATTGAAGCGAGACCGTACGCACCATCCATTATCTTGAGCAACACAGTGTTGACAGACGACTCGATGCGACCAATCGTCTGGTTATTGTAGATGACCATCTCGCGCCGCACAGTAACCGACGAGCTCGCCAACGGGAGCAGCGCGATGTTCGTATACTGCTGCCACAGCGTACAAATGAGATCGACGCTCCTCAGCGTCGCAAGCGGCGCGACACTTGGCTCGAGTTTGGCGTCGCGCGCATCGAGGCGAGCGACTGCAGTGTCCAGCGCTGCTTCGACGTACGACCGACCGAGCGCCTCGGAGATGACGCGGAGTAGCGCAAACGCCTGCTTGGGCACTTCTGTGCTCGCGCCGAACTCGACGCAGCGCCCCACGGCTTCCGCATGCCACTTGAGCATCTTCTCCGCGACCTCGACGCTCAGCTCTCCGTCTGCCTCGCGCACCGGGTCCTCCGCAGGCTTGCCATCCTTCTCCGTACTTGCTGCTGCTGGCGCTGCCGCAGACGATGTGGTGATGCCGCTGAACTTCATGAATGCTGCTGTAGCCTTTGCTGCTGTTGTTGTCCCAGAGCTGCCGGTCGACGATGTTGTCGTCGCGCCAAGCTGGTTCACTACACGGTCAAAGAGACCCGTCGCCTTTGTCTTGGACGCGATTTCCTACCGCAAGGTCAGCGAACAGGACGGTATAGAGAAGTCCGAGTACGGACATGATACTTCGTGAACCGGCTCAAGAACGCCGAGTACAGTTCTCCAAGACTCTTGCTCTCCCGCTCCAAGTACTGCCCAATCTCTCTCGAGAACAATTCTTCCATGGCGGAATCCAAGATGTTGCCCACGGCGGTCGAGCTGCTCCCACTGGACGCAGGTCCACCTGGAGTAGACACGGACAACCTATCGCCCGCACTAGAGGGTCGAGAGATGGCCGTGAGTTCGAAGGTCTTGAGGTAGTCTACGAGTGCCGAAGTCTGTACATGGGCCAGATGGAGCATGCGCAGGAACGACAAATTCGAGAGGCCCGAGGCTTTGCTGAGTAGCTGCTCGATGTACTGCTGTATCGGCTGGCCGAATACACGTTGCAAGAACACCTGCATCACCGCAGGCGGGTTGGGGAAGACCACCTGCACGATCTGCGATTCCATCTTCATCGTGGAGCGTACGTCGTCGAAAAGCGCGGCGAGGCCGGGTTCTGTCTTTGGCGGGCTGACATCTGGGTCGGGTAGCGTCTCCCAGAGCGTGTTGCTCTCGACGGTATTAACGTCTTGGACTCTGTGCTTGGAGATGAAGAAGTCGTGCTGGTTGACGTAAATCTGTACGCAGGATGCGCCACCGTTGAAGTCAAGCAGCGTTTGTGCGCAATGCTGAACGGGACATCAGGTTCAGGACTGCACAAAGTAGGAGAAAATACGGACCGCCATCATCTTGGGGTCAGACTTGCGGTAACACTTGTCGAAGAGTCGCAGCATGTCCTTTTCAAACTTCTCGCAGTACTTGTCGATGGCGTCTCTCGTCTTGTAATGCGTGAGCGTGCATGCAGTCCAAGCCGGCTGCATACATACCTTGTCCGCAGCTGGAAGATCGACTTCCTTGGCTACGACGTTGAGTCGTCGAAGGATGATCGCGGTCTGCGCGCGTCCGTCGCGTCCGCCCTCCTTTCGTAAAGCATCCAATTTCGATGTGTCGCCACGCGAGAACTGGTTGTAGTAGTCTACGAGATCATACGCGGCCTGCGCGCGTTGTCGTGATACGTGAACGGACTCTAGTTGCTCGCCTGTGCGTGGATTCAGCACGCGTGCGCAACATGGTGTCTCCGACTACGCACCGACTCGTATGGCGGTGCGTCCGACCTCGTTAATCTTGCTCTCCATGCTCGTGAACGACTTGGTCACGGTGTCGAAGCCGCCGTTAATCTCGCCCATGCGCTTCGAGTAGTCGCGCTCTGCGGAATTGACGCTGGTCTCTGCCGCCTCTGTCTGTTTCTGGAGCTCCTTGCGGACGGCGATGAGCCTGTCGACGGCGAGCTCGAACGTGCGAATGAACGGTTTCGGGTCATATGCTGCAGATGTTTTGTGAGCGCGATAGTGAATGGAACGCTGGACACGCACGGCCGGCGTCTGCTTTGGACTGCGCAATGAGCTTCTCTGAGAGCGAGGAAATGAAGTCCTTGACGTCGAATTTCTCCTGCAACGCGGTTAGATCCAAGACCTATGAACTTTTCTGAAGTAACCTCGAATGTCTTGAGCTGTAGATGCTCCTCGACGGCCGGGTCGAGCGTGTAGAGTGGAAGCGCCATGAAAGAGGATCGGGCGGACTTGGGAGCGCGCTCCCGCCTCTTGACCGCGCACTCGATGCATGAGCGCCAGATTCGGGCTCAAGAGCAACAAGCTCGTCCCCAAGCCGCGCGCACCTAAGCTCGCGCCCAAACTCGCTCAGCTCTCCAGACAGCGGCTCTCGCAGCCCCAGGATGGCTCGCTCTACTACAGACCACCGCAGAAGCCCAAGCAGCCCAAGCGACACGTCCTGCCGCCGCCAGACTTCTCCGCGCAGAGACCCACTGGCAGGTCGATAATAATGGAGGAGAGGAATATCATCGTCGAGCCCGAGGCGTATGCGCGACACAAGGCTGCCGAGCCTCGCGTTACCTACGACCCTCGTCTCAAGGACCGCGTCATGACCAAGGACGAGCGCCGGTGGTGGTCGAATCCATTTCGTGAGTCACGCGTCGCGTCGCGAGATTAGACCGAGCTCATTGCCGCGCAGTGAGAATGCTTTCCTCGGGCGTTCGACGCTGTACCCTCACTTCGCGCTATATGACAACAGGTGACTTTACATGTACCACACGTGTCTGCATTGTCTCACTGTATGACAGATCTCCTCATTCGACTCTCACTGCAGCGCGTTCCTCTGGCCGCAGCGCCGCCCTCCGACGAGTCCAAGCCAGCGAAGCGACCTCGCACAGACGGCGAGGGAAGCATCGTTGCCATCCTGCCCGACAATGACCCAGAACACATTGTCAACGGCCGCGGGTTCTACATCGTTTGCTCGCGCCGAATGTTTGAACGCATCCCGAGCAAAGGCCTTGAATACGGCATGGACAAGCGCCACGAGATGCATCCCGACCTCACGAACTATATCGGTGTCCTCCTTCGTCAACGCATCATACGCTGTCTCGAGCTGCTCGAACCGGAACTACGCATTGGCTCGCACGCTATCGAGCAGGTGCCGCTTATTCGCAGACTGTCCTGGGCGGAATGGGATCTCGCACGAGAGACGGGCGTCTTGCCATCCTCCGATCCCGACGCGTTCGCTTTGGTACTTTTTCGAGAACCGAAGAAGGGGCCGAGGAGGAAACCACCTGAACCGCGTCCTGCCCCGGCGCACTCGTGGTTCGGCGTAGAGGGCAAGGGCGAGCGCATGGTGCCACTGTACGACACCTGGAAGCTGTTCCCAGACGATGCTACACGAACGGACTTGCGCAAGAAGCTCAACGCCGTTCTGAATGTTGAACGCGTCTCGCGGTGGCGCTCAAAAGCGCTGAGTCCCGAGGAAATTGCCGCCCAGAAGGCGCGGGGCTTGATCGATGGCAGCAAGCAGGAGAAAGAGAAGGACAAAGATACGGGTCCGAGCGACGCATATGTACTGTGCTCCAATGCAGCAACACTATTGCGCGCCGACGTTGTGCCGACATTGATCGCACTCTGGAGGTTGAGGATGTGGGAGGATGTGTACGGAGATGTGGATAGTTTTGGATTTGCATGGAGTGATACTAAGCCCCCGCTTGACGCCGTCACATAATACAGTACATACATGTTCTGCCGAAAGATATAGCAGAGCGACTGCATGCCAGCATCATCGATATCCGATACGACCTGTCAGAATGTGGTCGTCTTGTGTGGTTTCCGTGGTCCGCGCTTGCTCCGCTTTGATCCAGCACTATAAGTACTGCCCATGTATGCCTTCGCTAG